>CM076572.1:224051823-224489239 GCA_034641835.2 Pinus albicaulis | reverse complement strand
AAAAGTGTATGGGACCATAGGTCTCTATTTTTTTCCTTGTATGAGCATTATCTTTTTAGATCCATTTATTTACGTCCATTTCTTGATGTGTGCCTTCATTAAAAATGTGTTTTTCTTGCTTTATTACTTTTTGTAGCATTGTGCATTTTGGGTGCGTTTTGGTATTGGAGGCTTCTTTTCCTGTTGAGGGCTTAATCCCCAAAGATCTTGTACTTATTTATTGTTGTAATGAATGTCTGTGGATATGATTTGGATAACATAGTATTATGCCTTGTTGTTATTTCCATTATTGGGTTATATTCACAGCACTACCATTTTGAATACTACGAACATCTTTGCAATCAATCACCAGTTCTTATCTCCAGTTATAAGCATAGTGAATTTTTATATTTTAGGTATTATTAAATAGTAGGACCATCATATTTTATTGTAAAAAATATTTTTCTAGAACCCCTAAAATAGAGTGAGGGTTTTGAAAAAATCACTTACATTTGGGTGGAAAATTTGGAATGGTCACAACTTGGCCAATATAGCTCGGGATTCTTATTATAGCCTATTTTTGGAAATGGAAGAGTCACTTTGCATCTTCCCATGTGGTTGGAAGAACAATTTTGTCACTTTTTGAACTCAGATCAATCATAAAAATTTTATTTCCATCACAAAAAAACTTGAAATAACCGATTTTAAATAGCAAGGTCTCCTCCATCCAAACTTTGATTCATACGATTTTTTTTTTTTGGGGGGGGGTGTATTTTATCAAGAGGAATTCATAGGAACTAATATCTACAGTATTTTTACGGGAATATAACACATAAAATCTCTAGAAATTTGTGAAATTCTACGCGATTTTCCTCGAGGAAAAAAAATAGTAGATTTTTTTTAATCGATAAGATGTCTGTCATTTGGGCTTTAATTTGAGGAGTTATATATATATATATATATATATATATATATATATATATATATATATATATATATATATATATATATATATATATATATATATGTAATGTATAATTTGGGTGTTTTTTCATGAGGAACTCATATCTACACTTTTTTCTCAAAATTATTCACAAATGTTTTTAGAAATTGATTTGAAAGTCACCGCTGGCTATTTTCCCAAAAAAAATCCTATTAAAAAAATAGTATTCTCCCCAATTTACCATGGAAATAGATCTGATACCAATTATCGTGAACCTAAAAATAGATTGAAACCTTTAACAATATAAATCAAAGAAAAATATAAGAATATATAGAAATGCTTCAGGTATTTATTAATATAAAACCCTTGTGGTAGGCTAACACCATACAACTACCCCTTCAGGAAGGAGAACACCCCCCAAGCCATGTGCTTGTCAATATAATACAATACTCGACATATATTCCCTTCCTATATTTAACTATATATAATTTTCTAAGATCCAAAACCTTAACAAACCTTAACTACTTATGGTCCCTTACATAATGCTCGCTAACCACTTTATTTATAATGGTCCATTTTTATAATAATGGTCAACCACTTTCAATCATCATTAATACAGGTAACCAATTACGAACTCGATTTAATAAACTAACTAATTCTGGTCCCCTTTTTACATCACATTATGCCCTTGGGTACCCCCCTATGTACCCCATGTTATCCACACCTAGGTATACTACAATATGACCCAATTTTTCCACTTCTTGAACCGCAAACACCCTTGGAGGTTTTTGCATATATTTGTTTCTCTCAATAGTTTTAAGACCTTGTTATCATGATGTGAATTATCCTCCCAATATTTCTTATATATTAATATGTCATAAAAATATTCATCAATAATAATAACAAAAAACTTATCTTTGATGGTCATTATGTTGAGATTTCTATAATATATACACATACACCACAAAACATTATTTTTTGTAACCACCACCATCGGTGAAGAGAAATAACTCTAGCTAGTTTGAATGATGCCAACCTTGAACATTTCTTGAATCAATTACTCCATCTCACTCTTCTTTTCATATGGATACCTATAAGGCCTAATGTTGGGTGTAACACTTCTATTTTGCAAATGAATAGCATGGTCACGATCTTAATTAGGTGGAAGTCCCTTAGGAATCTCTCCAAATACCTTGGGATGATTGTTGATAACTTTTTGGAGATGCACTATAATAGAGGATATAGATATTTTAGCATATAATGAGCACAATTGTGTAATTATATTTATTATATCTTATCACTTTAGAGGTGTTATCACTTGAAAATTAGACAAGCAAAGATGACATTATTAAATGTTAGGCAGAGGGATTTACAGGTTTGAGGAACAATAGAGAATCTAAAGAATTTAAAAATCTCAAAGGTCTAGAAGGAAAATCAAATTGTGCACTGAAGGAACCAACAAAATGTGCCTTTGCGTGCACTTTTCTTTGATAAGCGCACCTTTGCACGACTTTTCCTCAAAAATCCGCACAGACCTAAGAGTGGTGGAAGTCACTTTCTAGGACCACAAGGCACACTCCAGGACATTGATCCCACACTTGAGGTCGCCTAAGGATAGCTTCCCAAGCCTCCTTAGGACCTCAAGGGAGCACACAATGGAATAATGTAGCACACAATGGAATCACCCCCCTCTCTTGGGTCACCATCCATCAATGTACCAAGAGAGGGAAGGATAATTTGAATTCTCCTATAAAAGGCCACCAAGAGATGAACAATAGGAGAACACATTATTATGTTGGCCAGAATTTCCCCAAGAAATCCAGCAGTGTGTGATCCGAAGCAGAGATAGAGGGGACTCAGTTGTTTGCCATCCAACAACTCCAGTCCTTCGCAGTAAAGAGAGGGAGACTTTGCACCAATATAGCTCGGAAGTAAAGACATCCTTGCATTGGGTCTTATAACTCCCTAGTTCTAAGGGCCCCTTGGCAAGTGGGTAAACGTTTCATCCTTTATTCTTACCAGCACTCAATAAGAGGGGACGTAAGTGCCACCATTTGGATTATTGAAGTTGTTTGACTCGATTTAGAGCTTTTGTATTATTTTTTTTAGTTTAGTTTTTATGTTTGAATATGCACGCTATTTCACTATTTAGTATGTTTATGTCTTAGCATGTTCCCTAACTTGCTTTACTCCCTTTATTTTCTTCCTGTGACCAAGAACTTAAGAGGAAAAAACCAATCCTCTTAAGCAGGTGTGATTTGGTACATTTGTGTGCCAAACACGCATACATAGGAGTCGCTCACTAATGATGTGAGGAAGGTGTTTTGTTGAGGGTGGGGGCCCCATTGGTTAGTCTCATGAGTGGGGTTGATGAAGCGGATGGAAAATGTCGCAGATGGGATACGTTGATGGAGGTATGGTAGGCCAAATGCGAGGCGCGAGAGTGAACTTTATATCTTCTTTCAAAAACCTGGTAGTCCAAGAAAGGGGTTTTATTTTGATATGGTAAAACTTGACCTGATGCATGGTGAGTTAAATAGAGTGGTATGGCCATGGTGTCCTTATTTTTGCGATATATGGTCTACTGTGGGTGATGAGCGCCATGGAGGGGAGGCTCCACTGACCAATGAGGATTTTTATCATGTGCAAGGTGGGGTGATGATAAAAATGGCTAGATTCTTGGAACCTGTTGTTCAATATTTAACATAAGACATTGGTTTATTAAATGTTGATAAGTCATGCACCGAAAATTATATCAAATGGTGAAATGTTTGAAGAGTGGGTCGAAGTGAAACAAGGTAAGAGAAGTCACATGCCTAAAAGGTGGAGGCAGAAGTAATATGAAAGGGCCGAGGTATAAAGTAAAAAAGGGTAGCGGAAATACCAAAAGTGAAATTATGTGGTACGAAGAGAGCACAACAAATATATTAAAATAATTTGCCACTTTAATAATATGCGTACAAGGGAATGCCGCAGTTGGGAATTTCCGCGGGGGTCGAGCAACGAGAGAGGGAAGAGACCCATACCCCCGCGGAGTTGCAATAGTGTGACGTGGTGGGGACCCAAGGTTAGGATGAAGTGGCAAGAGCAAGGCGCAGAGATAGGGTGACATGGCGGAACACAATGTGGGCTCTTACAACTAGTAGGTTATGTATTTAATTCGCTTTTGGGGATGATATGTTTCAGGAATCATATGGCGCATGCGGCAAAGAGGTCAGGTAATTCCTAGATGAGCTGGTACTGAGGCCCGTACCAGTATTAAACCCGGCACGCGGTTTTCACCTGTCCCCAACTAACGCCCAATCCCTACACGATGCGTGCCCACTATCAGTGTCCTTACGACACTTACCCTGCTTATTTCACCAAAACCCCTTTTTGCCTCAGAATTACCAGTCTTAGACAACAGTTTCCCATATTTTACTGTGGTAAAAGTCTTAGGTCTTCCAGTTATGGTATATACCAAGCGGGAACAAGTACCAGGTCTACCCAATCATCACCAGACTACCCTCTGCGTCGCTTTCCCAAGCAAATTTACCTACTGTGCAGGTACTCCGTCCCTTACATTCCCTCTGTTTTCCTTTTGATTTTCTTTTCAGATTTCATATGTCAGTCATGGGAAGGGGCACACCCAAGAAAAACGAACCAGAGACCCCCCAGGTCTGAGAAACCATAAACCCTCCCGGGTTCGAGCCTTTCATCGACCAGCAAGCTGGAATCTGCGATCACCAGTACCCTTTCCCCATTAGCAGTATAAGACCTGAGCTTTTTTCGCGTCATTTCCATAATAGGGATCGATTCTGGGTGGTTGTATCAGGTTTCTACCATCAGATTACCCCCCTAGTCTTCTCGGTGGCCGAGTTTATCTACTGGCTTAGAGACGCCTACGATGAAAACCGAGGCACATTTACCTCCCCTCAGGGGAATGATATTTTCTCCCTTTCGCCCGACATCATCAAGCAAGCCCTCTGTTTTCCCACCAGCGCCAACTACACTGCTTTCAGTGAAGAAGCTTTAACTTCCCAGTTTACTAAATTGCCATGGGAGCATCAAAAGAGCTTCATTGCTTCTATTACCAGCAGCCAGGCTACTACCCTTCCCGGTGCGGAACTCCTCCCATTAAACCTATTTAAGGAAGAAGTGCAACCCATCCTCGCTCTCATTGCGGGTCTTTTAGGTGTAGGCGGGTTGGGGGAAACTTCCAAAGTATGTGTTTTCTTTCTATGGTTAATGTCTCAGAAGGGGGTCATCCTGGATATCCCGGGTTACTTATCTGCCAACATTCACACCCAGTTCCAAGAGCTTTCAGAAACCAGTCATTTTCGTTTCTGTTCAATAGTGTTCTATCTTTTCTTGTATCAGCATGCCGATAGGTTCGAGCGTTTGGGCTTGGATAGGGTATACGAGGTCAATTCTAAACCCCGACCTATTTTTGACTGGAACTTTTCAGTGCGCCAATTGCCAAAAGGGGTGGGTTATTCACGTTTCCTAAACGATTTCATGTCCATCGCTTACACCATCATTCATGATTCGCCATCACCTAGGGTTTTTCCTGAAATGAAGAACTGGCTGCAAGCTGGTAAAACCCAGAGCACCGGGGATTGGTATCTCTCTGATAATTATACTGAAATTCGGGTCTATGGAGCCGAAGTTGCCCCTTACCTGCTACTCGTGTTTCCCGCTCGATGAGTTTATGCTCTGGAGTATATTCGAAAAGCCCTCAAAGCTGACCAACTCCACTTTGTCCCCACTAAGAAGGGTTACATACTGAGGCTTCCTACCCATATCTTCCCGTTCGTCGTAAATTCAAGACTCGCCCTTTCCATTGTCGAGAAGCTGTTGCAGGGCATGGACCTAAGACAGGGGAAGACTTGGGCCTATGATCCTTGGGAGATCATTTCAAACAGAAGAAAGAGGAACAGGTCCGCCCCTTATGTGCATGAACCAACACCGTTTATAGAGTGGAAGGCTAACTTGGAAATTTGGCCTTTGGTTTCGCAGATGGAGACAGATTCATCTACCACAGGGGAAGAAGAAGGCATCAATAAAGGCCAAGAAGAAGAAGTGGGTCCTTCAGGAGTAGGTTCTCCCGCTCGTAAAAATTAGAAAACAGTCTCAAGTGAAGCCAAAGTTATAGGGGAAGAACAACTTCTTGAACCTTTCATACCATATGCACCACTTGACAGCAGCAAGGCCGGAATCAAAGTGTTGAGAGACAACACCACCTCCTCCGACTTCACTGAGGTTTCACAGACCATGGGAGACTATACTTCACTAGTGGACCCCGAAAGGATCAAGAAGAACAGGATAATCAGAGATAAGTACAAAGCTGAGCTGGAGGGGTATGTAGAAAATTATCACACCAGGATTTCTGCCACCATGAATGTGGATACTGAACACCTAGTATTGTCTATGGCTGAAGCCCTTTTGGACCCGGATACAGGTGCCACTAGCTACCGGGTACTCCAGCATGAAATTGACATGACTAAGGTGCCAGCAATTGATATGTGTAACCTGTTTCAAGTTGTAGGTGATATGCTGAAGGACGAGGTAATGCGGGTTACCATTGCACTGAGAAAACTCGAGAAAAAGCATGAACAGGTGAGGATTATCATGAAGAATGAGTAGGCAAGTACCCGCACCCAGGAAAATCAAATACGTGGTCTCTGGGATCAAATCAAAGGGAAATATACTGGAGAAGCAGGCTTCCACTACAAGGCAAAGGATCACGGATTTGGAAAAATCCCTGTCAGAGAATACTAAAAGAATAGAAGCATTGCAGAAAGAGATAGAACAAGAAAAGAAAACAAGGGCTAACCAGCAGAAGACCATAAATGATCTCAACGCACGCCTAAAAGGTAACCTCACTCTCAGGGATGGTAGAAAGATTATTTTCTCCGAGATCATTTCAGCCGTAACAAAGTAATGGGAGTTTCTGCAAGTCATCGAGGAGATGAAATCCTCAGTACTCTATCTCAGGAGGCGATTTTAGGAAGGGGATCTCAATTTGGTCAACAGAGCTCAGCGTGCCAGAGAGTATGTGTCATTCTTGAAAGGGCTGAGGGCTAAATAAGCCAAGCAGCATGGCATAGTTAGTCGGCATAAGGAAGCCTTGGAATGCCAGAAAATCATTGATAAGGAATCGACTCACGTCGTGGCTTCGAAGGCCTTACAATAGTTGGTATACTATTGGGTATGTGTTATATTCTTTCCATGACTAAGCACGCGCGGGGGGGTAAGAGGGGGGGCGATAGCCCCCCCTTTGCGCTGGGTGCAACGAGGGGGTCACAGGGGGGGCGGTAGCCCCCCTTGTTGGGGTCCGGGGCAGCACCCCGGCGAAAATTTTTGGTCCTTAATTTCCGGCGGGTAGTCCACGTCCATGGTTTTGTGCATGGTTTTGCACATGGTATTGGGGTATGATGGTTTTCGGCCCCTAGTATTTTTGTAGATCCGGTCAAGGGAACTACGGTTATGTTCTAATCCAGGGTTTATGGATTGGGGGTTGGTGTATGCTTCGGCATGTATATATATGTGTGTTGTAACACTAAAAGGAATATAATGAAAAACTGTCGTCGTCCCGATTTGGGATCCAAACATCTCTCAAGCTTATCTATTTATGTTTTATGCTCTCGCTATTGTTTATTTTATGTTTTTAATATTAATTTGAAGATAATTTTTTTACAGGGTTAAAACCTACATTTGGCATCAGAGTTGTTTCAGCTTCAAGGGGATGCCTTTGCTATTGAGGGGTTTTTTATCGAGCCTCTGGTAGACCCTGTTCAGTGGTAGATCTGTAGGATCGGTTCTTGCGGTGAAGGAAGATAACGAGTAGTGGAAATATAGAGATCGAGAAATTTAGTGGTCAGAGTTTTGAGTTGGGGAAGCTCAAGATAGAGGATCTGCTGGTGGATAAAGATCAGTGGATCGCGGTAGATCCAGGTACTAAACCAACGGCAATGTCAGATGAAGACTGGAAGAAACTGGATCGAAAGGCTAAGAGCACAATACGGTTCTGTGTCTCAGATTCAGTATTGTTGAATGTATCTGGGGAAGCTACGGCGAAGACCTTGTGGGACAAGCTAGGGACTTTGTATCAATCTAAGTCTCTGGTGAATAAGTTGTTCCTGCGGAAAAAGCTGTATAACCTGAGGATGAAGGATGGAGACTCGGTGACAGAGCATTTGAACGCCTTCAATACTGTGGTAAGTCAACTGTCGTCTATTGATATTAAAATCTCAGATGAAGATAAGTGCATCAGTTTGTTGTGCTCTCTACCAGACTCGTGGGACAGTCTGGTTATTGCAATAGGTAGCAATACAACTACCTTGAATTTTGATGACATTGTCTCAGCCTTGCTGTCGGAGGAAATGAGACTGAGAAATATGGAGGGTCAGAATGGAGATGCCTTATCTGTACGAGGAAGGTCCCAGAACAGAAACAAGAATAAGTTTTCGAGTGGGAGATCCAAATCTAGAGGGAGATCTAAATCTCCTGGAAAGTTTGTAAAGGTGTGCTGGAAATGCGGAAAGGAAGGGCACTACAAAAAGGACTGCAGATCTAAAGCTCCCGAGAAAGGAAAGGGATCTGATGATGCTCCTTCTGCAGAGGCAAAAACCACCTCGGATGAAGGTGGGGATGTGTATTTGGCTTCTTCTTCAAAGACACATGTAGATCATGAGTCATGGTTGATTGACTCAGGTGCATCCTTTCACTTCACTCCCCATAGGGAGTGGTTCTGCGAGTATGAGAAATATGATGGTGGTGATGTCTTCCTAAGGGATGATAGGAAGGCCAGAATCGTCGGACGTGGAAAGGTCAAGTTGAAGCTGCAAGGTGGGAGGATTAGAACACTTCCTGGTGTTATGCATATTCCTACATTGGCCAGAAATCTGATTTCTATAAGCAAGATGGATGATGCAGGTGTAAAAACAGTGTTCGAGAAAGATGCCTGCAAGATGGTTCGGGGAGCACTGGTATTAATGCGGGGAGTTCGGACTGGAACTATGTACAAGCTACAAGGTAGCACTGTTATTGATGGGTGTAACAGTTCTGTGGTTCCTGAAAGTGGGACGGAAAGTCTAGCTGTCTCTGGAGAAAAGACCATGCTATGGCATCAAAGGCTTGGACATATTGGAGAGAAGGGCCTTCGGATACTGCATAGAGATGGTATGGTAGAAGGCATGTCTAATTGTTCTCTGGATTTCGATTTCTATGAACATTGTGTATATGGGAAGCAGAATCGGGTGAGTTTTCCTTCTGGTGCTAAGAGGGCAAACAAGATATTAGAACTTGTGCACAGTGATGTGTTTGGGCCCGTGTCAGTTCCATCACTGGGAAAGTCTGTGTACTATGTTTCATTCATAGATGACTTCTCAAGGAATACATGGATATATTTCTTGAGGAAGAAATCTGAAGTCTTTGACAAATTTAAAGAATTTAAGGCTCTGGTGGAAAACCAGACAGAGAAGAAGATAAAGGTGCCGAGGACAGATAATGGTGGGGAGTTCTGCAAGAAGGAATTTGAAGAGTTCTATAAGAAGTGTGGTATAGCACGACAGAAGACTACTCCATACACACCACAGCAAAATGGAGTTGCAGAAAGAATGAACAGAACACTGATGGAAAAGGCAAGAAGCATGCTCAGTGGTACCGGGTTAGGACAAGAATTCTGGGCAGAGGCAGTGGAGACTGCATGCTATCTGGTTAACAGATCACCTTCATCAGTGTTGGAGGATAAGACCCCACATGAGGTATGGACTGGTAAGAAACCTTCTCTCTCACATCTAAGGGTATTTGGATGTGATGCATATGTACATGTTCCAAAGGAGAAAAGGACCAAGTTGGATAATAAATCTGAAAGGTGCATCTTTATTGGGTATATGGATGGTTTAAAGGGTTACAAGCTTTGGAACCCAGAAACAAGGAAGGTTATGTACAGCCGAGATGTGGTGCTTAGAGAAGTGAAAGATGTTGTTAAACATGAAGTCCTACCAAAGGAACCTGAGAAGATAGAGTTTGAGCTAAAGGAGGATGAATCAGACTCTACAACAGAAGAAGACTCAGAAGATGAAGAGCCACAAACTCCAACTTTGAGAAGATTAGTTCGGGAAAGAAGGCAACTAGAAAGGTATAGTCCATCTTCTTTCTGTTCAGGTTTTGCCTTAACTAGAACTGATAATGAACCCAGAACTGTCAGGGAGGCAGTAGATTCAGAGGATGGAAAACTATGGAAGGAGGCCATGGTTGATGAAATGGCATCCTTGCACAAAAATGATGCATGGGATTTGGTGAAGTTGCCGGCTGGAAGGAAGCCCATTGGGAGAAAATGGGTGTTTAAGAATAAGATGAATATAGAAGGCAAGGTGGAGAAATACAAAGCTCGGTTGGTAGCGAAAGGTTATTCCCAGGTGCTGGGAATTGATTTTGGTGATATTTTTTCTCCTGTTGCCAAGGTTACTTCTATTAGATTACTTTTATTTGTTGCTGCTGCATTTGATTTTGAGATAGAACAGATGGATGTGAAGACAACTTTTCTTCATGGGGATCTAGAAGAGGAGATCTACATGAAGCAACCTGAAGGCTTTATGGTGAAGGGTAAGAAAGAACTGGTATGCAGGTTGAAGAAGTCTCTGTATGGGTTAAAACAGTCACCAAGGATGTGGTATCAGAATTTTGATACCTATATACGGGGACTTGGCTTCACCAGAAGCAAGGAAGATCATTGTGTTTATTTTAAATTAATTGGTGATCGTGTTATATATCTGGTCTTGTATGTGGATGATATGTTGTTGATTGGAAATGACAAAGAAATTATCCAAGATTTGAAGACCCAACTGTTCTCCAAATTCGATATGAAGGATCTTGGTGCTGCAAACTATATTTTGGGCATGGAAATTAAGAGAGATCGGGCAAAGAGGAAGCTCTGGTTAAACCAGAGGAAGTATGTCGAGACTATATTGCAGAGGTTCAATATGCATGATAGTAAACCGGTGAATGTTCCTATTCTTGTAGGTGTAAAGCTGTCTGCTGAACAGTGTCCCAAGACACAAGAAGAAGAGGAGTATATGTCCCGTGTTCCATATGCAAGTGCAGTGGGTAGCCTGATATATGCAATGGTCTGTACTAGACCAGACATTGCACATGCAATGGGAGTATTGAGCAGGTTTATGTCAAACCCAGGGAAGGAGCATTGGACAGTAGTGAAGCGGGTTTTCAGATATTTACGTGGCACTAGTGATTATGGCTTGTGCTACCAGGGAAGACCAGGATTGGAAAGAATATTGGACATTCATGGTTTTGTTGATGCAGACTGGGCTGGAGATCTGGACCAAAGAAGATCTACAAGTGGGTATGTGTTTAGCCTATTTGGAGGCGCAGTCAGCTGGATGAGTAAAAGACAGTCTGTAGTGGCTCTTTCAACTACAGAGGCAGAATACATAGCAGCCACTCATGCAAGCAAGGAAGCAATTTGGTTGCAGAGATTGTGTTCAAGTATGGGGTTGGTACAGTAAGCTATAAGGATAGACTGTGATAGCCAAAGTGAAATTTTCTTGGCTAAGAACCCTGCTTATCATTCAAAGACAAAGCACATTGATGTTCAATATCACTTTGTTAGAGATATGGTTGAGGCTAAAAGGGTGTTGCTGGTAAAAGTGGACACTTTGAAGAATGTTGCAGATGCATTGACAAAGTCTATGAGCACTCAGAAGTTCTCTTGGTGTAGAGAAACAATGGGTGTTGAAGAATTGGGCCAATGACTAAGCCCTCCTGTGGGCCCCCGTGGAAAGAAAACAACAAGTGGGAGAATGTTGGGTATGTGTTATATTCTTTCCACGACTTAAAGGCTGCTTCCAAGCTACTCTGAAAGAGGATCCAGAAGACTTGGTTGTCCTCGAGACACTGTGGATCCTAAGAATCCCATATGTTTGTATATCGGGTCCCCTCGCACATGTCGAGGGTGAGCTCCAAGAGGACCAATTCCTTAGGTGCTTCCCAGACTATCAGTGCGATGAGAAGTAGAAACCAGGAATAGAAAAATGCCCATCCTTGCTCCTGGGATTCACGGACATTGGCCAAAAACTTATTGCACAAATATTATGACCAGTTGAAGCAGACTGCTTGCTTGAACTGGCCTACTAACTGAATTATGTATGCAGGGACGGAGGCCACCTGGAATTTTCGCATCATCTTACATGCCAATAACATGGTCCCCAGTCACATAGCGGGTCACTGCTTTTTTTATCATGAAGCTGCGAGTATTCTGCACCACATGATATTTTTGTCACACATATTCAGCAATTTAGACCTCATATTTCTTCCCAATGTGCAGCTAAGGGTCCATCCCTTCCATAGGAAGACCAGTGATGTGATGGATGAGCGCAGTGTCAATAGGGATTTGGTCCTTGATCCACAAACACCCATCATGGACCAGGGCAAGCAATTGTCACACCAGACGGTCTGTGACATTGTAGTGGCCAAAATGCGGCATCCTAAACAGGTTGAGGAGCTTGGATCCTACCACTCCATGCATCCATCTTACAGGGACAATTTTGATCCCATCATCCTCTTGAATTCTTTCAATATATAACTCTGGTGCCAACTCCGAAAAGCCCTCCAAATTGGCCAAGTCATGATCATCAAATTTGATCTTGTGGAGCCTTCCAAAAGGTTCACCCATCACAGGGATCTCTCCCAGGGTCAGTGGCATCTGCAGGTAGGTGATCAGGCTGTCAAGGTTCTTCGGTGTGTGCATCGAGGGCATGTGTGGCCGAATGAAAGGAGGTAACCAGTTGATTGCGTCTGCAGCCTGAGCCTCTTCCCGAGCAACCCATGCCTAGGGCATCGCACGCGGGGATTTTACGTTTCTCAGGGAAATACGGGGCTTCCCTCCAACCCATTTTGCGGGTTTCAGGGTAGTCCCTGAGCCCTGTGCTTTTTCCTTTCCCTTCTTCGTGACTAGGCTCGGCATGGAGATAAATTCTTCAACTTCAAACTCAATCTTCACCACTTCCTCGGTTTCTAGCTCTACCAAGGTCTTTGGTGCTGAGGTTTCAGCAGGATTAGTGGCCGTCATTCTAGCATGAAAAATGAATCCCAACCTCGAGTGGCTACTATCAGAAGGATTAGGTTGCTCAGACATGAAAGGGACACTATAGGCATAGAAATTCTTATAGCACAAATTTGTCAAGGAAAAAATTGCCAAGTACAAGCTACTCAAGTGATACGGAACCCTTGTCTGATCTATCCTGCCCTCTTTATAGCCTTTGCGATAAATCAACGGTAGGGTAAACTTTACTTGGAACTTACCATCAAGTAAACGGTAAAAAATCTCCAAAAATCACCTCATTAAATGCCAGTTGCCCGCTCCTTACAACGGTAATTTTTTCTTTTCACCCGATTTGACTGTTCCAACAGCTAGTTTTTCCTTAGCATACCTCCTGCACTCCCAGTGCACTTGCTGCGTTCTGAGTTTATTCCTGTGCCTTCGGCGCACTCCTTCGGGCTTCGCATCCTGTGGTTGCCCCCTACGCGGAGCATGGTACCTACTCTTCTTACCTTCCTTTGTGGGTCTATCCTTCTTCATACAGCTACTCCAGCCATATAGTCATTTGATCCGATATGGTTTGAGCCGACTTCCATTGCTATTTCAAGGTAGCATATCGTCATGCAGGTTAGCTAATAGAACAGCTCTGTCATCCATGATTTCTTTAACTATATAGGGCCCAAGCCTGTGTTTTCGGAACTTCCCTAGGTGTTTCACAAACTGGATATCATATAGTAGGACTAAATCATCCTCCGCAAAGGTCTTTTGACGAATATGTCGATCGTGCCATGCCTTGTCGCGTGCCTTCTAAACCTGTTGATGGAAGTCAGCAATGAAACGATCTTCCTCCAAATCCACAAGCTATCCTAACCGCTTCTCCATGATATCAAACTCTAGCATATTTGTGAAGGTTGTGATGCGCAGGCTAGGAACAATATATTCCATGGGCATGATAGCCTCCTTGCCATATACCATCCTAAATGGTGTTTTCCCTATCAAATTCTTACAGGTGGTTCGGTAGGCCCATAAAACAAATGGAATGTGCACGTCCCAATCATTGCGATCGAAGTTACATACCTTTGTCAATGCGTGCTCCAAGACCTTATTAAAAGCGTCGACCACTTTGTTTTCCTGAGGATGATATAGAGTGCTTTTCGCATGATGAATCCAAAATTATTCCGTCAAGGCCTGTACCGTTTCATTGACAAAGTGCGTACCTCAATCGCTCATCAGGATTTTTGGACATCCAAATCTAGTCAAAATCTGGTCAAAGATGAAGTGCGTAGCAGTATATGTAGTGCATTCCTTCACCACTTGTGCCTCATCCCACCTATTTACATAATCAGTAGCAGTTATAATGTAACACATGCCTGTCTTCTTTCCCGGTGGGTTGATAGGTCCGACAAAATCGATGGCCCACTTGTCAAACTCTTGCAGGGCCATTTGTTGTTGAAGGGGCATTTCATCCCTGTGGGACGGTCTTCTGGTGCATTGGCATGTGTCGCAGGTCTTACAATAGTCATGAGAGTCACTATGCAGGGTAGGCCACCATAACCTAGCTCTTAAGATCTTTCGTGTCATTGTGTTCCCTGCGTAGTGACCTCCTGCTACCCCATTTGTAATATTCCCAAATTTTCACCTGATATTTGGAATATTAGAGTCCTTGATTTTCTTAATGAATTAAGTAAATAAAAGGGTGGATGGACCCATAATCCTCAGTATGAATAAATATTTACTTTTTTGTGTGTGAATGTGGATTAATTACGCATATATCTGCAAAGGTGGTCGAGAAACTACTAATGTGAATGAAATTGGAGAGCCTGTCTCATTAATGAAATAGATCATGGAGGTTGACACAGTCAACTAAGATCTTGAAGAGATCAAACAGAAGGTTGATTCAGTCAACTGAGATCTTGAATATGTCAAAAAAAATATCATGGGACATTCATGATAAAGTGATGGAGGATGTTGTGCAAAGAAAGCACACTTGATGGAGAGGGTGTACATTGCACCTAGACATGATGGTTGATTTGGTCAAACAACGCAGTCAAACTTGGAGGATCTTTTCCACATGCACTGTGCAGTCTAGATGAGGGCCAAGGCTTGGGAAGGCTCAAACATTATATAAATAATATGAAGGCAAGGATGAGGGATGTTGATTATTCTTGATGTAAAGATCTTTTTAGATATGGAATTGTCATGTGACATTCCATTGCTTTCTCGAGATTTTTAGCAGAGATTGCAAGTGTTGTTTAGCATAAGGTGTTCCTAGTCAGGAATCCCACCTCTTTCTTAGAGTAGCTCTAAAAAAGTATTGTACTTCATTCTACATCAGGCATTGGTGCCACATCTCTTTTCCTACTTTCTACAGAACAACCATATTCAGAAATTGCAAATTTATGAAGATCAGTTTGGAAGGTGGAAGTTGTCTTCAGTACTTCAGCTGGAGAACTGGTGAGGGTTTATTCCTATCACCTTGGGCTTATATATCAGCTTCCTAGAGCTTCATTTCAGATCTGGAAATAGGCCAAAGGTTATTGACCTCCTAGCAGCAGTATTTCCTTCAAGAATTACGTTGTCCATTTTGCAGATCCAAAATTAGGAAGGAAGTTACTAGAATTTCAGCTAGTAATCCTATGAGGGATCATCCCCTCACATTTCCATCAGTCTGACCATCATCCTGGATTTTATTGCAGCATTTTTCAGCAGGAAGAAGGCCTCTCTTTCCCTCACAGCGCAGTTTCTATTGGCAGTTGTGTTGCAGCAGCTGTAATCATTATTGGAGGATTGAGAAGCTAGATCTAGAGCTTCTAGCTTGTATATATGAAGAAGGGATCAACCCTTCAAGCTTAGATCTGATCTTGTAACATATTTCAGCCATCTATTTGACAGATCTAGCTTCATATCTGTATTTCCCAGTAGATCAAGGATCAAATCCTAGGGAGGTGATTTCCAAAGTTGTAGATCTGGAAAATCCTTTCTGGGTTATCTTGGGAATCAATCACATTAGCCAAGTCTTGAATCTTGGCATCATCTGAGCTCCAGATTTGAGTAGATCTGTATTTTCCTTTTTCAGCTTACAGCTATACATTCATATTCTGCTAAAGGGATAGCGCGGTACTTGCTTTAGTTCCTCTTCAGTTACGTTGTACCTATTGTAGCATGTTTTATGGGTGATTCTAGACCATATTTTTGGCTAGATCTACTCATATTCGTGTACATTATGTAACTGAATCATCTCCATATAATAAAATGGCTCAGATTCTCTGTAAATTATGATGTTGTCTTAAGATTTATTGTTTACTTAGTTGTTTTCCTTATATTGTGTTTAATTATTATTGCATTCTCCCTTTTGGGATATTACAGTGGTATTAGAGCATGATCTTTGGATCAGCTTGTGGACACTTCATCTTTTGCATCTAAAGAAGAAGTAGATAGGTGATGTTAGGTTCCTATGATTTGGCTGATTCGCAAACCAAATGACAGTGTAACATCAAACCAAGCTTTGGAGCCCAAGGACCTAGCCTTCCTGGACTCATAGAGGGCTCTCTCTATTGTGTGTAAGGGATGTCTGTGTGTTTGCTTATTATGTTCTGATTTTAGGCTAGTTATGAAGTAAGTTTTTTGGTTTTGGTTTTTTAGGTTGTGAGGGATGAAACTGATAAAAGATATAAGACAGGTAAAAAGATGTCAGATCAACTGGGCTATGGGGTCGAAAAGGTCAAGAAAGATATCAGACGGTGATACAAGGCTGTTGAAGGGCCGATTTGATTCAAGGTAGAAAGGATCTTTGGGAAAAATGGAGTAAATGGACATCAATTTTGTGAACAACAAAGAGTTTCAAGCATAACTAGTTCAATAGATAACATAAACATGGTAGGGCAAACCATTAATCATGCAAAATGTAACTATAAGCTAATCAATACATAGAAATAAACATTCAAGCCATGCATAGAAGTATATGACCCTCTAACTTTGGGAAATGGCTATCAAACTTTGGGGAAAACACTTAAGAAAGACAACCAACTTAACTTACTATGCCGGAATGCCTAAACACAGTACTTCAAGTTATTGGGCACTTTGAACAACAAGATTTGCATAGTTTTAGGAAAAGGGCTAGATCGGAACTAGGCCTCCTTGGTTCAACAAAATGATAATCTAATCAGTCAAAGAGAAATTTCATGGATGGAACTATAACTAGCCATAGGTAAGCAGGGCATACCGTAAATCATACTTAGCATGCATAGAACTATGAATGAAACAAGCTACAATATCCTCAATTTATTAAAGAGCAGTTAAGAATTCTTTAATGTAACTAAGGAAGAGGAAAACATGAAATCTATGAAGAAACAGGAAATTTGAGGTGCCTCCAAGGGCATATCTCAAATTTGTTCTTTACTGATCTATAGCAAGCAAGAAACATGTATTCATGAATGAAAACTAGAAGACAACAACAAAGCAAGAGACACTATACCATTCTACCAAGTCATGGAATCCAACAACAATCCTTCTTCATTCATCCAAGAGCATCCAAGAGGCAATCCAAAAGCATAAGACAAGTATTTCTTCCAAAGCTTATATGACCATATATTTCTTCTCTTCTCAAGTTCAGCCCTGTTTTACAATGAAATCCTTTGGAATATATAGGCTTAAGTGAGGAAAACCTCATGGTTCAACTTGCCATCCTATTGGCCTAATCAAAATATCTAATCTTGTCCTTGAGGCTTTGCAAAGCCCAAGGCACAAAATATCTTATAAAATATCTAGAAAATGCTTAAAAAGGAAAAATAATTGACTTTGCATCATTTTTCATGTGCAAAAATAGCTAAACGCACATTTGGAAAAAGAAATTTTTAAAGGTTTTTGGTCCTTAATTTCTGGCGGGTAGTCCGCGTCCATGGTTTTGGTTCTTAATTTCCGGCGGGTAGTCCGCGTCCATGGTTTTGTGCATGGTTTTGCACATGGCATTGGGGTACGATGGTTTTCGGCCCCTGGTATTTTTGTAGATCCGGTCAAGGGAACTACAGTTATGTTCTAATCCAGGGTTTATGGATTGGGGTTTATGTATGCTTCGGCATGTATATATATGTGTGTTGTAACACTAAAAGGGATATAATGAAAAATCAAGCTGGTCGTCCCGATTTGGGATCCAGGGGAAAATCTCTGTGTTTATCTGTTTTATGTTTTATGCTCTCGCTATTGTTTATTTTCTGTTATAAGATTCGTGTGTAGATAATTTCTGTTCAAGGTTAAAACCTACGTATACAGCATGGACCGGTTCGATGTGGTTTGGACCGAGATTATGACGGCAGGGCTTCCAACGTGCTAGGACTCCACCACCCCTTCCATGCTGCGAACATTACCGGAATATGAAGCATGCCTAAAGCAAGAAAGGGACCGGACAGATGTCCTTCCAGAAAAAGCCACCCGGCTCAAAGCCGAAACCATGGTTGCATCACTCTGCCCAAAGTTTTCCCTCCTTCACTTGTTAAAACATAGAGTTCCTACCGAGGCAAACCCAAGTGATCTCACCGAGGCCTTCATCAGGGTAGAAGGATTTGCAGCGATGCCTGCACCTGCCACAGACAGTCAGCAGAGGTGCACCCAGTTTGTCAGCCAAATTTCCAGTTCATCCGCAAACGTGCCGCCACCAGTATCAGCAACAGCCTCAACCCCTTCTCACAAATGATGCATTTTTATTTCATGATTCGGCCCTCGTGGCCTTTTTACTTTTGTTTACCTTAGTAAGTATTTTTCAAGTTTCGGGTGGAATTTATATTTCACCACAGCAATTTACTTTTACCTAGACTGTTATAAAATTTTGGTTTTAAATGGCCAAGCGCCTAACAGCAAAGGATGAGAGGTTTTTATTCCTCATCATGATTTTTGTTGCTTTGACAAGGACTTCTAACAAATTCATAGCATGCGAGGAAGATATTTTCCCAAAATATCTTCTCGCCCATGTATAGAGGTTCCTATATAAACAAGAACAGCAGAGAGCACAGGGTTCCAGATTTTATCAGAAAAACTATGCTGTAAGAGGATTTTGTATGCATTTTTGTTTAACTCTTGCATGAAGATTCAGAACCCGTTGGGTTTCAATGAAGAGAAGTTTTATATGTAAGGAAGATTCTAGTCTATGATATTTAATAGAACGTTACTTCGCCTTTATGTGTTAATCAATTGTTCGTCTTATCTCATCCGTTTCTCCTATATCATGTTTTGGAATGCGAGCAGCTCATTGATTTTAATGTGAACTTATCCAAGTTGATACTTATGTTGGAATCAATATAGCGCTTTAAACATGGCTCATGCATGATATATTGTTCCACTCTCACTGCACCCATACTTCTGCTATATTGGCTTCGATGTGATGTTATTTTGGAATACACTATTATTGTGAATGGATTCTTAAATAGATAAGCCCATTACATGGTGATATGTGTGTCTGGATATTATCTATGCGATGGCTGATATTTTCTTATTCTTTCTTACATAGTGAGCATCTGCAGATTATTCATTTCTGTTAAAGTACTGTGGAACTGGCCCTCTTTACCGTGAACTGTCTTTGAATTGTCTGATGCCTTTTGCGTAAGAGTTTTACACTTTTTATCTGCAATATATCTTTTGCATGTCAAACTTCTGAAAATTTTGGTCCCATTCAAAGCTGAACTTCCTGTTTATAAATGAAAAGCATGAGAACTCAGTCCTGTTTAGTTGTCCCTGTTATATTACATTACTTTTTCTCTCTGCTGTTTAATATGTCCTAGGCACTGGTCTTTCACAACTCAAGGCTGTCTCTAGGATCAACAACAGAACCTATGGTTGATTTCTTGTGCAGAAATGATGTCCGGATATGCATATTTCTTCTAGGACTCTATCATGCTGAGGGTAGAATGATACCTGTCTGTAACTTTCGGTGGATGGAGTGATGTATGGTTTTCAAAATACCTGAAAAAACATACCCCAAGTGAAAGCATCTTCCTTACTCAAATATTATTGAAATACATTTTCTTTAAAAAATAATATGAGAGAGGGCATACCTGTCGCCACTGAAAAAATATTTTTCTGGAGGTGCACATGTGTGGCACCGCCGTTGGGAATTATGGAGTGTTGATCACGGTGTTGCTTTCGGTCCAGTAACTGGGCCTTCTGAGCTCTCGTTATGGTCCTCCAAATTTTCTAAAAAGTGCGACATATAGGTGGATATGGCTAAATTCAGTTCATTTGTGTCAATTGATAATTTAAGGTGTTGAGAGGTCGAAGGCTTTTACGGAGAATTTCTTGTTGTTGCTGCTAGCCTGACTACCTGGGACTAGCGATTTTTTAGTTAGGTAGGCCTCATGACCTCCTGAATTTTAATTCTTTCAGTGTGTTGGTGCCAGGGTCCATACAAGATGGATTTGTACAAATCTTAGGCCAATTTTTTCCTTGACCGTGCGGTCGATCAAGGCACAGGCACGCCTTCTTCGTGCAAAACTGAGTGTTTTGCATGAATTTATTGCGCCTACACTGGATTTGAGCACGCCTTATTCGCGACTGTGGGAAAAAAAAAAGAAACCTCCTCGCACTTGTCTGAGGAACATGTGCACAGAGAGACGAAGCACACTTTTTGAAAAATTCTATGGAAATTTTGTCAATTTTTTTGTTCTTTTAATGTTACTAATGTGTTCCTTTTTTAATGACAGGATGTTGTGGAGGGAGAGGGATTGGCCTGATCTATGGGATGCTTTGGTTTTTGATGCAAATGCATGCCAATAACTAGCATGCTGGGGTCTTCTCAAGTTTATGGACAATGACTTGCTTCGATCACAGGATCGCCTTTTGAGTTACCTAGTCCGATGTTGGAACAACTGGCGCAAGGTGATGGTGCTGCGGAGGTGCGACCTTGTTATCCGTCTCGAGATGGATATCTATTTTGTAATATTCCAAATTAGCCCAAGCTAATGGGAATATACAATTTTGTTTCATTTTTCTATTTCATGAATAAAATTGTAAAGGAGGATCAATAAAACTCCAAAACAACAAAATAAATCAATGCCACTTGTGAACAAAGTTAAAACTGGAATATTTACATAAGCACACTTAGGTGTGAAAGAGGTTGGATCATTTGACCAAGTCAACCAGGATCAAATCAACAGTGTTGTCTAGATACAGTGAATCTCCTAGATGCACAACGCAGTTTTAGTTGGAGGCTACACATGTGAAAGGAGCTAAATCATTGAGATGGTTTAGGGTTTGACAGGACTTTCATCTTATAAAAGGAAGAGGAGGACAACAGAAGAGGTTGTTGATTGAGTATATTTCTGAATATATTGTCTGTTTAGACATATATCATTCTCTTTCTGTTTAGCTGAGAATAGTGTTGTTTAGCACTAGGGTGTTCTTGATCAGGAATCCCACCTCTTCCATTGAGTAGCTCTTGGAGAAGTCTTGTTGAACTTGTCCACTATCAGGTATTTGGCCAAGCTCATCTTCCAACTAAAATGCAGATCTTGTTGAGGGTTTGGTTTTCCTTGTAATTTGTAGCAAGTGGAGGCTAGATCTACTAAGATCTAAAACAATCTAGTGCCTCTTTTTAGTGGGAAAGCCTTCTGTCCCGTTGACAAGAGAGTATTAGATATTTGGAGCTGCATTTTCAGATATTGGAATTAGACCAAACCAGTGCTAGATCCTATAGTGCAGTTTACCTTCCAGGACTGTGTAATTTTCAATTGTACAGTTGCAAGGTGTTTTGACACAATTTTGGAGGAGAGATCTCTAGTGTTGGGGTTATTCCCTTCACTATGGTGATGCATGTATTACAGATCTAATCCATGTTCTGTTTAGATCTGATCTGCTCACTATTTTATTTATCTTTATAAATTTTTGAATATTACTGCAGATCTGCAACTTTAGATCTCAGATCTACTCTTTGTGTTTCATGTTTTGCTCAAAACCCCAAGGGGAATTTCTAGAGGAGCTCTTCTAGTGTACAGATCTGGTATAGATCTAATCTTTTGTACACAGATCTGCTCTAGATCTGGAGTGTAATATACATCTATTGTAGCTCTTTAAAACAATGTTGTCAAGCTATTTTGCAGTCAATACATGTGTTGCAGCCCCTCTTTTGAGGAATTTCTTCTATTCTTGTCTTTTGTATCCTTTTATACATTTTATGGGCCTCATTATGGATCTGATTTATCGATGTATATATGATTTTTGAGCCTTATTATTGGCCTCCCATTTTTACTCAGTGAAACTGCGTTATTTTCCTGTAGTATTATTGCATATTGCTGCAGCCCCATTCTTGGGTGTTTGGCAATCATACTAGGTGTGGGAGGTCTGTTTACCTCACCTAGTTTCATTTGTTTTTTCTCTCCTCCTGGATTTAGATGCTAGATCTCTAGATCTAAGGGATCCTTGAGCTTCAAATTAATTTCTATGCACATACTTCTGAAAAATGCGTTATTCTAGCAGGTATTGTTGAATCTTCCCTTTTGGGGATATTACAGTGGTATCAGAGAAATCATCTTGGCACAGCCTGTGATTTGCTTTCTTAAAGAGCCAATATGTCTTCAGAAGAAGATAAGCCTCCCAATGACATAGAGAAAAGGTATCTAAAAATAAGACAGAAGAAATTTGATTACACCAATGATGATAAATACAAAGGAAAAGCCCCTGAATCTGGAAGTGATGAAGATGGAAAGGAGTTTGCAAAAACTTTTTTGAAAGCCATGCAAGATCTTGCTAGAGAGATCAAAGGGATGAGAATGGAAAGAATCAAGGAATCTCCTAAGAAATTTCATCTTGGAGAAAGCTCTGGCATGTCTCATCACTAGAATGATCAACCAGTGAACCAGCCACAAGCTCCACAACGCTCTACCATGCCTACTTTTTTGGCTGTGGAAAATGAAGGGCCTCAAGAAAAATCATCCCTTGAAGACTAATTTGAATAATATGAGTCTCAGAATCATAGTTTCAAGGATCACTTGAGTTTTCAAGAGTTTTGTCACCTTTAGGACAAAAGAAGAAGACCAAGGCATCAGCACAGAGATGGTGGATTCACTCATAATAATGATCGACATCACTCTATGGTCAAATTCTTTTTACCCAAGTTTGATGGGTCATCCACTTGTTCTGCCAAAGCATGGGTAGAAAAACTGGATATCTACTTTCAATTGAACAAATTCCCTAAGATGGAAGCTATCAATATTGCAACGCTGCACTTTGAAGGTGAAGCACACAGCTGGTGGTTCCATGGCTTGTCTACATTGGGTCATGACAATGTGACTACATATTATGAGTTCACTAGAAGAATAGTGGAGAGGTTTGAAAGAAAGGATACAGAAGCACCTTTCATGAGCCTTGCAAAGTTGAACCAGTCAGGTAATACAGAGTCTTATATTTCTAAATTTTTGAGATTATCTATTATGGTTCCTGACTTGTCTACAACAAGAAGGGTGTACATGTTCATCGATGGCTTAGATGAACCTTTGCATGGGTTGGTTAAATATACCAAGCCTAGTTCCTTGCATGATTCCATTGAGAGGGCTAGAGACCTTCAATATTTCTTGCCAAAAGCAAAGGCAAACTTCCAAAACAAGCCCTCTTTTCCTTCTAAAGTAAAGGAAGAGAAAGATGCTCCTTCAAAGGAGAGCTCATACAAGAAGCCTCTTGATGATGAAGTCCGGAGAGATCTAATAAATAAGAAGCTAATGCTTCACTTGCCAAGAACCATGGGTACCTAGACATAGATGTGTTGTTGGTAAAGCACATTATATAGAGGTCTTCTAAAATCTTGAAGAAGATGAAGATGATGAACCAATAAGGGGTCATAGCGCTGACAATGTTGAAGGAGATCCAACACCATCAGGAGATGGGAATGGAGAATTTTCTCCTATTGGAGGAACTCTTGCATCTTTGAGAGGAGTGCCTAAGTACTTGACCTTAAGAGTTCAATGTTAAATCATGAATCAAAGAATTTCTATATTGATTGACAGTGGGGCTACCCACAATTTCATTGATTCCCATCTTGTGCAAAGGAGGGAAATACCCACTGATACTTTTGAGGGATTCTCTATTTTGGTCCCAGGAGATAGAACAATGCAATGCATGCATTATGTCCCATCACTTTCAGTCACCATGGGATCCTACACTTTGGTGGATCATTTCTTTGTAGTTGACATACTAGACACCAATGTTATTTTGGGTGTTCAATGGTTGATTACATTGGGGAAATTCACCATTGATTGGGAGGTTTTGAAAATGGAATGGGTGGACAAGAAGAGTGTTGCACCTCAAATGATCAAATGCATGCATACTTACCCCTCACACAACACTTCCACACAAAAAAAAAAGATGGATTTGCGCAGTGGAAGGAAGGACCTCACTGTCCCATCTATTATGTTCATGATATTTCTGCAAGGGACACTCTTATCTAGTGGAAAACCACCTGGGAGGCCACTTGATTCAATTTTGGTGAGATATATCTCACTACTTGATGCTTCAAAATCAGATCTAGGAGGGATGGGAGCATTAGAAGACATAGCTACAGCACTAGAAGGTTTGGGAAAGCACAAGAAGGAGAGAGAATTTCTTCTCTCATCATCATCACCAACCTTCATTTCTGATTCTGCGTTGTTGGAGGAGAAGAAGAGAAGGTATGTCCTTCCTATATGTACCTTTGGCATAGGATATGTCAAAGAGGAGATCAAAAACATGACATCCATTCCTATTGATACATCATCAGCGCTGTCATTATTGGGGAGTGTAGATTTATATTGGAAATCCCAGTTGTTGGTGGAATATTCCAAAGATCTTCACACTTGTATGATGCTTGATGACAAGCTACATGAAGAGGGCTATCTAGTCCATGAGGGAGTCATATATCATCATGATAGGGTCTTCTTACCTAGAGCCTCCAATCTCAAGGAGAGGATGCTACAAAGGGCCTACAAAGAGTTATGCTTCAACCCTACCTATTCTATGAAGATCTACAACACTATCATGAGATTGTTGGAAATATGATGCAGAGTGTTGTCCTTGATGGCAACCCACTTGATGAAGATGATGGCAACCTACTTAATGAAGTTGTTCTTGATGCTTGATGATTTTATTAATGATGTAAATCTGATGTTCTACAAGTATCTCAGAAGTAACAGAAGAAAGGAATTTCAGGAAGTGCCAAGGAAATGATAAATAAGGTATGTCACTATGCATACGCGGATTTGTTAAGGCGAAGTAGCGTATGTACGCAGAAAAGTACGTGCCAAGTCGCGTATGCTCAATTGCGCTCTAAAAGAATAAAACCAGGAGTTACTAACATGGTATTGAACCATTGTATTGAGCGCTGGATTGTCTATGTGATCCCGTCCAAGAATACCATCAAAAGTTGTGTGGTTTTGGCTCATGGTATTGTCAAAGGCTAGATCTATTTAAGGAGAAGAAATTCATTGTGCAATGAGTGTGCATGAGTCTGGGTTTGAATGTATACTTCACTCTGAAGTATGTCTGAATGAAAACAGTAACAGTTTGATGATAGATCTAAATCTATGATGCACCTATGAAGAAAATGATGAAGAGGGATCTCTATATCTGAAATGTATATGTATCTTCTGGATCTGTTTATGGAATGATTAGATCTGTGATCTGGCGAATCTGTGCTGAAGTAAAGAATGAAGATCTGAGCTGTTTATCTGTTCTGGAGAGCTGCACTACCCTAAAATGTCTTAAGATCTATACGCAGGTTGATCAAGGAGAAAGCGCGTATATACGCGGCTTGTATTCAGCGAAAGCGCGTATGGGAATTGAAGTCAGCTTTGAAATGTGTGCAGATGTATACGCGGGTTGGTGTTTGTGAAAGCGCGTATATACGCAGGTTCAGTGAAGAAAAAGCGCGTATGTAATTTAGGGTTTGCTGAATGTGAAAATTGATGAAACGTGTCCACAAAGGTGTCAAGGTTGAAGCCGCGTCAGGGGGTCGAGCTCCCCCTCTGTGAGGCCGGTAAACGAGAGTGGGGTCGTAGCTCCCTTCCAAGAGAGGCTGCCGGGTAAACGAGAGCAGGGTTCATCTCTTTGTGAGGGCCGGTAAACGAGACACTGGCCTTCCCGCAGGGTGGGTGCCCCGCGCGGCTGCAAGTGAGCTTGCGCACATGGTTGTAACATGTTTTCTCTATAATAAAATATTGAAGGCTGAGACAACAGCAATGGTGGTTTTCTCCCGACTTGATTTTCCACCTAAAATCCTGGTGTTCATGTGTGTTGCTTATGTGTGATGGTTTATTCTGTTATTACTACACATGCTTAATGTTTATTGAACATCTAATGAATGAATGATGGAATGATCTAAGTGAAGAATTATCTGCATAATAATATTGTTCGACATACGCATGTTTTATTAAGTATATCCGCGTATATATGCAAGTTGGCTTCAGGAAATTCGCGTATGTGTTTTGAAGTAAGAAAAATTAAATAGATTTGAGTAAGTCCTAAATACTGATTCACCCCCCCCCCCCCCTCTCGCATTTTTCCCAACAATTGCACGTAGGTGTTTCTTATAGAAGCTTGATTTAATGGAAGGAGATCTCACTAATGGGGCCAAGAAGGGGTAATGTCATGAAAAGAGAAAGAGTTATTATACAAATGAAGACAATGATGAGGATGAATAATATTTTGACCAAGATCTGAAAGTACTCATGGCAAGGAAGCAAAAGAAGAAGCCTACTCAAAAGGAGATACCTCAGAAAACATGTGTAGCAAAAAATGAAGAAGAGGAAACAAGTATTGATTTTTCTTCTTGTGATTCACCTTCTTGTGCATGCAATAGTGAAGATAGTGAAAGTAACAGTATAAGTATAGAAGCAAATCTCAAGATCAATGATGAAAGAAATGATTGGAATCAATTTCATAAGAGAGAATCTATCTACAAAAATATGCTCTCTAGAATGAATGAACAGAAAGAAATATTGAATGGACAAATAGACAAGTATCAAAAGTTGTATGTTTATGCAACCAATCAAAGTGAAAAACTTGAAGCAGAAATAATCTCTCTCAAAGAAGATCAGGAAAAATCAAATAAGAAGAATGAAGAACCCATATCATTTGAAAAGGAAGGACTTGAAGCAGAAATCATCTCTCTCAAAGAAGATCTGGAAAAATCAAATAAGAAGAAAGAAGAGCTGTTACAAACATGTGAAGAACAAGAAAATTGGTTGAAGGAAGAAATCTTCAAATTAAATGATCAAGTAGAAGAATGAAAAAGGGTCGAAGAAAGAATGAAGAAGCAATGCCAAAAATTGGAGGTTGAGGTAAACATTCTCAAGGTAAATTAGAAGAAAAGGATAAAATCTTGAGGTTTCAAGATAGTACTAAGATTCTGGACAATATTCTTAGTAATCAAAGTTCTCCTGCTATTAAACTTGGTCTTGGTTTTCGCTAGGCTGTTAAAGGAGAATCCAGTTCTGCAAGAGTATAAAAACAAACTGTGATACAAAACTGAAAGTTGTAGAAAACAAGAAGTCAAGCGACAATCATGAACACTCAAAGGAAATCATTCAATAATGTTGAATGCTTTAAATGTCATAATTATGGGCATGTTGCAGCAAATTGCAGAAGCAGATTGTTTCAGTCACAAACAAACAGATTCTATACAGAAAGGTACTCTGGTTTCTTTAAGGGATATTGTTTTTCATGCAACAAGTTTGGTCATAAAGCAGCTGATTACAATAGAAGAACACATTATGATCCTTATGCTTACTTTTCTAGTCACATAAGATGTTATACTTGTAACAAGTATGGACATGTAGAAAAATAATGCAGGATGAATAGATCTGAGAAATTGGAGAACTTCCAGCACACAATAAGAAATTTCAAGCAAAGCTAGAAAAAGAAGGAATACCGGTCAGAAACGTAGGGAATATTGACCCTACTACAGTCATCCGCTTCTAAAGCTCACTTCTGTTAATGACTGCAGGAGTGATGTGAGATACATTATAGGGATTAGTAATGTATCGTCATAGGGGGAGCGATGTATGGTGATTCCCATGATGGTTTTGATTATTCTGGTTATGTTTATTTCTGACAGAGCATCTGATGTGAAGAAGACACGTACAGGTGGTACAAATTCAGGGGGAGATGAAGGAATGTGAAATTTTTAGTGTTTCACTTTCCATACGCGGGTTTGATGAACTAAAATCGCGTATACACGCGAGTTCCAGTGGAGACAGACGCGTATGTAGTTATGACAAGAAAAATAGTATGGCAGCTAAAGATCAAGAGCACAGGTGCAGGGGAGCATCAGTCTGATTGCTAATGACTATATTATTGGCACTATATCTGCTTATTTCTCAGTTCTAAGTGATGATGACATGATACATGGTTTCTTATGATGAGATTATGGATGAGCCATGTTTGCTTTTTACTGAAGAGTATTCTTTGGATGAGATGGAAGTCTTATGATTCAGAGATAATGACAGATTATGCAGAGATTGTTGCTGATAACTTGTTGTTAAAAGAGTTTCGGGTTGCACAAGCTAAGGAGGAGCCTTGATCATATGGAAAGGATGCTTGGATGGACATTTTCAGGGGGATCATTAGCCTTGCTGAGCGTAATGCATTGTTGGCATTATGATGATTCTGAAATATGATCTCTCTCTCTAGGTCTTTCTGGTATTGGTCATAAAAAGTCATATTTGTAATGTGATGAAAAGGTCTTAATGTAAAATTGTAATATTCAGTCATGTAAGGACTTGATCAAATATGTAAACCCTCTTGGTTGGATAGTTGAGTCAAATTGTGTAAACCCACTTGGTTGGGTATATGAGTCTCATATGTAAATCCACTTGGTTGGATCTTTGATGTAAGTATGATTCCTTGGTGATAGGAAGGTCATAGAGTCATGTACTTCATTGAAAAATATGTTTGAACATTCAGCATGAACTCAGGGGGAGCATGGTAACTTCAGTGCCCATCAGATCTACAGTGCTCTTCTTTCTACATGAGGAGAAAAACCTTGTGTTGGTTTTTGATCCGCCCTTTTCCCTTGATGTCAAAGGGGGAGAGTGACATGGTGTTTGAATAGGGGGAGAATATCATTATGCTTAATGTATCTATCTGTTGTGATCGTGCTCAAACACCATCGTGGTTGCCATCAAGTCCAAAGGGGGAGATTGTTGGAAATATGATGCAGAGTGTTGTCCTTGATGGCAACCCACATGATGAAGATGATGGGAACCTACTTAATGAAGTTTTTCTTGATGCTTGATGAGTTTATTCTACGAGCAGATCAGAAGTAACAGAAGAAAGGAATTTCAGGAAGTGCCAAAGAAATGATAAATAAGGTATGTCACTATGCATACGCAGATTTGTTAAGGCGAAGTAGCGTATGTACGCGGAAAAGTACGTGCCAAGTCGAGTATGCTCAATTGCGCTCTAAAAGAATAAAACCATGGGTTCTTACCATGGTATTGACCCATTGTATTGAGCGCTTGAATATCTAATTGATCCCGTCCAGGAATACCATTAGAAGTTGTGTGGTTTTGGCTCATAGTATTGTCAAAGGCTAGATCTATTTAAGGAGAATAAATTCATTGTGCAATGGGTGTGCATGAGTCTGGGTTTGAATGTATAATTCACTCTGAAGTATGTCTGAATGGAAAGGGTAACAGTTTGATGATAGATCTGAATCTATGATGCACCTATGAAGAAAATGATGAAGAGGGATCTCTAGATCTGAAATGTATATGTATCTTCTGGATCTGTTTATGGAATGATTAGATCTGTGATCTGGCAAATCTGTGTTGAAGTAAAGAATGAAGATCTGAGTTGATTATATGTTCTGGAGAGATGCACTGCCCTAAAATGTCTGAAGATTTATACGCAGGTTCGTCGAGGAGAAAGCGCGTATATACGCGGCTTGTATTCAGTGAAAGCGCGTATGGGAATTGAAATTAGCTTTGAAATGTGTGCAGATGTATACGCGGGTTGGTATTTGTGAAAGCACGTATATACGCAGGATCAGTGAAGAAAAAGCGCGTATGTAATTTAGGGTTTGTTGAATATGAAAATTGATGAAACGTGGTCCACAAAGGCGCTGAAGGTTGAAGCCTTCAGTCAGGGGGTCGTAGCTCCCTTCCAAGTGAGGCTGGTAAACGAGAGCAGGGGGTCGTAGCTCCCTTCCAGGAGAGGCTGGTAAACGAGAGCAGGGGGTCATAGCTCCCTTCCAGGAGAGGCTGGTAAATGAGAGAAGGTTCTAGCCTTCTGCAGGTGGGTGCCTGCGTACTGGTATGAGTCTGCGCCAGTACATGGTTGTAAGATGTTTTCTCTATAATAAAATATTGAAGGCTGAGACAACGGCAGCGGTGGTTTTCTCCCGACTTGGGTTTCCACCTAAAATCCTGGTCTTCATGTGTGTTGCTTATGTGTGATGGTTTATTCTATTATTACTGCACATGCTTACTGTTTATTGAACATCTAATGAATGAATGATGGAATGATATAAGTGAAGAATTATCTGCATAATAAGATTGCTGGACATACGCATGTTTTATTAAGTATATCCGCGTGTATACGCAAGTTGGCTTTAGGAAAGTCGCGTATGTGTTTTGAAGTAAGAAAAAGTAAAAATTGTTGAGTATTTCCTAAATACTGATTCACCCCCCCCCCTCCCCCTCTCAGTATTTTTCCCAACATAGATTCTTTGAATGGGAAGACCTTGGAGGAGAGCTACATCAGAATTTTCTATAATGCATGAGCTATGTGCAGTTGGGGCAGCCAAGGGACTCTATGCAAGAGTAATTTCAGCCATTTCTTCATTCTTTTGAGAGAGGAGAAAAATCCATGCACAACTCCATGTATAGGAGAGACATTGTTGGTGAAGAATCTGATCATGTAAAGATAGTTTCATTTTCTGATTTTACATATTATTTCACCATTTTTGTGCAGACCATGACTCCAAGGATGAGTGATGTATCATATGAATCTCATGGCACACATTGGGCCACTAAAATTTCTGAATTTGGCCACTCCCTTTTTGTGCGAAGGGAGATTTTCTTTAATGATGGGTGCTTCCCAAAGGCACCAAACATATCTCACATTTTCAACCATGGTGAGATGTCATGTGTAGTAAGTAAGTAGTGGGGAGACCACTTAACATACCTTGATCTGAGGTAGGCAAGAGATGCATTGCACTGGTACCATATGTGGGACTATGACCCACCTCCTCATGCTCTAATTTTTGTTTGTATATATGTAATTTTTCTTCCATACCTTGATGATATAGTTGTACTTTTTATGGGATTGTATGGAGGGAGGATGGTAAGCTTGTATGTACCACATGAGATGGAAACTCTCTATGTACCTTATGCTACATGTTTTAGAAATAATATTGGTTCATTCATGTTTGTTTCAGTTGAGTTCTTGACTCCTTGTGGGATGGATTATGTACATCTCATAATGACTTTGAAGGAACAATTCATAGAGGTTTGGATTGGTGAACACTAAGCTTGTGAATAAAGCTTGATCCTTGATGGTGTCACCAATGGAGGAGGAGAAGTGTTGCAGAACTCACCCTATTAGTTGCCTGAGGACAAGCAACATTTTGGAGGGGAGGACTATAATATTCCCAATTAGCCCAAGCTAATGGGAATATACAATTTTGTTTCATTTTTCTGTTTCATGAATAAAATTGTAAAGGAGGATCAATAAAACTCGAAATTAGCAAAATAAATCAATGCCACATGTGAAAAAAGTTAAAATTGGGCTATTTACATAAGCACACTTAGGTGTGAAAGAGGCTGGATCATTTGACAAGTCAACCGGGACCAAATCAACAACGTTGTCTAGATACAGTGAATCTCCTAGATGCACAACGCAGTTTTAGTTGGAGGCTACACATGTGAAAGGAGATAAATCATTGAGATGGTTTAGGGTTTGCCAAGAATTTCATCTTATAAAAGGAAGATGAGGACAACAGAAGAGGTTGTTGATTGAGTATATTTCTGAATATATTGCCTGTTTAGACATATATCATTCTCTTTCTGTTTAGCTAAGAATAGTGTTGTTTAGCACTAGGGTGTTCCTGATCGAGAATCCCACCTCTTCCATTGAGTAGCTCTTAGAGGAGTCTTGCTGATCTTGTCCATTATCATTTCTATGCACATACTTCTAAAAAATGCGTTACTCTAGCAGGTATTGCTGAATCTTCCCTTTTGGGGATATTACATATTTTGTGACCAGGTTGCTGCCTCAAGGTGAGGTACTTCCTTATCCACTTCCTCCTAGGAGAGTGGATCTTGAGTGGTTCTGGGCATGTCATTGTGGCGGGGTGCCTCTAAAGAGGGGGTGTGTAGCAATTAATACCATGACTGACTTGGCCAAGCGATGTGCTCTGGCGGCCATTGTGCGACTGGCGGGGTCGTCTGCTCCTCATCGGGCATCGGGATTGCATATCGGTTTTTTGCGCTGGCTGAGGGCCAGACACTTCTTTGACTTTTCTTGTTTCTGTTATGACGGGATGTTGGTGCAGCTTTACAAGGTCTGGAATGGATCGAATTTTTTCAATTATTCTAGCATTCTATGTAGCATCATGTATGAGAAAGTGGTGTTGCTGAGACCTACGGTGGTTGTGCTTGCTGGCGGGCCACAGGAGCCTCACATGAAGAGGTGGGTCCCTGTGATTTCTTGCATAGGGGGAGGTAGGTTCGAGCGTTATTTATATGCCACCACAGAGGCTTGGTTTGAGGCCAATCCTCAGATCTTCCTGCCATTCCCTTATGCGAGGATGCACTTCCAGGGAGATCCAAACATGTGTCTTCCTGCTAGATATGCTTAGGGGCTAGAAAGTATTTTTTTGTTTTTTATTCTAAATTTACTTGAGTATATATGTTTTGTATGTGTTTTATGATGACACTGGCATAGTTTGGTTACTCTTGAAGATATTGGTGAGGTCAGACATCTTGTGGCTTGGTTGGTGGTATGCCCGAGGGATAGGGAGGAGATCCAGTGCAGCCTCAGGGTGGAGCACCTGGCAGGGGAGCTAGTCACTCGGGGGAGGGCAGTAGCTCGATTTCTATTGAGCAGGCTCGTGCCGAGGCAGCAGAGGCTTACGTTGCTGAGTTGATAAAGAAAATGTTTTTTCTAGAGGTCAGAGCTCGGGTGGTAGAGAATGCATGGGGTCGAGTGGACTGCTTGACCCAGGGGATGCCTACCCGAGGTTTTGTGGATGACCTTGACGATGCATGGCTAGAGAAATTGATGGCCGAGGAGATGGGCTATGGGTCAATTTTGTGCCGAGTGTTAGTCTCTGTTTTGACGGAGGCTCCAGTACTGTTACTGAGAGTGGCTATGGGTCCAGGTGTCCCTCCTGAGGGTGCACCTCCCTAGAGTCTTATTGTATAAGGGGAAATCATCCATTATGAGGATGTGTCCCCTATTTTTGTCAACTTGTACTTATGTATATTTTTGGCTGACTTACGTGTCAGAGACACTATGTTTTGTACTCAGACACATACATTTTTGGTATATATGCGAGAGATTTTTTTTGCAGCTCTACATGGTGTGCCCCTTGATTTTGTTTATGGACTATGCTATGTTGATGGGTATCTATGTTTTATATGTTTTTTTTTTATATGTATCATGGTTTATCCGAGATGCATTCCAGTTGAGAATATTGTTAGCTATGTGATCAGCTGTTTGGTTTTGATTTCTTGGTACATGTGTGAATGTAATGTGGTCAAACTTTTAGCTTAATATTTTTTCATGCATGTATTTTCTAAAAATATGTGAATCCATTATCTAAAATGCTTGGCTTAACAAAGACACTACTAACTAGGAATCAAGGTAGATATGCATATGGTGTATGCTCTGATTGAGGGTGTCGCACATAAGTTCGATGACGGCATTATATTTTTCCTGATTGTTTGTTGTTGAGCTGATACAAACACCATTGGTGTAGAGTGGTGATTTGTCAGGGTGATAGATAACCCAGGTGGGTGCTGCTAAAATTTGAGACCGTGCGATGATCCATCGGCAAATTCGAAGTAATGGTCGGGTTGGTAATCCATTGTGACACTAGAGTGCGTTTTGTGACAAATATTTTGGTAAAAAATTTAAAGGGTATATGTACGTTGACTCTAGAGGTGGGCCTTCTCTGCCCTTATGGGTAGAATTTCTTGAGATAAAGGTTGTTGACGGGATCTCTGAGGCATGTTCCATCCAGCTCAGTCAAGATGTATGCCCCCTTGAGGAGGAAATGTTTTATGATGTAGGGTCCTTTCCACAAATTTTTGAACTTTCCTAGCCCTACGACTTCTTTTGAGACATCGTAGCAGAGGGCTAGCTCTCCCTTAGTGAATGAGCGAGGGTTGATGTGTCATTCTAACAATGCTTTTACCCGTTTCTTTTGGGCTTTGTTGTGTTGCAGCGATTTCCATTGGCTTTCGTCGTTGAACTCTAGTTGTACTAAATTTTTCTCTAGAGGTTGGGTATCATCGAGGAGTTTGTTGTGCAACCAGCTCCAAAGAGAAGAAAAGAGATATCAACGCCTTAGAAATGAGCCACTTCGAGGGGGAAACCTCCAATACATTACATAAATGAACAATTCTTGGATGATACAATTTACAAAACCTCCTTTCTATATATAAGGATCTAATGAGACATAAATACCTTAATCCTAGTGGGCCACAATGTAATCCTAGCCGACCTAACAATAATAATTTAAGGGCACAATAATAGCAAAATGGGGGTTACAAGGGTTCAATAATAACAATAAGGGGGTTACACTAACAATAATAAGGGACTATACTAGTGATGTAGGGACCTAACATAGTTCGATGGAGGCATGTAAATTTGGGATCTCATGGAAATCAATGCAAAAGCGTAGGGTGTCCTATTTTTTTACGACGGGAACAGGGTTGGGGGCCCAATATGCACGGGTAGCCTAAGTCCTAGTTCTGATACATGACAATATGAATCATATATGGTGTATCATGTTGTCGGAATTTGGTGGGGGAATAATTTCCATGATGGGAGCTTGCGTGAGCATAAGGCTAGATCCTTCGTTATGACGGGCACTTTCCAGCAGGTAGAAGTTGTGCCTGGTGTAGAGGTGCCTGAATGTTTCCATTGGTGGGCATGCCTCTGGTTCGTGGTTATGGCCAATGTAACTGGTGTATGGTACCATTGTGCCAACTAAGTAGATTGTGTGGGAATCAAAACTACTCCTCGTCCCAGATGTGGACTCTCAGAAGGGATCAGACGTAGAGGAGGAGGTCTTCTACTTCCATTTCAGAGTTTTTGGCATGGGTATGTCTAACTTTTTCTGGGAGTGTAGACCTAATGTTTCTCTTTCCACTCTAAGATTCAGGAGATTCTTTCATTTTATTGTATGATGAAAGTGTGAAAAAATCCAGCAATAGTTGTGCATGATCTTCTCTTGGTTAGAGAGAAATCTTTGCGGGAGAGAAGAGACTGTGCAAAAAATATTTGCGAGGTGCTTCAGTTCTTTGCACTGATTGACCCAATGGCCAATCAGACTGCATAGTCCGCATGTTATCCTAGGTTGAACCTGGTTCCTACTTGGTTGGCTAGACTTCCTAACTTTCCCCTTATGGTGACCTGGGTATGGAGTAGATTGCCTGGGGGCATTCTTCCTTCCATATTGGTTGAGAAGATCCTCACTTTTCTTCTCTAATGTATGTATCATGTTAATTAGAGCAATTACTTGTGGGATTGAGGTACATAATTTTTCATGGTGATTGCCCCGACATACTAGGCAAAACATCCTAAATACGGGGTTCCCATTCTGCTCACTTGATGGCATGACTGGTTACCAGTGGCGTAGCGCTTCTAATTCAGGGCAAGTGGAAACCATATTATTGGGTTTTTGACACAATGCATGTGTTTTTCTTGTCTACGGAGTACTGATAGGGGTAACTAAGGGTTCCCCGATTGGTCACTTTTCAGCTGATAGAAAGAGGATGGATCTACTCGTCACATCTTCCTGAGTTGTCGAGTTGTTCATGGATTCATTGTTTGAGCCTTCTTCTTGGGATAGGCGAACTATAGCTTCGCATAAATTGGCTAGTGCTAATCAAAATTGGGGGATATAATGGCACTGTTCTAAAGTGTGGTTGTCAGCACATAAAGGAAACGTGAATTGTGTGGCTTGCAAGACAACATAGTAAATGCCCTCTACCAAATACCATCTGTGGATGAGTTCCAGGGCTTCACATTCCTCGATGAGTGGCCACATTCATTGCATAGTTCAAAATGTATGATAGGAGGGGGGAAGATGAACGAGATTCTTTCAGGCGATTTTCGTTCCTCCTGCAAGTATAGAATGGTGTGAGGTTCATCTATGGCTAACTGGGTGGAGGGATCCTCTTGATAGGATTTCTCAATGGCATGTAAGGTGTCCCTATATCACGGGATCTCTAGGAAATGATGGGTATAGTGTCCATAATTTTTGAAAATAGCGCATGCATGATTTGTAAAGAACGCTTTGCCTTGAATTTTGGTGTCAGGTTCCTTTTTACGGGAACTTGTTGTCGCGATGTCTACCGTATAGCTAAGGAGCGGTTTTAATTCATCCAGCTCTGGGTAGATGTTAGTAGGGTGGCATACTACGTCACATATGGCACAGTGGGGTGATTACCATGATGTGGTGGGATTCTCCATCTTCTTTCCTCCTCTATTGGTGTTCTTGGTCGTAATCATCATTTTTGCAGTAAGAGTTACCTATGCAAGGATGTTTGCGACTATCTCTTGAATGGGTGGAGCCTCCTCAGGACTGAGGGGGACTAACCCTGTAGAGGTGATCTGTGTGGCCCCCATCCCAGTAGGTGGGACGAGGTAACAAACTGGGATTGCAAAATATACGTTTGGTAACACCATGGTGGCCAAGACTTGCTCGGATACAAAACCAGCTGGGGGGTAGAGGAAAGGAGTTTGGGAGGCAGCGTAGGCTAGAGAGGCAGTTGTGGCTGAGGACTCGATGTCATTTTTTCTCCATGTCTTGACTGGCTTCAGTGCTTGATGAAGACATCATGAACACCAAGGCCTCTATGACAGTCGCTAATGATTCAGGTATAACAGGGGGTCTCCTAGGAATGACCCAAGGATGGACTACGGTTTGAACTCGACGAGGCCATATTATTGGTACCTTATAAGTGCCTCGGCAGATGGGTCTATGTAGGGTAGAATGACATCGGTATTTTTTAGGGGTCACTTTTCGCTATGTGTCAACTGGTTAACAATAATGATGCGTTCCTCATGGGGGAACATCATATTTCGAAAGACGGAGGAGGATATGGCTGACATGGCGTACATATAACTCAGGCCAAGGAGTATATTGTAATCCAGTCGGGCATCCTAGACTTCAATATCTATAAGGACCATCTTTCCGTAGAAGAAAACCAGTACATTTTGGTAGAGACCGACTGGGGCTGAAGGGAATCCATCGTATGCTCTAAGTGTGATGTTTTATGGCTTTAGTTCAGGAGACCCTAACTTCTTCCTGACATTCTTTGACATGATACATGTCGATTCACCCTCGTCAATTATATATCGTTCGATGGTGATGTTTTGAACTAACACTAGTATCTGAAAGGTGACCATCGAGGGAAGCCTACGGGTGGCTTTATCTAAATCAAAATCCATCGAGCGCAAATCGACAGGGTCGGTGGTGCCTAATGCAGAAACTAATGCTTTCCTTTGTTTTGGGCATGATTGAAATACCTCCAAAGCTGACATAGCGGCGGGATATTAAGCTAGATCATCCATAATTTTATAGTTATGGGCTTCTTTGGAATGGTTTCCTACCCGCCTAGTTGGTCCCTTAGCCATTTTTGGAAAAGGTTCAATATGAATATTTGATATGGTCAAAGTTGTTGTTGGTGCACTTGTACTAGCCCCTGACAAATTGGTGATTGGTGGGGTATCGTAATTTCAGTTCCATGTCTGAAAAAACATTTATTCACTATTCATGTTGATTTCATGGTTGCTTTTTCTGGAATCGTCAATATTTTATTGTTTTTGCTGAGTGATAAATGTCCCTTGATGAGGGAAAGGCTCCTACATAACTGTTGTCTGTTGGGAGGAACCCCCTTTTCCATGGTTACCTTGAAGCTTCTTCAGCTCATGGAGGTCGGGACAGTGGTGAGTGTAATGGCCGTGCTCACCATAGAATGAACATGAGTGGTTTGTCCGGAGATTTTCCCTCTTGCTCTACCTTTGGGGTTTACTAATTGGTTCCTGGTTTTGATTTCAGTTGGATTTTCCTTCTGCATGAGATAGAAGAAGGCGTTTTTTATTGTTGCCCCCCTGTGCAGGATTTACTTTAAGCTTGTTTTTACCTTTTTTCTTAGCCGCGTTGGGAGGAAAATTTGGATTCTCCTAATTGTATGGTTGGCCTAGTTGGGCTTGGAAATGTTGCACAAAGTTCATCTGTGCATTATTCTGCATGGGTGGGTTTTGTTCTGGGGAGTGGGCATATTGGGGTTCTTGTCCCTAGTTTATAAATGGTTGTTGGGGGAAGCCCTTCTGTCAGCATGTCTAGCCATGTATTGGGTCTCCTAAACCGGAGGATAGGGTCCTCCATGATGATGGTGGTACAATGATACCCTAATGGCCATTTTTTGTGGAGGCACAGGATGACTTTGGTAGCTGGTTTGCGGTATGTTCTGGGTAGAATCATATGCGTAACCGTGGTATGGAACGTTTTTGCTTAGCTAATTTTGCTCAATGACCCATTTAAACCGTCTACGGAGTTCGACGTGCCTGGAAATTCGTTGTAATTTTGTAGGCATGAGGCGTTAAGCAAGATATTGTAAATATACCCTGACTATGTATAAATCAACTCGACCTGTTAGGCCTTACTGATGGCGTCTTCTTTGGATATGGGCTTTTGTTGCACCACATCCTTTGAAATCTCTACAGTGAGAGTTTTCAAGAACAGGTCTAACAGAACTCGATCATCGAGTTTGGCTTTGCACAAACTACAATGCCACCGCCATTCGTGGAGATGTTCCGAGATATGGACGAAGGGTGTTTGCCTAAAGTGGGTCAGTAATTCCATTCCGGAATCATGGTGGATGGGTAACTGAAAATAGGTCAGGAACGCAATAGTGAGGGTGCTAAAGGTTCCATGTGTAGCAAAGGGTTGCTCCACATACCATTTCGCGGCTATTCCAGTTATGGTGCATTGAAATATTCTTAGTCAATTAGTATCATCAATAACGTTGTTCGATGAACACCACAAGTGGAGAGTCATAACATGATTTTCGATCTCTTCTGCTTTCTTCCCTTCAAAATTTGGAATGTTTGAAGGGAGTTTCATGGGCATGGGAGGCCATGTGGGGTTGTGTGCAATGGGGTCGTTTGTCAACTTGGTTAAATCTGGTAGATTTAATGAAGCTAAGAAAGGTGACTGCGAGCTTGTAGTCATTGAAATTTGTGAAAACACAATTCTCTGGTTAGGAATAGGGTTTTTATACGACGTACCCTATGTGCGTTCACCTGGCTTCTTGAGGCACTCTCCTATCCCCTAGGGGTTGTGGGAGGACTGGTATGTGGTGACCCTGTGGGGGTGTTCATCAGTGTGGCGTTGGGTGACTGACGATGGTTTCCAACTAAAGATTCCCCCATAAAGGATGAATCAATAAGGGTGGAAGTGTTTCGTCTTTGATGCCTAAACGGTGAAAGACTCAGAACCCCTCTCGGTAATGGGGGGAGGTCCAAAATATGTATAGATCAACGAGGTCCCATTGGGTCCATTCTCGCGTCAACTAGGTATGGTTTCAGAAATATTTGAGAGGATAGAGATTTTAATAAAAGAAAAAATATGATTGCATACATAAAACAAAGCGGAAATCAAAGATAAATTTTCCCTTTATATTAATCCTATGTGACCAGTCAATCAAAAAATATGGTTTTTTGTTGTTTGCGTATGATACTCAAATCCTAGAAGACCTAATCGTCCTCACATTCTCAAATGTAACTAGGCCTTGAGAAGATACCTTACAAATGCTGGCACAACGTCCCAAAAGAACTGGAAATTCCTCGAGTCAACTGAAGAAAATAAACCAAGGTAAGGGTAGAGGATCTAGTGCTGCCTGCACTGTCACCTATAGGGAAGGATGCCCTAGTTTTCGCCACTAAGTACCATCATCCCACGTGAGCGTTCGAGTCTTGATCTTCTTGGAAATTCACCTACCAAAACTGAGTATTAGATAGGTCAGGTAGCCCCAAATAATACCACACACAATGGACCTAAGCTTAACTCCCTCTAAATCGGGTCTCTTCCGTGCTCGGGTTTTCATTACCATGGGTGGATAGACAGATTTAAAAGTTCCCTAAATAGTCAACTTCTATGTTTCAATATGTAAACTAACCAAGGCAGCTTATTGGATGCCTACCCCCTTGGTCCTAACTTAAACTATAAATTCTCTTGTGGCCCTTGTGGGGAGAGTTTAGTGAGTTTGGTTAAGTTAGTTTTAGGTGTCTTTAATTTACTTAGGGTGTGAATGTGTGTGAAAAAAAGGTGAAAAAGTGCATAGTTTGAACGTGTGGATATGCGGTGATCCTTTTCAAAATACCCTATTTAAACTATGTTTGGTTGTTCCTTGCTCAAAATAAAGACATGTGCAAATATGGACCGCTTTCAATGTTTCCTAGTAAATATAAATGATCAGCTATAGGGAGATGGTGAGTTATTAGTCGAGAGTGTTCATATTCTTTCCTAGGGTCAGCCAAAGGTGCAAAAGGCAGCAGGGATTACTTGCTCTCTAAAGACAATTCGATCCTAGTCCCGAATTTAGTGCAAAATTTTGAACTAAAAACTAATGACTTTTACACTAGAAAAATGAAAATGATTTAGCTAAGCATGCATGGACTGGGACCACTTACTTTGGATAATTATCTAAGTGTTTTTTGTGCCTAAATTTGCAAAACATAAATTATTTCGAAATGCAAGTTTATTTCCCCCTACTTAAACTATGTGTTAACTTTGCGAAAATCAACTTGAAATTTTTAAAACTAACACCTAAACTACTAAAACGCAGCTAAAAGTGAGCTTTAACAAGTTGTGGGACACCTCAACCAATGCTGGTAGATTTATTATGGGTTGCCAGTAACTTTACAAGCAATAAATAAATGGAAATAGTAGAAAATTACTACTTTTGGTTTCCGCACGCAAAAGGCTAAGACAAGTGCAAAGGTTGTGCGCAGGTCACTGCAAAATGCGCGTAGTCGAGCGCATCTGTCTATGGAAAAGTCGCGCAATTTTCCTACAATTAAATTTTTGGGAGCTCTTCATCTTTAGCCTCTCACTGAGGGTGAATCAGGCAATGACGGAGAGAAAGGGAGCAGTTCCAGCCCAACTCCATAGCAAAGAAAGAGGTCGTTGCAAAAAGGCACAACCACATAAACTTGGAAATAAAAGTAGTGGAGTCACCAATCTTATGTATGCGTGTTTGGCGCACGAATGTACCAAATCACACTTGCTTAAGAGGAGTGGTTTTTTCCTCTTAAGTTCTTTTTCATAGGCAGAAATAAATGGATTCAAGCAAGTTAGGGAACATGCTAAGACAGAAACATACTAAATAGTGAAATAGCATGCATATTCAAACATAAAAACTAAACTAAAACAAATAATATAAAATCTCTAAATAGAGTCAAACAACTTCAATAATCCAAATGGTGGTGCTTACGTCCCATCTTATTGAGTGCTGGTAGGAATAAAGGATGAAACATTTACCCACTTGCCAAGGGGCCCTTAGCACTAGCGAGTTCTAAGACCCAATGCAAGGATGTCTTTACTTCTGAGCTACCTTGGCGCAAAGTCTCCCTCTCTCTACTCCGAAGTACTGGAGTTGTTGGGTGGCCAACAACTGAGTCCCCTTTATCTTTGCTCCATATCACACACTGTTGGATTGCTTGGGTCAATTCTAGCCAGCATAACAATGTGTTATCCTATTGTTCATCTCTTGGTGGAATTTTATAGGAGAATTCAAACTCTCCTTCCCTCTCTTGGTAAATTTATGGATGGTGACCCAAGAGATGGGGGTGATTCCATTGTGTTCCACATTATTCCATTGTGTGCTCCCTTGAGGTCTTAAGTAGGCTTAAGCGGTTGTCCTTAGGCAACCTCAAGTGTAGGATCAATGTCCTGGAGTGTGCCTCGTGGTCCCGGAAAGTGACTTCTGCCACTCTCAGGTCCGCACATATTTTTGAGGAAAATTCGTGCAAATGTGCACTTATCGAATAAAAGCGCGCGCAAAGGCGCACTTTTTTGGTTCCTTCAGTGTGCAATTTGATTTTCCTTCTAGACCTTAGAAATTTTTAAATACTTCAAATTCTCTATTATTCCTTAGCCTTGTAAATCCTTCTGCCTTAAATTTAACAATTTCGTCTTTCCTTGTCTGATTTTCTAGTGATAACAGTTTCCCCCTAATATGTGAGGTCCAGGAAGAACTTTATAGCTGAAATACATTATAGTTTCTTTTATGTGTACTGTGCAGAGAGAGAGAGAGACATGTTTGTAGTATTGAGATGGAGAGGCCCTGCATTGGGTCCAAGAGAAACCATGTCCTGTGGGAACCATGCAAGCAATGGTATAATACAATAAATACAAATTTTCTACGAGGTAGGCATGTCTCATGCTCGTGATGCTTCGGTTAGCTAAAAAAATCTATTTGACAGATACAGATTCTGTCAGTGTCACTAGTATGGTAGTGATCTGCTGGTAGATGATGATGATTTTTGATGCCCTCAGGGGCATTTTTTATTTTAAAATAGGTGGAATGTGGTACCCACGTGCGTAAGCTTGGAATGGCATATAAATGTGCATTGTGCACATGGGTGTCTGACTGGGACCTTCCTGTGTAAGCATTGCTAAAAGAGATGCTTATAAAGGTATGGGTCTTCGACGAATTTGATCAAAGTGCAATGGTTGTAAGGTATGATACCATCTTGACATGAAAGCTTGTGTTGCAGTCCAATGTCAGGAGGATCGATGACATCTATGGGAAATTATGCCTCCCATAGTGCCACCCGAGGATGTCCCTTTTTTGGAGAGGGGTGATCTAAGGTATCACTTCGTTTTTGGAAAATAGGTGTTGATGCTGACAAAAAGGAAGCCTCAACTGAATGAGAGAGTCCCTGATGCAAGGGATTAGGATCCTGGATGTGATAGTTTTAACATAGGCATTATGGTGAGGGGTGACTGAAAACTTATGGTGGGAATTCAGTGGCCCAAGGTCGGAGTATAAAAAGCAACTTGGCGACATTCATGACTATTTATGATGGGGAAATCCCTGGAGTTGGTAGGACGTCCAGGGTGGTATATATTGGTTATGAATGTCATGGTGGCTTATGCACGAAGGGTGTGATAATTTCACAAAGGGTGACTAGGGACTGCTGCCATGGGGGAAAAACTAATGGCTGAATGGGGGATATAGTGCATTGTTTGCGGTCTTTGTACACTTACCAAAATAATGAAATAATAGGGTTTGGTTTGTACAAAACACAGATATAGGTGCCCCAAAACATGAAAGTGTTCGATCACTGATGATGTGAGGAAGGTGTTTTCCTAAGGGTGGGGGGCCCATTCGTTGGTCTCATGTGTGGGGTTGATGAAGCATATGGAAAAGGTCGTAGATGGGCTATGTTGATGGATATATGGTAGGCCAAACGCGAGGCGCGGATGTGTGCTTTCGATCTTCTTTCAAAAACCTATTAGTCCAGGAAAGGGGTTTTATTTCGATATGGTAAAACTTGATCTGATATTGCATGGTGAGTGAAACAGACATGAGATGCTTCCCAGACTAAAGTGGTATGGCCATGGTGTTGTTATTTTTGTGATATATGGTCTACTATGGGTGACGGGCGCCATGGAGGGGAGGCTCTACCGACCAACGAGGATGTTTATCATGTGCAAGGTGGGGTGATGATAAACATGGTTGGATGCTTGGAACCTAGGGTTGATTTCTTGTGGAGAAATGATGCCAGGATATGCTAAGTTCTTCTGGGACTCTATCATGCTGAGGGTAGAATGATACCTGTGCTGGAACTTTTGGTGGATGGAGTGATGGATGGTTTGCATAATACCTTCACAAACAAACACCCCAAGTGAAAGCATCTTCTTTATTCAAATATTATTGAAAGACATGTGCTAAAAAATAAGATGAGAGAGGGCATACCCATCGGCACTGAAAAAATATTTTTTCGGGGATGCGAATGTGTGGCACCACCCTTGGGCATTATGGAGTGTTGATCACAGTGTTACAGATTATTGTTGCCTAGGTGATTTTGGGCCAAAGACTCGATCAAAACGTCTACAGTAATCGACCCGCATGGTAACTCAAGAGGATGAGGCAACTGAGTTCCCCTCTCCCTGGTAGGTGTATGGTGGCTTGGGGGGAGGAGGGACAAATGGTTCTCTTTCTAGTGACTTTTATTCCTCCTATAGGTGTATAATGGCATGAGGTTCATCTCTATCTAACTAGATGGAGGGATCCTCTTGATAGGATAGCTCAATAATGTGTAAGGCGTCCATGCATTATGCAATTTCTAGGCAAAGATAGGTGTAATTCCCATAAATGCCAAAAATAGCACATGCGTGATTTGTACGCAATGTCCTACCTTGATTTTTGGGGCAAGGTTCCTTTTTATGGGAATGTGTTGCGCGATGTCTACCACAGAGCTAAGGAGCGGTTTTAATTCATCCAGCTCTAGGAAGATGTGGGTAGGGTGACCTACTATGTCACATATGGCACAGGGTGGTGATTTCCGTTGCGAGGTGGGATTCTCCACCTTCATTCTTCTTTTATTGGTGTTCTTGTTTGTAATCGTCGGTTTTACAGTAGGAGTTACCTATGCAAGGATGTTTGTGATAGTCTCTTGAACAGGTGGGGCCTCCTCAGAACTAAGAGGGACTAACCATGTAGAGGTGATGTGTGTGTCTCGCGTCCCAGTAGGTGGGACTAGGTACCAAACTGGGATTGCAAAAGATACATTTGGTAACACCGTGGTGGCCAAGACCTGTTGGGATACAAAACCAGCTGGGGGATAGAGAAAATAGGTTTGGGAGGCGGCGTAGGATAGAGAGGCTATCGTGGCCAAGGAATAATTTTCATTACTTCTCATCTCAGTGTCTTGACTGGCTTCGGTGCTTGATGAGGACATCATGCACACCAGGGCCTCTATGCCAGTCGGTGACGAGTAAGGTATAATAGGGGGGTCTCCTAGGAATGACCCTAGGATATTCATTCCTGGTACCATGTAAGTGTCTCGACAGATGTTTCTACATATCGTAGCATGGCATCAACATTGGTTAGGGGTCACTTTTTGTTGTGTGTCAATTGGTCGACGGTAATGATACGGTCCTCATGAGGGAACATCATAATTCAGAAGACAGAGGAGGTTATGGCTAACATGGCATACCTATAACTCCAACCAAGGAGTACATTTTAATCCAATTGAGCATCCAAGACTTCAATGTATATAAGGACCATCTTCTAAGCAGACTGGAACGTTTTGGTAGAGGTCGACGGGAGCTAAAGGGTGTCCATTTTTTTCTCTAAGTGCGATGTCTAACGGCTTTAGTTCAGGAGACCCTAACTTCTGCCAAACGTTCTTTGACATGATTCATATGGATGTACCCTCGTCAAAATTACATCGGTGAATGGCGATGTTTTGAATCGATACCGGTTTTTAAAAGGCGACCATCGAGGGAAGCCTAGGGGTGGCTTTGTCTAAATAAAAATCCATTAGACATGAATCGGCAGGGTTGATGGCGCCTAATGTAGAAAGTAAGGCTTTCCTTTGCTTTGGGCATGATTGTAATACCTCCAAAGCTAACATGGCGGCGGGAGATTGAGCTAGATCATCCACAATGCTATAGTTATGGGTTTCTTTGGAATGGTTTCTTGCCTGCCTAGTTGGTCCCTTAGCCATTTTTGGCAAAGGTTCAATAGAAATCTTTGATATGGTAAAAGGTGTTGTTTGTGCACTTGTACTAGCCCCTAACAAATTGGTGTCTAGTGGGGTATCGTAATTTCGGTTCCGTGTCTAAACAAATATTTCTTTGCCAGTCATGTAGGTTTCATGATTGTTCTTTTTGGAATCATCGAGAGTTTTTTGTTGTTTCTGAGTGCTAACTGTCCCTTGATGGAGGAAAGGCTTCTGCATAACTGTTGTCTGTTAGGAGGATCCCCCTTGTCCACGGTTACCTTGAAGCTTCTTCAACTCAAGGAGGTTGGGACAATGGTGAGTGTAATGGCCCTACTAACCATAGATTGAACAAGAGTGGTTTGTCTGAATATTTGCCATCTTGTTCTGCCTTTGGGGGTTTCTTGGTTCCTGGTTTTGATTTCGGTTGGAGTTGCCTCCGACCTGAGATCGCAGAGGGAATTTTTGATTGTTGCCCCCTGTCCATGATTTCCTTTAGGCTTTTTTTTTCTTTTTTCCTAGCTGTGTTGGGAGGAAAATTTGGATTCTCTTGATTGTATGGTTGGCGCAGTTGGGCTTGGGAAGGTTGCACAAATTTCACCTGTGCATTATTCTGCATGGGTGGATTTTGTGCTGGGGACTAGGCAAATTGCGTTCCTTGTCCCTGGTTTATAAATGGTTGTTGGGGGGAAGCTCTTCTGCCATCATTTCTAGTTGCGTACTGGATCCCCTGAGCTAGAGGATAGAGTCCTCCATGCTGATGGTGGTACTATGGCACCCTACTGGTCAAATTTTTTGGAGGCGCAAGATTACTTTGGTAGCCGGGTTGCAATATGTTCTAGGTATAATCATATGCGTAACTAGGGTATGGAACGTTGATGCTTATGTGATTTTGGGTCAATGACCTGATTAAACTATCTGTAGAGTTCGACGTGCCTAACAATTCTTTGTAAGCTTGCAAGCGCGGGGTGTTAGGCAGGATATTGTAAATATAGCCTGACTATGTATAGATCATCTTGAGTTATTGGGCCTTACTGATGGTGTCCTCTTCATATATGGGCTTTTTTTATGCCACATCCTTTGAAATCTCTGCGGTGAGAGTTTTCAAGAACATGTCTAATGGAACTCAATCATCGAGTTTGTCTTCGTAAAAACTATGACACCACTGCCATTTGTGGAGATGTTCTGAGATATGGACGATGGGTGTTTGCCTAAAGTGGGTCAGTAATTCCATTCTAGAATCTTGGTGGATGGGTAACTGAAATTAGGTCAGGAAAGAAGTAGCGAGGGTGCTAAAGGTTCCATGCGTAGCAAAGGGCTGCTCCATATACCATTTCACAACTATTCCGGTTAGGGTGCATTGAAATAGTCTAAGTTGAATAGTATCGTCAACGATGTTGTTCGACGAACACCATAGGTGGAAAGTAATAACATGATTTATAGGGTCTTCCGCTTGCTTCCCTTCGAACTTTGGAATGTCTGAAGGGAGCTTTGTGGGCATGGGAGGCCATGTGGGGTAGTGTTCAATGGAGTCATTTGTTAACTTGGTTAAATCTGGTAGATTTAACGAAGTTAATAAATGTGACTACGAGTTTGTAGTCATTGCAATTTTTGAAAACGCAATGCTTTGGTTAGGAATAGGGTTTATCTACGACGTACCCTGTTGTGAATTCACCTCACTTCCCGAATGGGTGGCACTCCTCTGTCCCCTAGGGTTTGTGGGAGGAGTGGTATGTGGTGACCTTGTGGGGGTGTTCACCAGTGTGGTGTTAGGTGACCAATGAGGGTTCCCAACTAATGATGACCCAATAAAGGATGAAACAATAAGGGTGGCAGTGTTTCGTCTTTGACTCCTAGATGGCGAAAGACTTGGAACCCGTCCCAGTAATGGGTTGAGGTCCAAAAGAGGTCTAGATTTTTTTTGACTAGGTATGGTTTTGGAAATATTTGAGAGGATAGACATTATAATCAAATCAAAAATCTTATCACATACATAAAACAAAGCGAATAAATTTTACCTTTAGATTAATCCTATGTGACCAGTCAATCAAAAAATATGGTTTTTTATTGTTTGTGTAGGATACTCAAATCCTAGACGACCTAATCGTCCTCCCACACTCAAATGTAACTAGGCCTTGAGAATATATCTTGTGAATGCTAGCATGACATCCCGAAGGAACTGGCGATGACCCCAGTCAACCGAAGAAAATTAACCAAGGAAATGGTAGAGGATCTAGTGCTTCCTGCACCGTCACCTATAGGGAAGGATGCCCTAGTTTTTGCCACTAAGTATCATTGTGCCACGTGAGCGTTCGAGTCTTGAACTTCTTTGTTGGCTCGAGGGGTCCTGACGCAGGTTCAGAGGTTAAGGTTTTCCAACAAACCCCTATACTACTGGCCCTTTTGGTAGTCACCTGCTTGCGCAGGCCAAAGTCTCACCCAAAGCAATATGGGAGGGTGTTGGAACTAGGTTTCCACACCTAGAGAGAGAATAGGTAAGTCAAGCAGATCTGCGTTCCCAGTTTATTGAGTTCGCACTAAATAGATTTATTCACAGGCTTATTGATAATATTATCAGCAGTATAACAATTTTATTCCTATGCACGGATTTAATAAATACCTCTGCATCCACATTCACAATACCAATTATCAACACAGAACACTATAAGTGCAGTAATTAGCAAACCATAGATACATATACCATAAAAATAGATGCTTTCATAGTTCACAGCAATTAAATAGATACTTTTGCAACTTAATCATATAACCCAGGTTCATATCAATCATAACCATACAGATCCAAATAGCATCAGATATCCAACAGTACTTCGCATATATATATTAATACCAAAATCCACTTACAATCCCAAAATACCACCTGCGCACACATCCAGCAAGGTCCGCACACAGCAGGACTGAGGATCTCCACACACACAGCCAATAGGAGTGCTTACCCAAGAACCCGACAACAGATCTAACAATTCGTGCTTAGCATAAATCTCAATTCTTTCCTACCTTAAGACTCAAAAAGGTTCATATATTTATATCGATTTTTCCTACGCATCCACTTGTCCACAAACCGTGGTTTGTGGACTCTCGGTCTACCCTTGACCCATTATAATGCATTCGAGGCTTTTACCCACCCCAAAACCCTTGCGTTAGACTAAATAATATCAAAAATATACAAAAAATGGACAAAATTCACAGGTTTTAGGAGACCCTGTTCCAACAGTCCCCCAGCACAATCTTGTGACTCGTCCCAAGTCACTGTGATGGTGGGGTCTCCACTTGTGCCTGTAGTAGTCTGATTTCTTTGGCCAATGGGGCTAGCACACCTTCACTTTAAGTAGTAGCATTTTGTGCAATTTCTACCAACTTTCGCGAATTTGGTCCTTGCGTTGCAGCGGTGATGCTTTCCATAGTTTGGTTTAGCTGCTTAACAACAACATCAACATCCTGCGAGAGCTTGAGGGCTTTGGCAACCCAAGGCTTCAGGCAGTCATCGAGAACTTTATTCTTGTGTCGGAGTTCATAAATATCATTTTGGAGGGCATGGCCGGTTTGCATCCATGCCAAGCACTGAGCAGGAACCAAGGTGGGCAATGCGGCCTCTATCTTCTCGAATGCTTCTTCCTTCTGCCACAGGTCCTAGTTTATTTCTCACAGGATCGGATGGCGCTAGACCTTGGTCCATAGCTACATGGCTGTTTCCAGTAATTACGCACCTTGAGCGATCTGACTTGTGATAACGTTTGTAGCCATGGTAACCAGCGCAGCTCGCTGGGCCTATACCTCCAGAGGTGTTTCAGGCTACAACTTAGCCTGCAAATTTGTGATCTACTACTCCATCCATGTTCTAACCACCTAAACTTCCATCCTGGAGGCCTTCAATGTTGCGACCAGCCCCTTAATATTAGCCTGGGGGGTGGCTGTGGATGGGATTTCTTCTCTAACATCTATGCAGAGTCTTTGAATTAAACTTTCCAGCTATGTTTGTTGCGTGGTGGCCAGGGACACTTCGACGTTCTTTCCTACGATGGTCTGCTCAGCCACATCGAGCTATTGGTGCACTTGTTGGTCCTGATGGTGAATTTCCTGAAACAAAGAAGTGTGGAGAACCTGTAATGCCTCATATGGAAACCTGGATAAGTTCAAGTGTACTTTTTCACTAGCCTGGACTTGCATTCCCAAGTCGGGTGGACTGATCACAAGGGTTGCGCCAGGTACAGAACAGAGGCATCTTTCTTCTGTAACAAGCGTTGCACTGCTGGTTGTTGAGGGCGTTCATACCTGAATCACACTGGTCTACAACGTGTATATTTTAAACTACAAGGCATGGAGCTTGGCCTAAAGAGTGTTGATCGCATATTTTTGTTGTTCCTCTAAGGCTAACCATCGGTCTTTTGTGGCCAAAGTGACTGCGTCAGCAATCTGTTCGAGGTCCCCGTCGGTCAGTGTGACTCTCTCATCTTGTTCTGTCCACTCCGAGCGCTGCTTTTTTCGGGGCCCTTTGACAGGCTCGCTTGTTCTCTTTGTGCCTCTAGGGGAGGTAGGTCCTCTCACATCCAGTCCTTCTGTACCCAGGTCTGGCGGCGAATCTAGCTGAGTCTCTGCTTTTGCGTCCTTCTCAGTGGTTTGTTTCTACTGCGCATCCTTTTGTGCTTCTGTGCCCATGTCCTTCCTGGTGCTCTTACTTGGTCCTCCAGTATCCTTGATGACGATAGGTGGGATTACTTTCAGTGTGCTAGTTCCTTCGGTGCCCTTCACACTGGTTTTGAATTCAATCTTCCAGTTAGGAGGCCAGAGCACAATTACATTATCAATTTCTTCATCCGCCACCATATAAGGGAGCGAAGTCTAGGCTTTATCCTTATGTGCTCTGATCTAGATTTTGTGCATGGTGATCTGAAATGTCGCAATGCCCTTTTATCTGTCATATATGGCTAGAGACAACCGTGGTCAGGAATTAAAGGCTGCTTCCAAGCTACTCTGATAGAGGATCCAGAAGACTTGGTTGTCCTCGAGACACCGTGGATACTAAGAATCCCATATGTTTGTATATCGGGTCCCCTCGCACATGTCGAGGGTGAGCTCCAGGAGGACCGATTCCTTATGTGCTTCCCAGACTATCAGTGCGATGAGAAGTAGAAACCAAGAATAGAAAAATGCCCATCCTTGCTCCTGGGATTCACGGACATTGGCCAAAAACTTATTGCACAAATATTATGACCATTTGAAGTAGACTGCTTGCTTGAACTAGCCTACTAACTGAATTATGTATGCGGGGACGGAGGCCACCTAGAATTTTCGCATCATCTTACATGCCAATAACATGGTCCCCAGTTACATAGCGGGACACTGCTTTTTTTATCATGAAGCTGTGAGTATTATGTGCCACATGATATTTTTGTCACATATATTCAGCAATTTCGACCTCATATTTCTTCCCAATGTGCAGCAAAGGGTCCATCCCTTCCATAGGAAGACCAGTGATGTGATGGATGAGCGCAGTGTCGATAGGGATTCGGTCCTTGATCCACAAACACCCATCATGGACCAGGGCAAGCAATTGTCACACCAGACGGTCTGTGACATTGTAGTGGCCAAAATGCGGCATCCTAAACAGGTTGAGGAGCTTGGATCCTGCCACTCCATGCATCCAGCTTACAGGGACAATTTTGATCCCATCATCCTCTTGAATTCTTTCAATATATAACTCGGGTGCCAACTCCGAAAATCCCTCCAAATTGGCCAATTTATGATCATCAAATTTGATCTTGTGGAGCCTTCCAAAAGGTTCACCCATCACAGGGATCTCTCCCAGGGTCAGTGGCATCTGCAGGTAGGTGATCAGGCTGTCAAGGTTCTTCGGTGTGTGCATCAAGGGAATGTGTGGCCGAACGAAAGGAGGTAACCAGTTGATTGTGTCTGCGGCCTGAGCCTCTTCCCAAGCAACCCGTGCCTAGGGCGTCGCTCACGGGGATTTTACGTTTCTCAGGGAAATACGGGGCTTCCCTCCAACCCATTTCGCAGGTTTCAGGGTAGTCCCTGAGCCCTGTGCTTTTTCCTTTCCCTTCTTCGTGACTAGGCTCGGTGTGGAGATAACTTCTTCAACTTCAAACTCAATCTCCACCACTTTCTCGGTTTCTATCTCTACCAAGGTCTTTGGTGCTGAGGTTTCAGCAGGATTAGTGGCCGTCATTCTAGCATGAAAAATGAATCCCAAACCCGAGTGGCTACTATCAGAAGGATTAGGTTTCTCAAACATGAAAGGGACACTATAGGCATAGAAATTCTTATAGCACAAATTTGTCAAGGAAAAACTTGCCAAGTACAAGCTACTCAAGCGATACGGAACCCTTGTCTGATCTATCCTACCCTCTTTATAGCCTTTGCGATAAATCAACGGTAGGGTAAACTTTACTTGGAACTTACCATCAAGTAAACGGTAAAAAATCTCCAAAAATCACCTCATTAAATGCCAGTTTCCCGCTCCTTACAACAATAATTTTTTTCTTTTCACCCGATTTGACTGTTCCAACAGCTAGTTTTTGCTTAGCATACCTCCTGCACTCCCAGTGCACTTGCTGCGTTCTGAGTTTATTCCTGTGCCTTCGACGCACTCCTTCGGGCTTCGCATCCTGTGGTTGCCCCCTACATGGAGCATGGTACCTACTCTGCTTACCTTCCTTTGTGGGTCTATCCTTCTTCATACAGCTACTCCAGCCATATAGTCATTTGATCCGATATGGTTTGAGTTGACTTCCATTGCTATTTCAAGGTAGCATATCATCATGCAGGTTAGCTAATCGAACAGCTCTGTCATCCATGATTTCTTTAACTATATAGGGCCCAAGCCTGTGTTTTCGGAACTTCCCTAGGTGTTTCACAAACTGGATATCATATAGTAGGACTAAATCATCCTCCACAAAGGTCTTTTGATGAATATGTCGATCGTGCCATGCCTTGTCGCGTGCCTTCTGAACCTATTGATGGAAGTTAGCAATGAAACGATCTTCCTCCAAATCCACAAGCTATGCTAACCACTTCTCCATGATATCAGACTCTGCCATATTTGTGAAGGTTGTGATGCGCAGGCTAGGAACAATATATTCCATGGGCATGATAGCCTCCTTGCCATATACCATCCTAAATGGTGTTTTCCCTATCAAATTCTTACAGGTGGTTCGGTAGGCCCATAAAACAAATGGAATGTGCACGTCCCAATCATTGCGATCGGAGTTACAGACCTTTTTCAATGCGTGCTCCAAGACCTTATTAAAAGCGTCGATCGCTCTGTTTTCCTGAGGATGATATAGAGTGCTTTTCGCATGATGAATCCAAAATTATTCCGTCAAGGCCTGTACCGTTTCATTGACAAAGTGCGTACCTCAATCGCTCATCAGAATTTTTGGACATCCAAATCTAGTCAAAATCTGGTCAAAGATGAAGTGCGTAGCAGTATATGTAGTGCATTCCTTCACCACTTGTGCCTCATCCCACCTATTTACATAATCAGTAGCAGTTATAATGTAACACATGCCTATCTTCTTTCCCGGTGGGTTGATAGGTCCGACAAAATCGATGGCCCACTTGTCAAACTCTTGCAGGGCCATTTGTTGTTGAAGGGGCATTTCATCCCTGTGGGACGGTCTTCTGGTGCATTGGCATGTGTCGCAGGTCTTACAATAGTCATGAGAGTCACTATGCAGGGTAGGCCACCATAACCTAGCTCTTAAGATATTTCGTGTCGTTGTGTTCCCTGCGTAGTGACCTCCTGCTACCCCATTTGTAATATTCCCAAATTTTCACCTGATATTTGGAATATTAGAGTCCTTTATTTTCTTAATGAATTAAGTAAATAAAAGGGTGGATGGACCCATAATCCTCAGTATGAATAAATATTTACTTTTGTGTGTGTGAATGTGGATTAATTAAGCATATAACTACAAAGGTGGTCGAGAAACTACTAATGTGAATGAAATTGGAGAGCCTGTCTCATTAATGAAATAGATCATGGAGGTTGACACAGTTAACTAAGATCTTGAAGAGATCAAACAGAAGGTTGATTCAGTCAACTAAGTTCTTGAATATGTCAAAAAAAATATCATGGGACATTCATGATAAAGTGATGGAGGATTTTGTGCAAAGAAAGCACACTTGATGGAGAGGGTGTACATTGCACCTAGACATGATGGTTGATTTGGTCAAACAACGCAGTCAAACTTGGAGGATCTTTTCCACATGCACTGCGCAGTCTAGATGAGGGCCAAGGCTTGGGAAGGCTCAAACATTATATAAATAATATGAAGGCAAGGATGAGGGATGTTGATTATTCTTGATGTAAAGATCTTTCTAGATATGGAATTGTCATGTGACATTCCATTGCTTTCTCGAGATGTTTAGCAGAGATTGCAAGTGTTGTTTAGCATAAGGTGTTCCTAGTCAGGAATCCAACCTCTTTCTTAGAGTAGCTCTAAAAAGAGTATTGTACTTCATTCTACATCAGGCATTGGTGCCACATCTCTTTTCCTACTTTCTACAGAACAACCATATTCAGAAATTGCAAATTTATGAAGATCAGTTTGGAAGGTGGAAGTTGTCTTCAGTACTTCAACTGGAGAACTGGTGAGGTTTTATTCCTATCACCTTGGGCTTATATATCAGCTTCCCAGAGCTTCATTTCAGATCTGGAAATAGGCCAAAGGTTATTGACCTCCTAGTAGCAGTATTTCCTTCAAGAATTACGTTGTCCATTTTGCAGATCCAAAATTAGGAAGGAAGTTACTAGCATTTCAGCTAGTAATCCTATGAGGGATCCTCCCCTCACATTTCCATCAGTCTGACCATCATCCTGGAGTTTATTGCAGCATTTTTCAGTAGGAAGAAGGCCTCTCTTTCCCTCACAGCGCAGTTTCTATTGGCAGTTGTGTTGCAGCAGCTGTAATCATTATTGGAGGATTGAGAAGCTAGATCTAGAGCTTCTAGCTTGTATATATGAACAAGGGATCAACCCTTCAAGCTTAGATCTGATCTTGTAACATATTTCAACCATATATTTGACAGATCTAGCTTCATATCTGTATTTCCCAGTAGATCAAGGATCAAATCCTAGGGAGGTGATTTCCAAAGTTGTAGATCTGGAAAATCCTTTCTGGGTTATCTTGGGAATCAATCACATTAGCCAAGTCTTGATCTTGGCATCATCTGAGCTCCAGATTTGAGTAGATCTTCTTTTTCCTTTTTCAGCTTACAGCTATACATTCATATTCTGCTGAAGGGATAGCGCAGTACTTGCTTCAATGCCTCTTCAGTTACGTTGTACCTATTGTAGCATGTTTTCTGAGTGATTCTAGACCATATTTTTGGCTAGATATACTCATATTCGTGTACATTATGTAACTGAATCATCTCCATATAATAAAATGGCTCAGATTCTCTGTAAATTATGATGTTTTCTTAAGATTTATTGTTTACTTAGTTGTTTTCCTTATATTGTGTTTAATTATTATTGCATTCTCCCTTTTGGGATATTACAGTGGTATCAGAGCATGATCTTTGGATCAGCTTGTGGACACTTCATCTTTTGCATCTAAAGAAGAAGCAGATAGGTGATGTTAGGTTCCTGTGATTTGGCTGATTGGAAATCCAAATGACAGTGTAACATCAAACCAAGATTTGGAGCCCAAGGACCTAGCCTTCCTGGACTCAGAGAGGGCTCTCTCTATTGTGTGTAAGGGATGTCTGTGTGTTTGCTTATTATGTTCTGATTTTAGGCTAGTTATGAAGTAAGTTTTTTGGTTTTGGTTTTTTAGGTTGTGAGGGATGAAATTGATCAAAGATATAAGACAGGTAAAAAGATGTCAGATCAACTGGGCTATGGGGTCGAAAAGGTCAAGAAAGATATCAGACGGTGATACAAGGCTGTTGAAGGGCCGATTTGATTCAAGGTAGAAAGGATATTTGGGAAAAATGGAGTAAATGGACATCAATTTTGTGAACAAAAAAGAGTTTCAAGCATAACTAGTTCAATAGATAACATAAACATGGTAGGGCAAACCATTAATCATGCAAAATGTAACTATAAGCTAATCAATACATAGAAATAAACATTCAAGCCATGCATAGAAGTATATGACCCTCTAACTTTGGGAAATGGCTATCAGACTTTGGGGAAAACACTTAAGAAAAACAAACAACTTAACTTACTATGCCGGAACGCCTAAACACAGTACTTCAAGTTATTGGGCACTTTGAACAACAAGATTTGCATAGTTTTAGGAAAAGGGCTAGATCGGAACTAGGCCTCCTTGGTTCAACACAATGATAATCTAATCAGTCAAAGAGAAATTTCATGGATGGAACTATAACTAGCCATAGGTAAGTAGGGCGTACTGTAAATAATACTTAGCATGCATAGAACTATGAATGAAAGAAGCTACAATATCCTCAAGTTATTAAAGAGCAGTTAAGAATTCTTTAATGTAACTAAGGAAGAGGAAAACATGAAAGCTATGAAGAAACAGGAAATTTGAGGTGCCTCCGAGGGCATATCTCAAATTTGTTCTTTACTGATCTATAGCAAGCAAGAAACATGTATTCATGAATGAAAACTAGAAGACAAAAACAAAGCAAGAGACACTATACCTTTCTACCAAGTCATGGAATCCAACAACAATCCTTCTTCATTCATCCAAGAGCATCCAAGAGGCAATCCAAAAGCATAAGACAAGTATTTCTTCCAAAGCTTATATGACCATATATTGCTTCTCTTCTCAAGTTTAGCCCTGTTTTACAATGAAATCCTTTGGAATATATAGGCTTAAGTGAGGAAAACCTGATGGTTCAACTTGCCATCCTATTGGCCTAATCAAAATATCTAATCTTGTCCTTAAGGCTTTGCAAAGCCCAAGGCACGAAATATCTCATAAAATATCTAGAAAATGCTAAAATAGGAAAAATAATTGACTTTTCAACATTTTTCATGTGCAAAAATAGCTAAATGCACATTTGGAAAAAGCAATTTTTAAAGGTTCAAAAATTACAAAAATATTTGAAATTTATATCAGCAAAAGGTCCCCTAACTTGCTGGCAACATTTGGCAGCCTTCTCGATGTCGAAACAAGGCTCATGATAGCTCGTCGAAAAGCTATGAGTGTCTACTTTCTGGAGAAACTGAAATTTTCCCAATATGATGCCTGGAAGTCCTCCAAAACTGAACCTGTGTGTAAAAAACCAAAAATTACAGTTTGCTAATAGACCGGGCAGAGTGTGCAAAAAGCGAGCATTTTTCGCCACTTCGGGGAAGCAAATGATCTCCAAATTTCCTGAAAATTTCTGAGGGTATGCTCCTAAAATTATGGCATCCAATGATACCATTTTCCTCCTATGAAAATTCCCCAAACTGAAATGGAAAATTTCATGAGTTTTGACCAAAAACTCAAAAATGCCAAAAAACCAAAATATGTCAAAATGTGCCCAAAATCGGTGAGTATGACCCTCAAGGGTCCTTAGAAACATGCTCCAAAGCAGAAGCCAAAATATGAAGTCTTGATATGTCTCTCTTCACTTTCCGTGCCGGGCACTTCCCTTTAGCCTCCTTCAGCTTCTCTTGGGCAACCTTTAACTTGCGACGGGCAAACTGATTTAGCTTTTGGTAATGCTTCGTCATCCTCCTTTGAAGCTCTAGATCCCTGTTCTTTCAGAGCAATGCCTTTCTTTCCTTTGTGTACCAAACAAACAATACTTATAATGAGAACACAGTCAATAAAAATAAACACAGTCAAAATGCTTTTTCTATGTTTGTGGTAACATTACTCAGCCCTAGGTGTTTTGAGACAATAGGACAGATTTGTTTTTTGGGTAAAGGCAAAACAATATTCTTATCAATTCAAAACCTTGCTTTCCTCTTTGTAGGCTACTCTGCCTGTGGATTCAACAATATAACCACAGTCAACCAGAGTGTATCTATACAATCAAAAGTCACTGTGTTTAAAGGACAAGGTGACAGAGCCTGTTGTGTTTTTGATGTGGTTACAAGGGTTTTGTAATAGTCCACTACAAATAAACTCCTCTTCAAACAAAGCACTACCCTCCTTGTATGCAGCTCACCAAATATTTTTAATAATATAAACACAGTCAATCAACAAGTATCTACACAGTCAAGGGTTACTGTGTTATAGGATCAGGTGACAAAGCCTTGTAGCATTCAATCAACAATCAACTCCTCTTCAACAAAACACTGCTCCTTTTGGTGTGCCTTTCAAAAAATATATTCAAAACTATTTCACAATCAAACAAAGTGTATATACAGTCACAGGTGACTGTTCATAGGACAGGTTGATAGAGCTTTTAATGTTTGATGTGTTAACAAAGGTCTTGTAGCAGTCGAATACCAACCAAACTCCTTTCAAACAAAGCACTGCCCTCCCTTTACTTTGTTGCTTCTCACACTAGTTTGACCCACACACCTTTCAACTGTGGATGGTAGCTTACTTACTGATTTTTCCTTATGGAACTGAAAGACACAACACTGTTTTTTGTCCCTTTAAAATACAGAGGATACCTTTAGAAGGTCACAAAATCTTTTCCAATGATCATTGTGTTTAAAAACTGACCCACTGTTTTTCCCTTAAAACACCTTGTCTCTTCCTTCTTCATCATAGTTTGAGGGCAGTTTCATTGGCCATTTAATGCAATCTCAACACTTCTTAATGTTTACCTTTAGCCAGCATAACCACAGCATATCTTGTTTTTTCTTAAAAATAAGAACATCAAACAAAACTGTGATTTCACCCATGAGTTTTATCACCTTTCCACCACTTAACAGTCCTAAAAATATCAAGGGAGGTACACAGAATACCTTTAAAACTCAATGATGGCTTCGTAGATGAGTTTGAGCAACCTTCAGAGGTGATTTGAGGGCATTTGGACCGCTTAAAAGTGCACGGAACGTTTGCAATGGAGAGCAACGCGCAGATTTTGGTGTCGGGTCACCTGTCGAGCCGACAGGACCCAAAACTACAGACGCGTCGTGCAGCCTTGATGTCGTGTGTAATTTATGCGTCTGAGCGCGCCGCGCGGTGAAAAAGTTTGGAAAATAATGAAATTGCCCGTGAACTCATCCTCTAACTGTGGAATAGCAAAAATGGAGTTTTGCTCGTGGTTTTGAGAGTGTTGAAGGAGCTTGCAATGGTCCTTAATCTCCTTGAAAATGAAAATCGAAATACCTTTGATTTTTTCTTTGAGAGGGTTCTTTTTTGTTTTAAACCATGGCCTTTGTCTATTCACTGTGTGTATAAATTCGAACAGTGACTTTCTGTCAATGCCGACCCTTTCATGTCCTTTTTAAAACGTGACATTTGCTTAATAATATACCGAAGAGTTATGGAGTGACTTTGCCACTTTGTAAGGAGATAGATTTAACCCTTTTGACTTTGAATTTCAAAGTGTCTGTTCTAGCTGCTTTAAAGGCGACAAGGCCCTACTTTGAAGATGACTTGACTGCCAAGTGTCCTTTAAACTCATTTTCTGACTGTGGGTGCAAAATGCAGTTGAATTTGCTTATGCTCTATTCATTTCTATTTGCAATGCCTTTTTGCTGGGGAAGAAACTACACTGTCACCTCAATATCCCTTTTATACTTCTGGTGCTTTGTATGGCATACTTGTCTGTCACTGTTGACTAGTTGAAAGAGGTTTTTATACTGAAAGGAAAAGAAAAACCTTTGAATATCATCATCACCCACTTGTCTTTGTTACTTGAAAAGAGGACACCTATGGAGGAAAAAATGCAGTTGCATTTACCCTATGTTTTATCATACTCTGTCTAAAAAAGGGCACTTTTTCTAAAACCTTTCCTCTGCTCAAAATATACCAGCATGGTATCTTGGGTTCTCTGTTATAGGAGCAGACTTTCTTTGGAAAACTAAATATACTTTGACATCTTGTCCACTGTGATGAGCTATTTGAAGGCATTCTCTTATGAGCAGGAAAATGAGTATCCTTTGAAACATGGTCATCATCTGTGGCCTGTGTCATGACCTGTCCCTTAACCATTCTTCAATTTTGTTTTGTTTGAGCTGCAGACTGTCTTTTGAAAGAAACCTTGTTAAGAGACAAGTTTTAACCCCTTGGATTGCAGTGGTACCCCTGCTTTCCTTCTTGGTCTCTTACCTTGTTTCTCTGTTTCAACTATCCCTTACTGTTCTTACCACTCATCTTTTGATCGGTCAAACCTTGAAATCAGTCAATGCCCTGGCCCTCTGCTTATGAATGAAGGAGGCCCTTCACTTGGCAAAGTGTCTGATACCTTTTCAACCTCTGTTTTAATCTGCTGAAGAAATTTTGATGGGCATGCTTGACAAGGGTTTCTCTTATATATGACGGCAAGCAGACAAATTTTGACAAACACTACTACTTTTACCTCTGCCTGCAATCATTACTTTGCTTCAGAAAACCCTGGTCATTGTCTCATTGTTTATTAAAAACATATCTTGTCTTGCAGTCAGTCACAACTCTTTAAGTCAAACTTTGGCCATCGACCTCTGCTTATAGATGAAAGAGGCGCTTTAACCCTCTGCTTATAGATGAAGGAGGTTCTTTGGTCTTCAAACCCTCTGCTTATAAATGAAGGAGGGTCTCAGTCATGTCATATCAACAGCCTCTTGACAGTGTTGTTTTTTCTTCTACTATCCTTTTAGGCCTTGAATGAGGTTGCAAGAGCTTGATGAGAAACTCTTTGCCCTATAGATGCATCTCAGGCTCAAGATCACTTTGAGAAGTAGTTGTCTTCTCAGGTGGAGCTCAAAATTGTCTTCTGAGATGCTGGTATGTTTCTGTCCTTGAAAGATCCATCAAACACTGTAAAACACCTAAAATCAGCTTGAGATTATGGTCTATGTATTGCTGAGACTTAAGGATGTATTAGTGGCGCGACTTAGGGCTGAAAACAATTTTATTAGCAGAGTGGGAGGTCTGTTATGACTGTTCTATAGCAGATGGAGATTTTTGGCACTTTGATAGTTTTCCAAGGGAGAAATTCCTTAAAGCGCCACTTCCTAACTTAGGGGAGACTGTTTGAATGGATTTGGATGGTCTCATTAAAGCTAATGGGCAGACTAGTATGGCTGAGGCTAGGTAGGATTTGATAATGAGGTTTCATCTCGTCATGGGCAGACTGAAAGGTAGGAGGGAAAAAAAAATTTATGGGTGTTTTCCCAGCTTGGTAAATTTGAAAAATTTTAGATCAGCTGTTGGAAACCTTGGCTGTTACAACTAGTCTTCACCAACATGTAAAAAATACTGATGACTAACAGGTGAGATCTATCATGGAAGAAGAAATTTTCACCACTCAATTTTGTAGATCTATGCAAGATCTTCCCAAGGAGGTCAATAAAACACAAGAGGAAAGGCAGAAAGAATATCCAAAAATAATATGTGATGAGGAAGGTCCAAGCACTTCTGATTAGCAAAGAAGAAAACTGGAGAATCCTAGATCTCCTCATAGATCCACGATGCCCACTTTCTTTGGAGAAGGTGGAAGGTGTAGAAATGAAGAAAGGATTGAACCTGAGACTCATGAGACTCTCAGTCTATATATTGAAGAGTACAAAGAACAGTATAGAGCATTCAAGGAGAAGCTAACTCTCCAACAATTCTTCAAAATCAAAGAAGAAAGAGGATCATATAGCAGCAATAGAAGGAAGAGGCATAATAGATTCTACCTGCCTACATTTGATGGATCTTCCTCAAGCACTATTAAGGCTTGGAGGAGAGAGTTAGATGCATTTTTTAGGCTACATGTTGTAGCTGAAGGAGAGGTTTTTCAAATTGTAACACTTCATCTTTTAGATGAAGCTAATGATTGGTGGTTTGGTCACATGGAGCATGCAAGGGTGACTAAATATTCAGATTTCTTTCACAAGTTGAGGAAGAAGTTTGATGTGAAGAAGACTGAGATTTTCTACAAAGAGACATTTCCTAAGAAGGGGGTTGTCAATCTTGTCACCCTGGACAAGAGGTCACTACATTCACCACCAACTGTAGAAGTACTTGCGTCTAGAGAAGAGACACTTTCACCTTTGCAAGATGATCTTGAGCCCTTGACATAAAGGATCCCATGCATGATTCAGGAGATGCATCAGGAAGAGGAGGACGATTCCAGCACTGGTACATTGGAAGAAGAGCAGCCATCTCTCTTACCAGTAGTTGGAGACACCATTGTCCCAGTTGGAGGAAATCTTGTGTTCTGTCAAGAGGTTCCCACATATCAATTGATCCAAGGTATGCATACGCATTCATCACCTATTGTAGATCTTTTTGAAACTTATGGGGACATGCCATTAGGGCCAATGAATAACCAAGGGTTAGAACATAGTGTTGATTTGAAGCAACATCAAATCACAGCACAGAGGACCCTTGATCTAATCAAGGAGGAGATGAAAATTTATCCCAGATTTTCATGGATAAACTACATTCAACCTCTTGATTTGAAGTGTAGAGTTTCAGAAGGAGGGATGAGCATAATATTTTGTACAATGACTGGTTATGAGAACAGTATTGTACCTTTCTTTGAGAGAGTTTATGTATTTCCTTGCAGATCTACAGGGCTGTCACTTAGTAGCTGTAAAGATGAGGAGGTCCCATCATTCTTGGAGCATTATGAAGATAGCTTCACTCATGAAGCAATGGAGGTAAAGATGATAAATGGTAGACATCTTGAGATGAGATGAAAAATGTATTGTGTGATGGAGCTTTTCCTTTGTGAAGAGAGCCACCTTATTTTATGCACCTCATGTATTGATGATGATGTTGGACATCAAATGGTTGTCACTTGGTACTTCATGATGGAAGGAGGACATCTAACCATACTGTTGGAGGTCATTCTTTATGTTTTTAAAAGACAAATTGGGAACCAAACATGCATAACACATTGCAACAAATGGAAGAAACATTCCTTATGTGGATGCCATTTGGAGGGGAATAGATGGCGTTGCATCTACTTTCAGAGTTGCTTGAGGACAAGAAACATTTTTCTGGGGGGGACTTTAATATTCCCAAATTTTCACCTGATATTTGGAATATTAGATTCCTTGATTTTCTTAATGAATTAATTAAATAAAAGGGTTGAGGGACCCATAATCCTCAGTATGAATAAATATCCACTTTTGTGTGTGTGAATGTCGATTAATTAAGCCTAGATCTGCATAATAAGGTGGTAGAGAAACTACTAATGTGAATGAAATTGGAGAACTTGTCTCATTAATGAGATAGATCATGGAGGTTGACACAGTCAACTAAGATCTTGAAGAGGTCAAACATAAGGTTGATTCAGTCAACTAAGATCTTGAAGATGTCAAACAAAATATCATGGGAATTTCATGATAAAGTGATGGAGGATGTTGTGCAAACAAAGCACACTTGCTGGAGATGGTGTACATTGCACCTATACATGATGGTTGATTTGGTCAAACAACACAGACAAACTTGGAGGATCTTTTCCACATGCACTACGCAGTCTAGATGAGGGCCAAGGCTTCGGAAGGCTAAAAAATTATATAAAGAAGATGAAGGCAAGGATGAGGGATGTTGATTATTCTTGATGTAAATATATTTTCATATTGACGAGATCAACGGTCAAGATCGCCCAAGGGAAAAATATAGTGCGGAGGAAAAAGACAAGAAAAGGGTTGGAGGGAAGGCGGGGAAAGGTAGGGTGAGCGCCAAGTCGTTGGATCAATAAGATCAACGATGGGGATCAATTTGTGGAGTGGTAAGGCAGGGGGAGTAAATAAGAAAATAGAAGTAAATGGAGGGGGCTTGATAACCGTCGGATCTCCCAGATCGACGATGGAGATCTACCGTTGGGGGTAAAGTGGATGGGAATGATGAAATAAGGGAGTTGCGATGGAGCACTGGCAGCCGTTGATCTTTGTAGATCAACGGTGCAGATCAAATCAGGGTTTGAAATGTCAGCGGAGGAAAAATAAAATGAAATGAAGAAAAAACGTGTTTTTTCAATGCGATGGGGCCTAAAAGCTTGGTGCTAGGGCATGGTCCCGTGGAGGAGCAAGGGACCGGGAGCCAAGGAAAGAAGGGGCTAGGAAATGGCGTGGAGAGCTAAGCGTTTGGCCGTCCAATTAAACTCGATCGATGATTGCGATCGCATCGGGAGATCGGCCAATCGGCATAAAAAAGGTAAGGGGAAAAAGAAATTTGAAACGCCAAGAGGGCTTAAAACCCAATGTTTTTTTATGAGCGGAAAATTCCTAAATGAGGCTTTTTTGGGGGTTTTAAAGGCTTCCAATAGGTAAAATAGGGATTTTTTTAAACCAGAGAAAGGGGTTTTCATGGTTTAAAAAGGGTTTTTAGAAGGTTTATTAGGGAAATGAAGGGTAAATGAGAGGAAAAAGGGGGATTTTTAAAGGGAAATGGAGGATAAATAAAAAGGAAAAATGAGTGATATGGGGGGATTTTGGAGGAATTTATGAAGGTGAAAAGATGGAGAAAATGGTGAAAATAGTCTCCTTTATACAGCAGGTCTTCTTGAGGATTTTTTGAAGGAAACAACACTGAAGATTACTCTTTGAATTAGAAAACACCAGAAGGATTTAAGAATGAGTAATTTTATATGAAAATAATCTCTTGAAGGCTCAAGACCTATTTTAGCCATCATTTGCTGTGACAAAATTTACTGAAGGCTAACAGTGGCTCCACTTGGGGATAGAAGCTCCTTCGAGGTGTCAAGGACTTTAGAATTTTATCTCTGGAATGTAGACCTGTGCCTTATCCTTGACCACCTTTTCTTCCTTGATCATGCTGCTTAAAAATATGATTATTACTTTGTATCAGCAAACAAATTTCTCCCAAACATTCTACCTACACAGCCTACTTTTCTTAACATTTTTTCTTCATAAGATGCACTTGGACTTGGAAACCTTTGACATCAACCTTTCATTATTTTATTGAAAGTAGGAAACTAATCTAAATCTACCCTTATTTCTTCCATGAGTTCATATTAAATAGTTGAACTCATTAATTCTCTACCTAAGCTACTATCTGCCAGGATTAAGCTGTCCGACAGATTTTATTCTCTATATTCTAAAACAGAAATTTAAATACAAACAACCCAGGATTAAGTTTTCTGATTTGCTATAATATTATGGAATAAAAACAAGGTGCACATAGACTGAAATTTACAAAAATTTAAAACAAAATTGTGAAGGCTTAAGATTTGAAAATTAAAAACATCCTTCATTCTTTCTTTCAGCTCTGGTTTTGACTTTTTTGAGCTGACTTCTTCTTTTCCTAGTTCAAGTTTCAGCATGTCAGAACTAGTTCTTTTCTTTTTATTTGGCTAATATTTTGGTCTGATTAGAGCCATTTCTTTCTATCCTAATCTAATCTAATGATAAGCCAAGATTAAACAATTTGGAAAATCTTCTTCACTAACCTATCAGTAGTAAATTGAAACCTATCTAGTTATGTTTAGGTTGTATGACTAAATAGCAGTGCTCTTTTTGGTAGTGGCATTTAAGCTTGCACACTTTCAAATTCTCATTTTTTTTGGTATGGGGTTGTACCTTTCTTATTTTATATCTTCCCTCTTTTCTCTTTTCTATTGTTTTTTTTATTTTTCTTTTTTCAAACTCAAAGCAGAAAACAAAAAGCTAACTAAATGCTTATAGGCTGAGCTTTATTGCTTTCCTATCTAACCTAGTCTAACTCTGAAATATTTACATGTTTTATATGATACAATAGTTCCAGTGTAGCCAGTTGAGTAGTGACAAAAAGGAATAGAAAATATGGCTGCTTGTCAGAGGTAACCATAGTACATATTTAATATTAATCTTCAAAACCAAGGTTATCACAGAAGGTGAAAACTTTTTATGTATTTGGCTCTTGAAAAAGATCCATGCTTCAGAATTTGAGCCAATTAGGACCTCCACACATTCTTCCATAGGATTAGAAAATAAAAGATGAGAACTCTCTTCTTTTTGGCCCTCCATGATTGGTAGATTGTCTACTTCTAAGACATCAGCTTTGAGGACTGCATCTTCAGTATGTTCCTTGGAAGCATCATCATCCTTCACCTGCAAATCAACAAGAAGTGAAATTTCTTCTTTCTCTAAATCTATGCTTGCTTCTGATGTAAATTCAGGTTCTTTGGATGACAGATTGATATCAGCAATGGAAGAAGGTTTCTCTTGAAAAGATGATAATCCTTAGTAGGACAGTCTTCTATTTTTTTTTCTCCCCCAAAGACTTGCCAGTACTTTTCATTGTTTGGGATAGCTGGTCTGAATTTTTCTTGAATTATGTATTGTTTGCTTTCACAAGGTCTCTGACATGTACTAGCAACAAGGGCTAATCCATTGGCAATAATGTTTTGGTTTTTAGGGACAAGGGTAAGTTTTAATTCTTCAAAATATTTCAACAAGTCCATGACATCAAGCTTATAGGCTCTAAGTCTGGGATGTTTAGCAATGTATTCCTCATTCACTTGCCTAATTACCAATTCTACATTCCCATGAACTGTTATCCTTTGGGCTCCTAATTTTTTCAGTAAGTGTAGCCCTAAAAGGAGTGCCTAATACTCTACTATGTTACTTGTGCATTGAAAATTCAATTTATATGAATGGCCTCCAGCATGATTGTTTTCTGGATTGTAAATCCATATTCCTGCACCTACACTAGTTTTACTACATGACCCATCAAAACTCATACTCCAAAGAGGACTAGTTTCAGATTTATCACTAATTTCCCTACTATCCTCTTTTTCTTGAGTGTCATTGTGTTTTTTTGTGGGATAGGCACTATGTTGATGATTATCTTGTTCAGATGAAGGTTTGGAGGCTCGCTACTTGTTTAGTATTTGATCAGTTTCTCCTTCTGTCAAAAGAGGAGGGATTTCTCTTTCATCACAGACAGAAGTACGGTCGTCTTCTTTCTCTTGTGTTAACAAGTTTTGAGGCTAGATGTCTTCTTGAGCCTCTTCAAGTGAATCAGTACTTGAGCTTGCAGGGAAACTTTTAAGATTTTCTATTGTTTCCTAATCTTCTTCTATTTCAAAAAACTCCTCATGATTGTTATGATACTCAATTTGAATACAGGGTTCATGAGTTGTTTCTTCTACATTATCAGGATGCCACTCTTCTTGTGTAATCTGAAAGGATTTATAAGATAGGGGGAGAGTCTCTATATGTGTTGATTCTCCTTCCACATCAGATTTTGTGTTTTCTAAGCGGCTACTTGTTTCCTCAAAGCACTACTCACTATTAGTATTTGCATTTTTTTCGTAGAGATCTCTTAACAGTAGAACATAAGTTATAGGTAGGCAATTAGGAATTTCTTGACAACCTTCCTCATCATCTTCTATAAATTCTTGATCATCATACATGTTGTTGTTCCTTGAGAAAAAATTCCTTGCTGTGAACAGGAATCTGTGCTCAAGACATTAAAGATTATGTCACAAAATGTATATTTGTCTCTGTTTATTAAAACCTTCAAATATTAATAATATATTTCTCAAATATCAAATCTTTATAAATTCTGCAATGCCATGTTCCCCTTATATTGAAGTGAGCGAATGGAAGACGAAGAAAGAAAAGGATTTTAATTTGTCATGCTGCTTAAAACAGAAACTGCCATAATAAAATCCTGAAGAAGTGAATAACAAATAAGCTAAAGTAGAGGAGCGCCCATTAAGGATGTTTAACTCTTAGATACATAAATATCAAGAGACCTGCAGCTCTAATCACTCTACTTTATTCACAAATATGGAAATGAAATGAAAACCAAGAAAACTCTTCAACACAGATGGAATAATGGAAGCTTGCAAAACTTTTTCATTCATTCAATATTTTTCAGTAAAAAATTAGCTTTCAAGGTCCAAAAACTCGGAACCTTCTTTCTTCTTCAAAATGTCTTTAAATACAATCTGAACCAAAATGGTTTCCAGTTATAAAACTGATTCCAACTAACTGTAACTGCTTAACTACTCTCTGTAGTGGAGGTACATGCCTCGGAAACATTTTATTACATTTACATGACTTCATTTAAAACATAATAAAAGATGATAACTCCTAATCTAAGGGAACTGATGTTCCTGAAATAGTGGCTGACTCAATGACTATTTGCGGCTGAACGGCTACTTGTGGCTGTTTGGCTGGAAATCCGTTTTCTGTGTCAATAGAAAATTTCTTGCATTCCTTCCAGAGTTTATCTTGAGTTATCGGAGCGTTCTTATAACGATGATATTCCAGTGTAAAGGCAACAACTTGACTGTGAGTAAGGTTACTTGTGAACAATGTCTTCACCATCCATAGCAGAAGGAAATGCCTTTGTAAGAAATTAAATATTGTTTCTCCCTTCAATATCTGTGTCTTCTCATGTCGGCCATCTGCTATGCTTTTTGCAAATACCAATTGATCCTCATAAAATTTCCAGGACATAATCTCCCCTGTCTCCGTCCAGCATGAGGGAAAACCTGTTCTCGTTAACTTGTGAAACGAAATATCAAATTTCTTAATTATCTCTTTAATTCCCTGTAACCGTTTCTCAGAGGCCTTTAGAAGGTCATTTTTAATGATCATTTTGTTTACCTCTTCAGCATAGTAGTACCTATCCTGTATCCCCATATCTCTCAACTCTTCATCTGTCTTGGCATTAATAAAATTTATGAATTTTGGCCCAATTTGATCTTTTAATAGCGGCCTGCTTCTCCGATAATAGCTCCTTTTCATGCTCTGAAATAATGTTTTTCTCTCTGGCAATTATATTCATGGAATCCCATTTTGACTGCATTTCTGAAATGATCTCGTTCCAGATGAGATCCTTATCTTTGATAAGGGAAATATTTCCCTTCAACTTGTCCTTGAGCTCTTTGATTTCTTCCTCAGCTTTTTGTAGCTTCTGCTCGTTCTCATTTGCCTTTCCTTCCCATCCTTGCATCATCTTGAAAACTGTGGCCAATTCAGACTGGGCTTATTTACAATCTCTCTCCGCCATCTTTAATTATGTGTTTAGCTGAACCACCTGGGCTTGAGGATCAACTCCACCTGCAGAAAAATAAAAAGTACAAGTATGGTTCTGGATTTGATTCTGTAAGGTTATAGCAGTCTGCTTTACCTTAGTGAGTTCCTCGTCCTTCTTCATCAGCTGCTGACGCAATTCCTCTTTCTCCTTTTCAACCTCAGCTACTTCGGCTGCCAATGAGTGCTCTGTAGCTGGAAATTTCAACTTTTTCCTTAATGACGATATTTCTGCTTCCGCACTTTTCATCAGCTTCTGAACTGCGGCTTTATCATTTGGATCCACGCCGATTTTCATAATAATCTTCTTCAGCTCTTCATTCTGAGTTGTTAATGCCCTGCCGTTTGCTTTCTCCATTTTGCATTGTTTAATGACCTTTGCCAGCATGTTTTCAGTCTTGACTGCTATAGCATTGGTCTTGCTCAAATCGTTTACAATCAGCTGACCAGTCTGCATGTGAAGATTCATTTTGTCCCACAAGGGGATTTTTTTAACATCCATGACAATATTTAACTCCTTAAAGCTGCCTGAAGGTCCAAGGGACATTCCTGTTGGATGTGACAGAGCCATCTTAAACTGATCCTTCTCCAAATCCATCACAGTCAGCAATCTGGTTTGGTCAGCAGGTATATTGTGCTCTGCTTGTGCTTCTATATTAGCCTTTATCCTTTGGTTCCTTTCTTCAATCTGTGTGAACACTTCCTTCATGGAGGAAGCTTTTTCCAAGTGAAGTTCATGTCTACTAGGAGATGAAAGACAATCCTGTTCTTCATTGACCTGGAGAGTAAAACCAGGTGAATTGGAGGAATGGTCCTCTGCTAGTTTGGTCCTTTTTTCCTCTTGGGGCTCCTCATCATCGATATCAATAACATCCTCCCTACCTCTTTTGCTCATTCTTTCCAAAATTGCAGGTGTTTGAATACTGGTCTTTGATGAACTTGACCCTCCTGGATTAGCCAGTTTCTCCAAATCAGGTTTACTTACATGAGTAAAAGCAGCATACCCATTCTCAACCCTTTTCTGAGAAATTATCCCATGTGGATCATAGGGCCATTTCTCTCCCAACAACAACTGCGTTCCTTCCAATATTTTTGATACTTCTTCAAAAGCTTGTCTTGTGTTAACAACAAAAGGGCCTACACTCATAGGCAACTTGTACATTAATCCTTTCTTCATGGGCAAAAAATGAACTTGATCTACATTAAGACTTTGCCTTATAAATTCCAGGGCAAAAAGTCTCATGGGAACAAAGGTTGGGAGCCTATAGGGCTCAATGCTAACTCCATACAGCCTTATCTCAGAGTAATCTTCAAAAACAAACCAGTCTCCAAATTTACAATTAGGTCCTAATTGTAAGAACTCCTGGGCCTTTGGCAGAAAGCATGGAGGAGGAGTTCCATTCAGAATTTTATAAGCAGTAGTCATGAAATGGTCAGCAAATTCAAATAAACCGGCTTCGTTCTCTTCTCTTCTAACCATATCGGTCCAAAGAAAAACTGACTGTTTATTTTTATTACTATCCATTATGTTCAAACCAATACTCATGAACTCTTCAACATTTTGATATAAAAACAAGTAGACTACCAATGATGGAAATCTGAAAAAACTTGTTAGAGGGAAAGCGATCAACTGGGAGTTTACTAATTCTTGCCAAAAAGACGGGATGTCTAACACCACACCTGGTTTCATCATCATAGTGAACATTCCCAAGACTGCTTAGCTGTTTCGTGATCATCATCTCTTCCCAAGATTTCCGTAATGCAGCTAAGAACTGACCTGTATTGAACATTGAACACCTCCAAACTGAATTTTCCTATTTCAAATTGAGTCCTCTCTGGATTTGATATCAAGAACGACATGCAACGATTAAAATCTTCATTTGAAAGCTCCTCGAAATACTGAATCAACGAATCCTCAGAGAACTGCAACGGAGACTCATTTTCTGGAAAACATAATGCTTGACGCATTAATTGAGTTGAAACCTGCAGAATATTTTCCCCTTGGGAATTCATAACAAAACACTTGCCAGGGTACATAGACGAAACTAACCAAGAAATGAATTCGGGGAAGAAATGAGTTTTTGGAACACAAGCGGACAACACTCCCGAACTTATCATAGCAGAGAACACAGGGGACTTGTCAGTGTTCAGGGTTACTTGGTAATGCAAGAGAGGATGGTTGATGGACGACGCGGTGTCATGAACATCTTTCTCGCTATCTAGAAGGGGACTGAGACTTGATAAACCAGACAATGATGTTCGCTGGGCCATGACTAACAGGAATTTGAAAGAAATTCGCGAAGAAATGAATAGTGCAAAGGTGGCGGGACGCGGTTAAACAGGGCAAACAGTCACAAATAAATCACAATAGGACGGAAAATCCCCTTTTATAGACTACGGGAACCATAATAAATGCAAGGGTGACGTGGAAAGACAGTTAACAGTGAATGACAGCTTGTTTTCCACCTCGACAGATGACGTCATGCGGGGGGTATGTGAGTACGGCGGAGAATTCCTACCCATACCCCCCGTAATTAATGAGAACCATCGATCACCAGATTTTTGAGATCTGACCAATCAACTGCAGGGGGTCGGGATTTGATAACCGACGGGCTAATTGACCCCCCGCAATTGCATATCCATATGCTTCTTTGCATGATTGTGACTTCCGCTCCGGAAGCTGCTCGGGCTTTAACCTTAATAAATATATATATTAACCTAATGTTGGCCCGCTCCATGTATATGAATAAAAATGGAAATACATGCATTCCTCTCTTTTTTATGCTAAAGTATTAGAACTTCATACTAAAGCATATTTTCGAATTCTTATTTGTCTTTTTTTTGAATTTTTTCATTTTTAAATTTCAAAATGAAATATAAAAAGGATATGTAGAAAATGATCCACAACACATGTCTTGCTCATTGTCTAGGTCTTGTAGTGGTTGATTTTGTTCTTGATTTGGAAAAACCATGGGTTGTTCTAGATCATCAACGTTTAAATTAGCCTCACCTAGAAGGGATGATGAATCATTATATATGTTGGTAGGGATATCTTGAGGACTGTCCTTTATTCCTTGATTGATTTCCTCCTCAACTGATTCGTATAGGTTCTTGAGATAGTTGTCTTGGGTATGAAATTCATGAATGGCTGCTAAAAGATCCTCAGGATGCATATTAACCAAATCCTCATCAATATCTAACAGGTATTGTATGATGTTTTGAGGTTGATCACAACAATTTGCAGTCCATGATAAAGATGAAGGGTTTTCTTTATATTCTTCATAAAATACTTGGTGCATGTCTTTTAAATAAAACAAGGTCTTAGACTCTACCCATTCATACCAATCCCTTGCCTTTCCTTCTAATGTTAACATGAACATTTTCATAAGGCAGTCGTCATGCCATTCAGTCTTTATCTTCCATACATGTGTATGAAATTTGATGAGATGTAATAATGGGTCATCAAACTTTTCACCTTGAAAAATAGGAATGTTATCATCCCAACACAACTAGGGCATCTTATGTGGGAACCTAGGGATATGATCTCTACTCATTGGGGCATATCTTTTTCGTATCCTTGGAATCATGTTTGTAAATCAGAAAAGAGGTTATTATATCTTGTCAACCAATTCAGGGTCTTCTACCAGTGGATTCATTTGGTCTTTTGGGAGTTGTGGAGTCGCCAGGTGAAGGATTTTTACTTGTTTTCAAGGTTTGGTTGTTGTTCACCATCAACAATCAATGATAACCATTCTTGGGGACACTTTATTTATTGAAAAATAGGGGTTTGTTGAGTTGTGAAGTTATCTATTACTCAATATTCCCCATCGGAGTTGCCACTATGTTAGGGTCTTCGTAGTTTGCAAGATTGGAAAGAAAAAACGCTGCAGAGCCTACATCAAAACCACTTTGGAATCCTAGGATCTAGCCCTCCTAGATTCAGAGAGGGATCTCTAATTTAAGTGTTTTCAAAGATATATCTTTAAGGCTTATTATATGATATTAGGCTAGTTATAAAGCACAAGGGTTTTGTTTGTTTTGGTTGGGATGGATATCATCAAAATGAAGGAAGTCTCTTGAAGGGTAAAGGTGTGAGCAAGTTGAAAGAAGGGTTCAGCTGATAGGATAGGTAAGAATTAATATCAATCCATTGGGCTATGGAGTCGCGAAAGGATTTAATTTCACAACAAGTTTCAAGAGTGGTCCAAGGGGCAAGTCATCTATGTCAAAGGATCTCTTTAAGTTGATTTATGGTATGGAACATTAAAGTGTGGTGAAAGAAGAAACATATAAGAAAACAAAGGGAAGATTAAGATCAAGTAAGGACTTTTAACCTAGCCTGATTTCAGCATATTCAAAGGAAAACATTCAAGATGAACATAAAAAGTAGCCTAATTCAGGTAAGGACTTTGAACCTATCGTTCTTTTGACATACTCCTAAGGACCTTTTCAAAGCAACTGTTGAAGATAAACTAGAGGATAGGGCTAACCATAAACTTCTCTAGTTTAACTTTAATTAGAAGACTTTCAAGAAATTTCAAAGACAATATCTCAAGTTGTACTCAGAAAACATGCGCTCACCAACACTTCACTGGTTATACTCTATTGAATTATCCTCAAAACACAATTAGAAGAAAACATAAAGATAAATATTTTTCAGTGAGAAATAGGGTACTTTACAATGAATCCTAATCTATATTTTCTGTTCTTTATCAGAGAAAGTGGACATTATGGAAAACATGAAAAAAATAACAATTACAGTAAGAAAAACATCACCATTGACATAGACCAGGATCCCATAAATCAGCTTGTATATTTGATGTTCAAACCAGTTACAATGTTCAAGTCCAGTGGGTCTTTTACAGCTTCAAACTTCTCTTCTCAGCCTATCTTTCTTCAATTACAAAATAGAGCTTCATCAGCCTTAGCAACTATTTACATTCAATAAGTATTCAACTAAAAATAACAATGAACTCCTCATATGATATATATAGGTAAATTGAGGAGGTGGAGTGAAAGGAAGGTCTAATTGTTCAATTAATACAGAGTAAATGCTTCTCGGCCTTTGGGAAGCCTTATGGAGAAGATTTCAGATGCTTAACTCCATTTTAATTTATTTTACATTAATTTTTATCTACTTCAGTAACTTTTTTTGACTTTGGAGGCTTTTGGTAGGCTGGAAATTACTTCTAAGCTGTCTTTGGCAAATATCTTTGATTGTGCATTTAATTTGTATTCTTTTGAGGAAAATGAACTTGTAGGTGGCATTTTGATCTTTGGAGAAGTAAAGGCTTCAGTGATTTGGCCTTTAAAGCCTTCTTTCTACTGATCTATCATGATTTGTTGCTTTAAACATTGATTTGCCTTTAATTTGTGTTTTAAGTCTTTTATAATCATCTTCGGGCTTTTTGTCCTTTATGTTGACTGTATTGACCTTTAATCTATCTTTCCTTTGGTCTTCAGCCTTTATTTATTTCTTTAATCACTACGCTTTATCCATAATTTGCTTCGTTTAAGCCTTTTGATCATCGGGCTTTTGACTTTAACCTTTTAATCTCTGTCTTCACTTTATCTTCTTTTGTTTTCTTTTCAGTGTACAGGTGGTTTTCTTTGATGCAGGAGGGTTTGATTATACAACCAGTGCCTACGAAACATTGATTAAAATCCAGAATTTACACCCCCAAAAGCTTCTTTTCTGCATCGATTAGGCTTCAGAGGTGGTGACCTCCGGCCCTGTCCCTTTTGGACTGTGGGAAGGGTTTTTTCCCTTAGAACCGCCATCAAATCCTCCATAAAACAAACAAAAACGTTATAAAACCCTGCGGCATCGGATAAACTGCTTTGGAGGCTCAGCGGAGGGTGAAAGGAGTAGTGAGGAGGAGGAAAATGCATGTAGGAGGAGGTTCTGTGGAAAAACCTGTGAAAACAGGGTTTAAAATTAAGTTTTGGCGCGAAATAGAGGAAAGTGGTTTTGGGAAAACCACGAATGGTTTTCGCACTCGCCGAGAGTGGTAAGCAGTTTACACCTAAACGAATGTGATATCGTCTATTGGGCAACACGTGTCCTCCCTATACCACTGATTTCACATCCAAAATGCGTGATTGGTTTGATTGGAGATTTGAATGCGAAATAAGTTCGGGACCGTTAGATCTTCGGGCCGAAGATCAACGGTCGTGGATGAGCGCGAAACGTTGGAAGTTGCATGGTGGACGAGGCGGTGGGACCAAGGTGACATAAGAAAATTTGTCAGGTAGTGGGTTTGTGTGATTAGCGGAGTTGAATGTCGGGAAGATTAGTGGTCGTCAAATCTTATAGATCAACGGTGAGGATGCATTTGCGGGGATGAATGGATAGGTTAGTCGGGAGGATGGAGGGTGAGAGGGGAGGTGTGATGACCGTCAGATCAATGAAATCAACGGTCAAGATCGCCTAAGGGAAAAATATAGTGCGGAGAAAAAATACAAGAAAATGGCTGGAGGGAACGTGAGGAAAGGTAGGGTGAGCGCAAAGCCGTTGGATCAATAAGATCAACGGTGGGGATCGCTTTATGGAGTGGTAAGGTGGGGGGAGTAAATAAGAAAATAGAAGTAAAGGGAGGGGGCTTGATAAACATCGGATCTCCCAGATCAACGGTGGAGATCTGCTATCATGGGGTAAAGTGGATGGGAACGACGAAATAAGGGGGTTGTGATGGAGCACTAGAAACCATTGATCTTTGTAGATGAACGGTGCAGATCAAATCGGGGTTTGAAATGTCGGTGGAGGAAAAAGAAAATGAAATGAAGAAAAAAATTTCTTTTTTGATGCGATGGGAGCTAAAAGCTTGGTGCTGGGGCATGGTCCCGTGGAGGAGCAAGGGATCGGGAGCCAAGGAAAGAAGAGGCTAGGAAATGGCATGAAGAGCTAAGCGTTTGGCCGTCTGATCAAACCCGATCGACGGTTGTGATCGTATCGGGAGATCGGCCAATCGGCATAAAAAAGGTAAGGGGAAAAAGAAATTTGAAACGCTGATGTGCAATGGGGCTAAGGCCTTGGTCGTGGGCGCAGGGTTATGTGGCGAGGAAAAAGGAAGGGGGCTTAAGCCAAGAGGGCTTAAAACCCAATTTTTGTTTATGAGTAGAAAAGGCCTAAATGAGGCTTTTTTGGGGGTTTAAAAGGCTTCCGACAGGTAAAATAGGGATTTTTTTAAACCGGAGAAAGGGGTTTTCATGGTTTAAAAAGGGTTTGTAGAAGGTTTATTAGGGAAATGAAGGGTAAATGAGAGGAAAAAGGGGATTTTCAGAGGGAAATGGAGGATAAATAAAAAGGAAAAATGAGTGATATGGGGGGATTTTGGAGGAATTTATGAAGGTGAAAAGATGGAGAAAATGGTGAAAACAGTCTCCTTTATACAACAGGTCTTCTTGAGGATTTTTTGAAGGAAACAGCAGTGAAGATTACTCTTTGAGTTAGAAAACACCAGAAGGCTTCAAGAATGAGTAATTTTCTATGAAATAATCTCTTGAAGGCTTAAGACCTATTTTAGCCATCATTTGTTGTGACAAAATTTATTGATGGCTAACACATTCTACATCAGGCATTGGTGCCACATCTCTTTTCCTACTTTCTGTAGAACAATCATATTCAGAAATTGCAGATTTCTGAAGATCAGTTTGGAAGGTGGAAGTTGTCTTCAGTACTTCAGCTGGAGAACTGGTGAGGGTTTATTCCTATCAACTTGGGCTTATATTTCAGCTTCCCAAAGCTTCATTTTAGATCTCACAACAGGCCAAAGGTTATTGACCTCCTAGCAGCAGTATTTCCTTCAGGAATTATGTTGTCCATTTTGCAGATCCAAAAGGAGGAAGGAAGTTACTATAAATTCAGCTAGTAATCCTGTGAGGGATCATCCCCTCACATTGCCATCAGTCTTACCATCAGCCTGGAGTTTATTGCATCATTTTTCAGCAGGAAGAAGGCCTCTCTTTCTCTCACAGCACAGTTTCTATTGGCAGTTGTGTTGCAGCAGCTGCAATCATTATTGGAGGATTGAGAAGCTAGATCTAGAGCTTCTAGCTTGTAGATCTGAAGAAGGGATCATCCCTTCAAGCTTAGATTTGATATTGCAACATATTTCAGCCATATATTTGACAAACCTAGCTTCAAATTTGTATTTCCCAGCAGATCAAGGTTCAAATCCAAGGAGGTGATTTTCCAAAGTTGTAGATCTGGAAAATCCTTTCTGGGTTATCTTAGGAATCCATCACATTGGCCAGATCTTGAATCTTGGCATCATCTAAGCTCCAGATTTGAGTAGATCTGCATTTTCCTCTTCAACCTGTAGCTATATGTTCATATTTTGTTGAAGGGACAACGTAGTATTTGCTTTAGTGCCTCTTCAGTTACACTGTACCTATTGTAGCATGTTTTCTGGGTGATTCTAGACCATCTTTTTGGCTAGATCTACTCATATTCTTGTACATTGTGTAACTAAATCATCTCCATATAATAAAATGGCTTGGATTCTTTGTAAATTATTATGTTGCCTTAAGATTTATTTTTACTTAGTTTCAATCCTTATATTGTGTTTAATTATTACTGCATTCTCCCTTTTGGGATATTACACCATCGTGGGCTTCTCTCAAGACAGCATCTCGTTCATGTTCCAAAATGTACCTTCACAGCACTTCATTAGCTCCCATCTTATAGAGGTGACCTGCGACGATGGAAAAATCCACAGCGCGGGTTACCAAATCTTACTTCTGTTACACTGAATACTCTGTGAGTGCCATGCCTATAGTCAGGAGCTGAATGATGTCAGCGAAGTGCGCATCAACTACCTTAATAGCAAACAGGTGCACATCCATCAATCCTTCTTCTAGGTTGGTTGGTTCCTCGCTAGTCTCAATTCAGGACAAGTGATCTGGCCTAGCATTCAACTTCCCTAGTTTGAAAATGATTTCAAATTCGTATTCCTAGAACAGCAGAAGCCATCGGCGGTCCCCCCCCCCCCCCCCCCCAACACAGGCTTATTCACTAGGTACTTCAAAGCCGAATGATCTGTAAACATTTTGAAGTTTCCTCCTAGTAGATAGTACTGATACTTCTGTAATGCATAGACCATGGCCAATCCCTCACACTCCATGGTGGCATAATTGTGCTCTGTACCATAGAGTTTTCAACTAGTAAACGCAACTAGGTGATCAATGTCTCCATCTCTAGGCTGCATAAGGACCGCTCCTAGGGATATTCTGGAAGCATCAATGTGAACATGAAATACCTTTTCCTAATCAGGAAAGATAAGTATAGGCACAGAGACCATATTTTCCTTGAGTAGCTCAAATTTCTTTTGACACTTGTCATCCCAAAAAAATGAAACATCCTTCTTAAGCAGCTTTTCCAAAGGCACTGTGATCAGTGCGTATCCCTGAATGAACTTTATGTAGTAGCCCATATGTCCGAGGATTGAACCCAGCTATTTCTCAGTCATAGGTACAGCCAGATTGATGATAACTTCAACTTTCACAGGGTCAACCATCAACCCTTGTCGGCAAACTATATGTCCGAGCAAAATTCCTAAGGGTACGCAGAAGATACACTTCTTGATATTCAGGGAAATTTGGTGCTTCCGACAGGCATCCAACATCATGCGTAGGTTCGAAACGTGCATCTTTACTAAGCTAAAGGCAGTCCAATCATCAAAGTATACCTCCAAAAATTTATGGATGAACTCTTTGAACACTGCGACTACTACCCGTGAGAAGATGAAAAGAGCATTTTTGAGTTCAAACGGCATGACCGTATACTAAAAGGATCCCCATTCGGTAGCGAAAGTAGTTTTACTGTGATATTCAGGTGCGATTCTGATCTGATGGGTAACCTTAGAACCTATCAGTGAATGAGTATGCTTCTTGGCCTCCTTCGCTATCCAAGATCTCATCGGAGAACGGTGTTGGAAAAGGATCATGTACGCAGACATCATTCAACTTGCGCAAGTCCACGCAGATGTGGATTTCCCCCTTCATCTTCTTTTCCTAAACCACCATAGGACTCACCCAGTCCGACTGTTCAACTGGTTCGATGATACCTGCGACAAGAATTTTATTGATTTCCTCCCTAACCTTCTGCTTATACTTAGGGTTCAGTCGATAAGGGCGCTGCTTCACAGGGCGTGCCTTGGGTTTCAGTGTGATGTGCATAACCCCTAAGTCCCCCATGATCCCCTTAAGCTCTGAAATTTTTTTCAGAAATAAGTCTTCATATTTCGTGATTAATTCTGCAACCTTGCCTATTGTCGCATCATCCCAATAATCCCCAATTTTATCCAACTTGGGTTGCTCTTCCGTGCCAATGTTAACCTCTTGCAGATTTAGAGGCTTCGTAACATCCACATTGTGTAATGGAGGTCTTGCAACTGCACGCTTCCCCTCTGATTCTGGGATCGAAACATTGCACAGATATTCATCACATTCTTCTATGGTGATATTGCGGTAGTTGACAATATCTTGCATCTATGTTTCCCAAGTTGGAATCTCCAATGCTGCGTAGGGGCTGGATTCTCCAAATACAAAGGTATCTATATCTTGCAAAGCTTCTTGGAGTGCCTCTGATCCTCCTGTTAACCCGAATGTCCCAAAAAAATCATCCTTTAAGGTTTCCTAGTGGCGGGTGCATTGATGTAGCTCCGCATATAAGTACCATGCGGTGGGAATTGGTCCCAAGGCATGAATAAACAAGTGAACCCATTCTTCTGTAGTGCGATCCCACCATTTTTCCATCCAAGCAAACAAATGTTCGTGTGGATCCCCTGGGCCAAGGAATATCTTGACGCGCACGTCGGCCGGAGGCTCAAATCATAGGATCATCATATCTTGACATTCCTCCCAATCCTATAATTCCCCCTTATGTGTGTCCCACCATCTTGCAGGCGTTGCACGCATAGCTAGGTTAAGGACCCATAGCCTTTTTTCCCTTGGAACCTCAACTTCAAATGTTTGCAAAAATTCCTTTATGCTACCGGAACCATCAAAGTAGGGTAGTTCTCTTACCTCTGAGGATATGCATCAAAATTCCCTTGTGATTCGTAGGCAATGTAGCGTAGAGACATCATGTAACCGGTTTTTCCAATTTTCCATTTCTTCGTCGGAGTCAGAAAAGAATTCACTATCCTTTTCCTAGCAAAGCAAACCATCAGTTGTAGGATTGATCTAGTCTTCACCCCTCGCAGTTAACTTATAGAGGTGATCCACGTCCTCTTCCTCCCGTACCAGTTAGGTATACCTTTCTCCTTATGTAAGGTCTAGTGGTACTATCACCTGTGTGCCTTCACTTTCAAACACCATGCTTCTCTTCTTCAAATTGATAATACTACCCATATCTATGGCCCAGTCCAATCCTAGGAGCGCAAGATAGGGGTCCGCATCTTCTACAATCTGAATGACCTCGAAGTCAGCCTGAACCTTAACCCTTGCGATATCTACCACGATCTTTGATAATCTCCCCAACGGTATGATCTTCTGCTGATTAGCCATGTGCAGCTAGATAGTGGACCATTCCAACTTAGGTTCTCCCATTCGTTGGCAAGTTTGCTTAGGTATTATGTTCACATCCGAGCCTAGGTCTAGAATAACCTGATCCATCTCATAATCACCAATATGCGCGGTTAACCGCATCTCCCTACCAATGCGTCTCTTATGCTTATATAGCTTATGCACATCCTTAATTTCAATGGCTGGGGTTATTCTTTCTGTGTAGCTATTTATCAAATATTGGAGGTTTTCTATGGCCCTTTGGTTGCGCAGCAGCTTCATACATGCCTGCAAGAATGGTTTGACCTCATCGTCTGCTTTAAGGTTCGCAGGGGCTTAAGGAGTAGACGTTGCGGCCTTAACAAAGTCTTGGTGAGCTGTGACAAAGGTTTCCTTTTCCTTTTGTAAGTCCAAAACTTCTTTTTTAATAGTTGCACTACAGATCAAGGCCTCTGCCTCAGCTTTCTTCGCAGCTCCTCCGGTGGCCATGCCGCTGCATGTTATAACATTAACACTTGGTCCTTCATCTAGAGGTTCTGCCTTGACCCTTTATACATTCTGCGTAGGTGTCTGTTGCTTCTACTGCATCTTGGCTATCAGAATCAGGAAATATTCAATCACATGATCCAGCTGTCTACAGTATCTATAGGATTGTCTCACAGGGATCATGCAATCCCTTTCAAAGTGCCCTATTTCTCCACAATTATATCAAATTAGTTGTCCTCTCCTCCTACATGCACTTCCACCTCAACCCCCTCCCCTACCCCTAACTAGGGAGCCACCCAAACCGGAGGGGGATATTGGTGAAGAAGGATCTGATTGTACCCTATATAGGTTTCCTCTGTCTATCATCAAATCATAGGTCTAGCAGTTCTTCTCATCATGTCCTACAGATCTGCAAAACCTACACCATTGTTGCTTCACTTCTGGGACATATGCGGCAAGGTGGGGGCAGTGGTTGGTATCATGCAACCCAGCCACTCAACAATCATCGCACCACAGCACTGGCCCACTTGGCCCTGCAACATCTCTAGGTCACAACAGGCTGGGTACCCTAGCTTGCATGTAATCTTATAGTAGCGGACAGTTATCCTTGGTGTGGACATTCACCCTACATCGTATGCACCACCTATCAGGGCTAGCCTCTATTCCTCACTCCTTCCGCAGATTCTAGATCTCCATATGCATTGCCTCTAATTGTCCTTGTATTTGTTGTACCCCTAACTGGATATCGTCTCTTAGCACAGCTTCTAGCTTCATCGCAATCTCTAAGGCCTTTTCCTGTAATTCAATGGCTTGATGACACATTGGTATGCGTAGGTGGGGCAGCAACATATAAATGAACCACTCTATGTGTTTTATATCATCATACAGGAATCCTCCTTCTCTAATTACCTTCTTTAACCGTTGGTCAGCTTCCCGTACAAAATCGGACGGTCCCTGCTTGAAATATTTCAGATCATTCACTATCTGAGAGTAGGAATTAGGCTTCTTAAACTGTTGTTTCAAGGCATTCTTAATCTCTTCAATGGTCGCATTCATAGGCTGAGCTATGTATCCCATATACCAGTCCAAGGCTCTTCCTTCAAAGGTAAGGGATAGCTACGCCCTTTTCAAAGCGTCATTGGCCACGTTCTGCACAGTCCATATTGATCCTGCAACAAATTAGAATCGGTCCATGTCTTCATCCCCTACGCCCTTGAAGGTAGGTAGCTTCATGTGTGGGGCCATCTCGTCTTCTAGTGAGGGAGGAGGTACATGTGAGTTCTTACCCCTGTGTTGGCTCAACAGTGATGTAGTCATAGATTCTTGCACAACCGAATCCCTTACTAGACTATAGATATATCTATCTCCTTCTTGGTTAGTTCTGTAGTACTTACCACTACGCGTTGTACCCTCACTTTGATCATAGCTCATTCACTCTATATGGCTGCAAAAAATGCTCTTTTCACACAATAATATCTTAATCAGTAATGGCTGAGTTTTTAGAAACTTACCTCGAAAACCCTTGAAGAACCTTTGTTCCGCCTCAGAGTAGGACACAAATTGATCAATTGCAAATTATTTCACAAACCCTCCTATCACATTGTCCACCCGATGATCTACTGTGTGAGTGATGGTGTTATCCGTCTTTTCTAATTGTTGAATCAGTTCTAGGGCCCACTGCGTGACCCATTCATCCTTCCAACACTTCTAGAAATCTACAAGCCTTGCGAGCCACTCCTGAAGCTCGGCATCAAACGTCACAAAGAAAATTTCATAGATCTCTGTGAAAATGTACCTATTCTTCCACTTGTTTGTGGTTAGCTTTGCACTTGGATTCTCCCTCACTGTGAATTCCTAAATTTGTTTTTCGAACCACTTGTCGATTTATTTTTTCTCAGGTCTCCAATGAGTCTTGGCATTACCCAATCTCTCTCTCAAAATTCTCCTGGTCCTGACAACAGAACCATTTGTTGGCTTGAGGGGTCCTAACCCAGGTTCGAAGGTTAAGGTTTGCCAACAAACCCCTATACTACTAGCCCTTTCAGCAGTGACCTGCTTGCACAGGCCAAAGTCTCACCCGAAGTAGTATGGGATGGTGTTGGAACCAGGTTTCTACACCCAAAGACAGAGTAGGAAAGTCAAGCAGATCTATGTTCCCAACTTATCGAGTTCACACTAAACAGATTTATTCATAGGCTTATTGATAATATTATCCACAGTATAACATATTTATTCCTATGCACAGATCTAATAAATACCTCTGCATCCACGTGCGCAATACCAATTATCAGCATAGAACACTATAAGTGCAGTAAGTAGCAGATCATAGATACATATACCAGAAACATAAATTCTTTCACAATTTGCAGCGATTAAGCATATACTTTCGCAACTTAATCATATAACCCAGGTTCGCATCAATAATAACCATACAAATCCAGATAGCATCAGATATCCAACAATCCTTCACATATATATTAATACCAAAATCCACTTACAATCCCAAAATACTGCCTGCGCACACAACCAGTAGGAGTCCTTACCCAACAACCCGACAATAGATCTAACAATTAGTGCTTAGCATCAATCTCAATTCTTTCTTACCTTAAGACTCAAAAAGGTTCATCTATTTATATCAATTTATCCTACACATCCAATGGTCTGTAAACCATGGTTTGTGGACTCTTGGTGTACCCTTGACCCATTACAATGCATTCGGGGCTTTGAACCACCCCAAAATCCCTGCATTGGACTAAATAATATCAAAAATATACCAAAATGGACATAATTCATAGCTTTTAGGAGAACCTGTTCCAGCATTCTTCGTAATTCAGCTACCAGTACTGAGTATTAGATGGGTCAGGTAGCCTTGAATAATACCGCACACACTAGGCCTAAACTTAACCCCCTCTGAATCGGGTCTTTGTCGTGCTCGAGTTTTCTTTGTCGTAGACTGATAGAAGTATTTAAAAGTTCCCTAAACAGTCAAATTCTATGTTTCAAGATGTATATTGGCCAAGGTGGCTTATTGGATGCCTACCCCCTTAGTCCTAACTTAAACTATAAATTCTCTTGCGGCCCCTGTGGGGAGAGTTTAGTGTGTTTGGTTAAGTTAGTTTTAGGTTTCTTTAATTTACTTAGGATGTGAATTTTTGTGAACAAAAGGTGAAAACGTTCATATTTTGAACGTGTGGATATGCAGTGATCCTTTTCAAAATCCCCTATTTAAACTATGTTTGGTTGTTCCTTGCTCAAAAGAAAAACATGTGCGGATATGAGCCACTTTCAATGTTTCCTAGTTAATCTAAATGATCAACTATAGGGAAATGGTGAGTTATCAATAAAGAGTGTTCATATTCTTGCCTAGGATCACCCAAAGGTACAAAGGCAGCAGAGATTACTTGCTCTCTAAAGACAATTCGATCCTGGTCCCGAATCCTAGTGCAAAAAATTTGAACTAAAAACTAATAAATTTTACACTAGAAAAATGAAAAATATTTAGCTAAGCATGCGTGGATTGGGCCCACTTACTTTGGATAATTATCTAAGTGTTTTTTGGTGCCTAAATTCGCAAAACATAAATAATTTCGAAATGCAAGTTTATTTCCCCCTACTTAAACTATGTGTTAACTTTGCAGAAATCAACTTGCAATTTTTTAAAACTAACACCTAAACTACTAAAACGCAGCTAAAAGTGAGCTTTATCAATTTTTGGGACACCTCAACCAGTGTTGGAAGATTTATTATGGGCTTCTAGTCACTTTACAAGCAATAAATAAATGGAAATAGTAGCAAATTACTTCTTCTGGTTTCCGCGCAAAAAATGCTAAGACAGGCGTGAAGGCTGCACGCAGGTCACCACTGAACATACACGGTTGGGCGCGTCTCTCTTTGGAAAATCCATGCGATTTTCCTACAAAGAAATTTTGGGAGCTCTTCAGCTTCAGCCTCTCACTGAGGGTGAATCAGGTAGTGAAGGAGAGAAAGGGTGTAGTTCCAGCCAAACTCCACAGCAAAGAAAGAGGTCTCTGCAAAAACGCACAACCACATAAACTCGGAAATAAAAGTAGTGGAGTCGCAAATCCTGTGTATGCGTGTTTTGCACATGAATGTACCAAATCACACCTGCTTAAGAGGAGTGGTTTTTTCCTCTTAATTTCTTGGTCACAGGAAAAAAATAAAGGGAGTCAAGAAAGCTAGGGAACATGCTAAGACATAAATATACTAAATAGTGAAATAGCATGCAAATTCAAACATAAAAACTAAACTAAAACAAATAATACAAAAGCTCTAAATAGATTCAAACAACTTCAATAATCCAAATGATAGTGCTTACGTCCCCTCTTATTGAGTGCTGGTAGGAATAAAGGATGAAACATTTACCCACTTGCCAAGGGGCCCTTAGAACTAGGGAGTTCTAAGACCCAATGCAAGGATGTCTTTACTTCCGAGCTACCTTGGCGCAAATTCTCCCTCTCTCTACTCCGAAGGACTAGAGTTGTTGGGTGGCCAACAACCGAGTCCCCTCTATCTTTGATCTGAATCACACACTGCTGGATTTCTTGGCACAATTATGGCCAGCATAACAATGTGTTCTCCTATTTTTCATCTCTTTGTGGCCTTTTATAGGAGAATTGAAACTCTCCTTCCCTCTCTTGGTACATTGATGGATGGTGACCCAAGCGATGGGGGTGATTCCATTGTGTGTGTTGGGGTTCCCATGTTTTGGCCATATTGGCAAGACCAAAAGATGAGACAACATCATAACCACTTTGGGGCCCTAGGATCTAGCCCTCCTAGACCCGGAGAGGGATCTCTCCTAATAAAACAAAGAATGGTATATCTTTGAAGCTCAAATGAGATGTTAGGCTAGGTATGAAGCACAAAGGGGGTTTAAAATGATTTGGTTGGTTGGTTGCTGGGTTGGTCATGAGATCATAGACTGAGAAGGTAATAGGAGGAAAGGAGCAAAATAGCAAGACGTTTTAGCAAAAGAGGATGAGTCAAGACAGTGCCATCCATTGGGCTATGGAGTCATGAAAGGGAATTACTTGCAACAACTGGCCAAGGCTTTCAAAGGGCAAGTCATCTACACTAAATGATCTTTTTAGATAGATGATGGAATGGAACATTAATGAGAGAAGGTGAAAGAAGGAAAGTAACCCAATTTCTGTCTATAGATCAGGTCAGAGGTCATTTAACTCCAGACCTACTTGGACATACTCAAAGGCAGCTCTCAAGTGGGGAAAAAAGGGGCAGCTTATAGATCGGACCAGAGGTCATTTAACTTCAGGTCAGATTTAGCATGCTCCAAGGAAAAACAGAGATAAGTTTAACAGAGCCAGGGTCTATAGATCAGGGAAGGACTTTGAACCTCCAACGCTTTGACACCAGCAAGAGATCTTAGAAAGGCCAGCTGGTCGCACAAGGATCCTAGTGGACAGGGCTAACTCTATCCCCAGTGTTCCCAAATCTTCCAGCTTAAACCTGACAAGAACAACTAAGCAGCAAACCTCGAATTCATACATCAACTAGCAGGCAATAACATCTGCTACACTGGTTAAACCACATGAATTTACTCTTAGATTCACTATCATCAGAAAACATTAAAGGCAAGGAGAGCAGAAACGTAGGGTACCTAACAAGGGTAAATCCTATGTCAATATTCTGATGCGAGCCAGTAGAAAATGAAACAGTACGAAAATGTAATAAACAGAGTTAGAAAAAACATCACCAATAGTAATAGACAAGGATCCTATGAAATTTGCTTGATTAATTGATGCAAAACCAGTCACATACATTGAGCTCACTGGCTGTTACAGTCCAGAATTTTTCCTCCCAGCCTACTATATTACAAACTACTATGTTATTCCCTCCCAAGACTGTTCTAATAGTCAAACTGAATCCCTCTAACAGCAATCAGCAATAACCGAACAACAACCTTTACAATCTGTCCTATGGGATTCTTATAGGAGAAGAGAAACAACAAGAGTAGATGAAATTCATGAAATAGATCTCATTTAAGATAGAGTGGAGAAAGAGTTCATGCCCACTCTGCTTAATGGCAATCTGCATCACTGTAAGTACTTTTGGTATGGCCTGGGAGTCTCTGTCAGGTCGATTTTGACCTCTGATGTTTCGTGAAGTCCTTCTGGCTGTAAGGCCCTTTGTTCTATCTTCTGGAATAAATGAATTGGATAGAATATCCGCAGGTTTCCCATGCTTCATAACTGCTGCCTAATAGTCGTGGAAACTTCTACCAGTGTATTTCATCTGTTTACAAGCTCGAGGAGGCATGGAGAACACTATCCGAAAGTGTCCATCTGGAGAAAAATGTTCTGCTGATGCTGGAAGCACTAATAGGACTTAACAGTGTGCTTAAGTCTTCAAACTACATCTTATCCTTTGAGTACAGGATTAGGCACTTGAAAATTCAATTAACAGGCCTAAATCCCCTTGAACCTATTTCTGTTGTTACTCTTTGTTTCCGCTGTAATGACCTCTCTGTGATCCCTGCACAATGAATTAAATCAATTATAAAAATCAAGGAAGGTGGCGGAAGAGATGCTATGGGGGCCAAGAGGAATGGTGACGGACCAGTGGAAACGGAGGTTGTAGGGAAAACAGATGAAAAATGTGGTGGTGAAGGTTGGCTGTGACATGGGTCGCAGACCGTCTGATCGTACGCAGAGATGGAATTTAGCGGTCAGGATTAATGAACGGAGGGGTTAGGATTAAAACAGGCGGAAGAAGTGATAATTAGTGCAAAGCCCAAAGATTAATGCTTGGGCGAATTACAAAGGAAAACCTGGGCAAACAATAATGCGAGGGACATGATGTGGGACCCGGCGTGAGCGGAGGGCAATGAGATATGTAGCGTTGGATCAAAATATGGATCGACGACGAAGATTGTAATCGGTAGATCGAAATCGCAAAGGGCGGAAAGTGGCAGCAATTGACAATCGTGATTGCAATCAGAGCGGGGGAAGCAGGAGAGCGAGGGCCGTTGGATCAACAAGGGAATCGACGGTTAGGACTGGATCGAAAGATCGCAATTGGGTGACACGGCAAGACCTTTGCGATTGCGATCGGAGCAGGGGATGCGATTGATCGCTAGCCGTCGGATCCGAGTGATAGATCAACGGTGGAGAAGCAATCGGTGGGGAGAAACGAGAGGAGCGATGGGAGGGAAGCGATGGGATCTAGGCCGTTGATTCTGAATGGATGGACGTCTAGGATTTTATCGAGAGATCGCAATCGCAAGGCGCAGAGGGGGGATGCGATGCGATGGAGCGCCAGCTGTTGGATCTGGCGGGAGATCGACGGTCCAAATGTAATTGGAGGGGCAGAAGGGAAAGGCGACGAGCACGCAATGATTAGTGTTGGGCCATTAGATCCATTATAGATCGACGGCTCAGATCGCAGCGGAAGTCGATTGAACAAAACTCCAATTGCATCGAAATTTTTAAGTTAACACATAGAAATGTGCTCACCCGATGGTTTCGATTGCGATAAGCACTTAAGACCTTAGCGCCTAGTTCCGGCGCCTGGGAATTTGGGGAAGTGGTTAAGGGGCTAGGCCGAAAGGGGCTTAGGCCTATTATAAGGTAGAAAGTGGGTTTCTTGCCCCATTTTAATGCCTTTTGAGGCCAAAAAAGGGCAACGGTAGAGAGGAAAAGGGTTTATTAAACCAAACAAAGAGTATTTGAAGGGTTTAAAAGGGGACTTAAGATGGTTTATAAGGTTAATGGGGGGAAATATAGAGGAGTAAAAGGGGATGAAGCAGAGGTTTAGGAGGGATGATATAAAGGGAAAAGGAGGCCTTTTGGGAATTTCTTCACAAACAGAGAGGCTTTATAACTGGAAACAGCAGTAGGGATTTATCAAAGGACAAGGGCATAAGGAGGCTTCAAGGATGATGTGTTTTCAGAGGAAATGCATTCCTTGAAGGCTCAAAAACAATTTAGCCCCCTGTTTGCTTGTCAAAAAATTCATAGGGGGTTAACAGTGTGCTCCCTTGAGGTTATAAGGAAACTTGGGCGACTGTCCTTAGGAGGCCTCAAGTGTGGGATCAATGTCTTGGAGTGTTCCTTGTGGTCCTGTAAATTGACTTCCGCCACTCTCAGGCACGCGCAGCTTTTTGAGGAAAATCCATGCAAAGGCGCATTTTGTTGGTTCCTTCAGTGCGCAATTTGATTTTCCTTCTATACCTTAGATATTTTTAAATACTTCGGATTCTCTACTGTGCCTTAGCCCTGTAAATCCTTTTTCATGACATTTAATAATGTCGTCTTTGCTTGTCTGATTTTCCAGTGATAATAAGAGGGTTTCCCCTAGATAAATATCAACTCAATTTCCTTTCCTTTTGAGGAAAATCACAAGATCTTGAAACTTAAGTTCCATTATTCCAAATTATTTTAATAATTATACCCCTAATACAACATCAACATCACCCATTCAAATTTCAATCATCTTAATATCCAATAAATACTCCCCCATATTCATATTAATACAATGGCACTCACCTGAACAATTTATGGTACCTCCATCTAAAATCATTACTTGGAAATATAAAACAAATAAGAAGTTTTTATAATATGTAACTGATGAAGATATGGGTAGTACCTAAGAAAATAAAAATTGTTACCTTTTTTGATATATCCTTATATATTTAGGGTTTGTGGAGTACTAATGCTAAATAATGCATGAAAATATGTATCTTCTAGATCTAGATCTTGTAATGTTTTGATTCTTGATATTCTTCATCTTCATAGTTTATGTAGAGTAATTTATTCTCAGAACATTTATTCTTCTTACTACACTTTCTATCAAAATTGAAATAGGTTTAATTTTCTCTTCATTGATCCATTTTTTGAGGTTTCAACCTTGTCAATTTAGTGAGGTTAGGAGAGGGAATATGATGTTATTTATAATTGTTAGTGGCCAATTTTCTAGAAGCCATACTTTTTCCTTCAAAATTCTTGATAGATTTAAATCATGCTCTATGGATTTATATTCAAAGAGACACACCTCATATTGTGTATTATCCCAAATTGGAAATAGCAGCAATATAGCTCATAAAATGAAAGCAGCAGCAAGTTTCAACACATGAAATCATGATACCAATATAATGCCATATTATTCATCATATATGCAGAAAATAAGTACGAAACAATGAGGCACTAAGCATAGAATAGGATCACACAAGACTCCAATACATAAACACTCTCAAAAGAGAGATGTTGCTACAACACAAAAAGCCAGAGAGTTGCTACAACGCAGTTATATTATACATAAACACAACTAGATATGATACAATGATGTAAAAAATATTGATATAGGCCCAAATAGAATCTAAACATACAAATCCTGGCATTAGATCAACTTTCCAAGACAACCCAAGAGAGTTCTCGGAAAATGCACACAATGTGCCAATGTAAGTTGCAACCCTAGGGCTGAAGATATGTTGCAACAATAGAAATGAGAAGATATGGCTGAAGCTGATGTATAAATCTACAATCCTCTGGATGAAAGAGTGACTCCTCTACAAAAGAAATCTCCTCCCAAAACAATCCCTACAACTACCCCTGCAACTCCTCCCTAAAATAACACAGATCAAGACTAAAACTATGTTGTAGGGGATGCATACTACTTGGCCTGGTGCCAAATGTGTGAAATAAGCCCAAGGGGCTTCTTTATAGGCCTCCCAATGGATGGAAACCTTCCTCCACTGAAAAACTAGCTCTGAAGACACCCGATCTAATCCTCCACTGCTGCACCCTGCAACACAACACAATAAACTATAGAAACTGTGCTGATGAAGAAAGCTATAGCTTGGCCTAAAAACCTGAATGTGGAAATGAATACAATACTCTTCCAAGAGGCCTCTCAAAGAAGAGGTCGGATTCCTGCTCGGGAACACCCAGTGCTAAACAACACAGCTACCCTGCTAAACAGCAAGAGGAAGCAAAACTCTAAGCAGACCAATATCAAAATAATATTCCAAAACATGAACTCATATGGCTTCCATCCTCTTCCTTAAATAGAATATGAGCTTGCTTGCCCTTGGCCCCACTCAATTAGGTCATTTCCTTCATGAGATCCATCTCCCTCCAAAACTGCGTTATTCTTCATTTAATCTCCACTCCTCCATGACAGCGTTGTTGACTTGGTCAAAGTTGACTGAATCAACACGATCCAACCCCAGTTCACACTTAGAGGTGCTTTATTTAGCTGTTAAAAGGGTCTCCTTCAACACTTGAAGTGTTTTTATTTCTTCTTAGGAGACTTATGGGCCTTCCCACCCATTTATTCACCTACCTAGTGATCAAACAAACTATAATATTCCATTTAGCTTAAGGCTAAATTTTTGGAATATTACAGTCCTCCCCTCAAAAGTGTTACTTTTCCTCAAGCAACTATATAAGGAGAGAAAAAATCCTCCCCTTCTCCTCTTGTGGTCCTCATTAATAATCCCCACCACTACTCAAAATAATCTACAATAAATGTTTCCTCCCAGTATGCAAAACCAAATGTCTCACATCATGAAAAGGTGGAAGGTATAAGTGGAAACCTTCTTGTTGTCCAATGGCCTCCTCAAGGTAGGAATTATGACAAGCATAGGGGATCTCATTCTCAATGAGAAACTCCCAAACCCATGCTATCATCCAGATGAAATGAGCCATTCTAGGTAGCTCATCAAAAGAATCCTCAACCCCCAGTTCATGCAATGTACTACGGATGCATGAAGAGATTATATTCTTCCACCCAAGTTATTTCTCTCTCCATTTATGGTATGTATGGGGCTGCTGCTGATCTTGGGATGAAATGACATGGCCTCCAATAATGGCCCAAGTTACCCCACCAAACAATTCATCCATGAAGTGCCTCCTCCAAAAACTCAAGTTCTTCAAATGGCTCCTCCCACATGAAGAAAAGAGAAGTAGTATGGAAAGCATGGTTTGCCCATTGTTTCTCCTGAAACATGAAACATGTAAATTAGGGAGAATCATACCCCAAATCGTCACCTCCAACTCTTGTCCCACTCTCCAAACAAAGCTTCCCATGAACATAGAAACATCATCAATATATGGAAGCAAAAACCAATGAAAACAAGTTGCCATATGACAATTGGAAAGTGGATCATAGTTCCACTCATGGAACCAATGCAATGCATCCCCTACCTGCCTTAAATCAAAGCCTAAAAAGTGCTTTTCCAACCACTTGTTTTCTGCCACAATAATCCTATAAGATAAGATCATGAAGGTAAAACGTGGTGTCAATGGTGCACACCAAGAATCATGTGGCTTCCCCCACAAACCACCAATAGGATAGCCAATCTCAATGCTACATTTTTCCTCAAGTACATCATAATATAATGCATAAGAAGGAATGACCCTCCTTAATACAACATGCTTCTCATATAAAGTAAAGAAGTGCAGATCATAATGAAAAATTGTACCTTTTCTACTATGTACTTGGTCCTTTAGCTGAAATGGCTCAACTAGAAATTCTCCCTCACCTCCAATTAGTAGGGAAGTGGTTGTGACAACCTCTCCATCACCATCCAAGCTATGCATCTTTCCATATGTTGATATATATCCTACTGGATGTCGTCCTGTTGTGGAGGTAAATCCCCTCTGCGGACAGAGGCGATCCATACTAGCCCAAACTGGGTCTAGCAACAATCGTTCACGCTATAGTGCAGGTTCCTAATTGCAAATAAACCAACTAGCGATGAAGGCTTACCTGGAATCCAACATTTTTTCTTGTAGAAGAGGTAGCGCTCTCGTTCCTTAGCTCTGGCAGATCACGATCCCCATGATCTCCGTGATAGGACACCTGCACACACGAGAAACAAAACAAGCGCAAGCATAAAATACAGTAGATGCAACTATATGTCAGTCAGAAAGGACATAACTCATCATCATAAACAATAACAAGAGTGGAACCATAACCAATAGTCGCTTATTATTAATCAATCAAAGGAAAATTACAACCAAGTTCTGACGTTGAATTCTCCTTCGGAGGGTCACCAGCAGAACACGTCTCGAAAAGCCTGTCAAGGATGGGAAAAACCTCTCTCTTCGGATCTTGACAATAGTCTCATTGCTTGGATTTGGCCTTAAGGAAATTATGGAGGCTCTTGCAGCATAAGGCTCTTGGGAATTTGGGAACTTGAAGACTAGCTTGCAATGGAGATGGGCAAGCTTTTATAGATGGAGGAAGGGGAGTTGGGATCCCTATAATAATGGGATTGGCCCTATCCTCAAGGAGCTTCCATGAGAGGTGGCAAACCACTTTGAAGGATTTTCCCCATTGGCGCGGGTACTGAACTGTCTGCCCATGCCAATGCAAAAAGGGCCATTTTCAGGGTTTTTCACAAGGAGACGTCTTCAGGGCAATGAAAGCTCATGTTTAGGGGAATGCCATGAAAGTGTTTTCAAGTTATGTCACTGCTCACAGGTCACGGAATGAGCCCGCCAATTGTGCAAGATGGGGAATTACAGGGACAGTGACAAATTACTGTGTAACAGATGCCCCCTAAAGCATGAGGCCCGAGAGAGAGAGAGAGGGGTGAAATGCTTTACGAGAACGTGTCCAACTGAAAACTCCGGCGTCGGAAAATCTGTGTGGAGAAGTACAACTAATATTTCAGATACATGATATATATGCAGTATGGGCGCAGCCATCCATAACAGAGTATACAATAATCCAGATCCAAGGCATGGGCGCAGCCATCTAGTGAGGACCGATAAATAGACTCAGGTATGGTCGCAGCCATCCAGTAAGTGAGTCATGTAACCAATAATAATAATCCACAAAATCGTAGCTTGGATTACAACAGACACAATCCAGGGTCTTGCGCTCCATCTCGACCCGAACACAGTACAAGTCCAAGCATGTCAATAAATGGGCTGAAGTCGAACATGCGAGAACATCGTCTGATTACCAGCCAATGATGAAAGTTGTTAACAGACGCGAGAGGTACCACCATTAATGACAATGGTCCTCAAGGTATTATAGGTATAGTCTACAGCATGTGAATCAATGAGCTGGCATCGAACACCCGTAGAATCACTCGATCGTAGGCCAATGATGAAAACCTCGCGTCGAATGCGAAGAACTTGCCATTGAGGCATGCAGGCTCCAAGGTACCAGAAGGGAGTCTCCAACATTGTCCCTGTAGATAAGAAGCAGGGGACTATCAGAGTCTGTGTTGATTATCATGATATTAATTGCGCCCGTCCTAAAGACAACTATCCCACTCCTTTCATAGACCAAATCATCGACGAATGTACTGGGAGTGAGATTTATTCCTTGATGGATAGCTTCTCTGGGTATAATCAGATAAACATTCTACCTAAGGATCAACACAAGACCGCATTCATCTGTCCGTGGGGTACTTTCGCTTAAAAAAATCCTATTCAGCTTGAAGAACGCTAGAGCCACTTTCCAGCGTGCGATGTCTTACACTTTCCATGACATATGCCATATCGTTCAACCTTATCTGGACAACTTGCCAGCTCACTCAGCTAGGCGAGAGGACCACCCTGAACACCTCCGCCAGATTTTCCTTCACTGTAGGTGCTACAATATTAGGCTTAATCCTAATAAATGCATCTTTTGCGTGGATTCTGGCCGTCTTTTTGGATTCATAGTCTCCAAAGACGGAATTCGCCTTGACCCTTTAAAGGTCGAGGCTATCATCAATCTCCCATCACCCTCCTTGTTATATCAATTCCAGAGTCTGCAGGGAAAAGCTAACTTCCTTCGACGCTTTATCCCGAGCTACGCAGAGGTGGCCAAAGGATTCACACGTCTCTTAAAGCAGGACGTTCCCTTCCACTGGGACAAAATTGCTCAGCAATCCTTTGAGAAGCTTAAGACATTACTTGTTAATGCTCCTTTGCTTCGTCCTCCTAACTATCACCGTGATTTCACTTTGTATCTCGCCACCGCGTTTAGCACCATAGCTATAGTTCTGGTGCAGGATGATGATGATGGAAATGAACATGTCATTTATTATCTGTCACGGAACCTTCTCGACACAGAAACACGTTATGCTCACGTCGAGAAGCTGGCATTAGCTACAGTACACGATGTGCAACGCTTTCGCCACTACATCTTGTTGCGCACAACAACCGTGGTGTCATATTTCAACCCCATGACATATATTCTTTCTCGACAATTACTGGGGGGAAAATACTCCAAATGGATCATTATCCTTCAGGAGTTCGACTTAGAGTTCACCACTACCAAGTCGACCAAATCACTGGTTTTTGCAGATCTTATTTGCTCGCTCCCGACGGACTCCACCCCATCTTATTCCGAGGATCATATCCCAGACGAAACTCTTTTTCGCGACCCATGGTACAGCGATATTATTGTGTATCTTCAGACCTCGACATTTCGGTATGAGTTGACTAAAGATGCCTGACGTCGAATTCGGCATCAGTCTCAACCCTACCGTATAGTAGGAGATACTTTATACCGTGTTGGAGTAGATTCGGTGCTCCGCCGGTGCCTCACCCTGGAAGAGGCTGAAAAGGTCCTAAATGACTGCCACAGTGGTGCCTGTGGCGGTCATATGTCCGGATATGCCACTGCCCAAAAAATTCTGTGAGCAGGTTACTTCTGGCCGTCAATATTCAAAGACTGTATCGTAGCAGTCCGTAAATGCCACGCGTGCCAGGTCTTTCAGTGCAAGATGCACGCGCCGCCTCTCCCTTTGCATCCTGTTATTACCATTGGTCCTTTTGCGAAATTGGGCGTAGATTTTATGACATGTAACCCTCATTCGACTGGGGGGCATGCGTATATAATCGTCACCGTAGACTACTTTACGAAGTGGGCCAAAGCGATGCCTACACTAGTTGCCGACGGTAAGACAACTACCCAATTTATCTTCAACCATATTATTTCACGTTTTGGGGTCCCTCAGGCCATTGTTACCAATCATGGTACCCATTTTCGAGATTATATGATGGCCGAGCTGACATCAATATTGGGCTTATGCCACGATAGCTCAACACCATATTACCCCCAGGAAAATGGCCAGGTTGAGGCTGTGAACAAGGTTTTGGTCACAATGCTTCAACGGATATTTGGTATTCATAAATCCAATTGCCATCTCCAACTATTTTCAGCTCTTTGGGCCTACCGGACGTCAGCAAAGAATGCAACTGGATTCACACCTTTCCAATTGGTGTACGGTCTGGAAGCAACTCTTCTGGTTGAATGCGAAATTCCTTCTTTGAAGTTAGCTGTGGAAATTTTACCCGAAACTTCTCCTGAGGAAGAGCATCTTTTGTATTTGGAACGGTTAGATGAAACCCGTTTTTTGGCTGCTTTAGTCATTGAAGCACAAAAGAAGCGGGTCAAAGATCACTTTGATCAATCAGTTTCTCCACGTTCCTTTTTCTAAGGGGACCTCATCCTCCTATACGATCAAGCGCATGACAAGCTTGGGGTCGGTAAGTTCCAACCTATGTGGCATGGGCCCTACATAGTAAAACGCATTTTGAAAAATGGGGCTTATGAGCTCATTGATTATGAAGGAGTTCCGTTGGCGCAGCCCAGAAATGGGCTGTACCTCAAAAAATACTACGCTTGAAGTGATTTTTGGTGTGGTGTGTGTACATAGGTGTGTATTTTCATTTGTGTGCATGTGTGGTGTGGTGTGCGATGTAAACATATTTCTGCTGATCAGGTCTTCCTGATTGTGTAGATGTCCATCAATCTGTTTGTTGGTTTCGCGGATGGTGCCTCCCGCAGTACCAGGAATCTGTCTTTGGTAGCCTGGGTAATCTACGATCCTGCTGGTGAGTTGGTCGACCTGCAAGGTGTGTGTCTGGGACGTGCTACAAATAACATCGCGGAATATAGTGCTGTGTTAGAATTATTAACTGAGGCTGTAAACCTTGGTATCCGTGAATTACTTGTGTATCTAGACTCACAACTTGTAGTATCACAACTTAATGGTCATTATTCAGTCAGAAACCCATCCATTTTACGTCTGTATTTGCGTATTCGTTTACTGGAAAGGAATTTTGACTATATTACATATCAACACATACCCAGACATATGAATACATTGACAGATGCAGTGGCTAATTTGGTGCTAGATAGACATTTGCGCAATTTGTAAAACAACATCACATGTAAAAGAAAGATCCATCCAGAAATAGGTATATATATATATATGTATCGAAATTTTTACATAGTGTGCACCACATAAAATCAAAAAATATACATGTTCGTCTTAATACATCCGGAGACGACATGTCTCTCAAAAAATATGCATGAAATAAGCCCTAGGTGTCTAATCTGCGTGGTGCTCATGATAACAAGTCACCGCACACACTAAGCGTCTCAGAAGATGGTGAAGGCGATTAGGCACTCCCACCGTATGTCTCTGGTATGCTAGTGGGACATTTGCCAGCCGGGCATAGTCTTGAATCCCCCGGGCAATCCCCTCAAGGTTCTGAATCAAATCTCCTCCCTCGGCACCCTACGCCTGTGGGTTAGCTGCGGGCTGAGTTCTCCGTGAAATAGGAGACATACCGGCAGGTCTCTCTAGGCCGACATCTGCATACGCATAAAACTGTTGTTAGGACGGGCATGTATTACCAAAAAAAATAAAATCGTAAAACATAAAAATAAAAAAGAAGATCATACCCAACTCCTCGTCCCAGTCATCTCCCTCCGGGGGTGGAAGGTCTGGGTCTCCAGTGAAATCGGTCCCTGCATATGGCCAATCCTCGACCACAATCAACTGATGCCGTAACCATCCAAAAAACTCCGGCCTCCAGGACATCTGTTGGCCTCCTCCTGATCTGGGCATCAGTGCTACCCAGCGAGCCATCCTCGGCTCTCGTGGTACCGGCTCAGCTACTATGGCCCCTTGGCCCTGAAAGATAGGTAGTCGGTCTAGGATGAACGATACCAAGATGGAACCGTAGCCAAACTGTTTTAGTTTGGCCTGCTTACACTTTGTGAGCTGTCTTTTCATATTTGTTGTCACTGCAGTAACCCAATCAAATAGTGTTGGATTCATACACTCAGAAGCTAGGAGGAGTTGGGCCTTGGTCGCCTCGTGCGGTGCCTGCGACCCCGCAACCCACGTAATGGTATGTAGCACCAGTCTAAGTTCTAGATCGGGGATAGTATGGATATCTACCTTGCCGCTTCCCGATCCCAGTCGTGCCCCTCGGCACACTCTTGCCATCACCTGTTCCATATTCTCTCCAAATGGTCTGCTGCCTATTAAGACGGGCATCGGACCTCTGCGCGACAGTCCAGTTATGAAATATACGTCGGAAACCTCAAGTTCTAATACTTGGTCCCGCAGCTTGAACACTTGTTCATTTTCGTCCCATATGCTGATCAGATATTGCAGGAGCTCCTGTTGAGCTCGTAAGAAAGGTGTCAGGAAGAAATTTTTAAGCCCACAGTTCTTGAGGGAATTCATACAAGTCTCGTTCTCCATAGCCTGTTCATCCTCTTCCCCATGCTCCCTCTCTTTCCATTCGATAGCCATTTTTCTTGGTTGCCTGCATCAACATGGTCAAAAACCCTTGATTAGATCTCGGTTATGCTCGGAATTTCATGTAAATCACTAGCGATTTGGAAATTTGAAACGGGAAACCACGCTGCACCATTGGCGCGGGTCCGTGCCTGATACCCGCGCCAATGGGCGAAGCCCTAAAATTTTAAAAAATTCTCCACATAAGTCTAATAAGCAATGGAAAACTATAAAAAATGGATTAAAATGGAGTACAGGGAAGGCCTCTTACCTGGAACGAACGGGAATCTGAATGGTAGCCCGGATGAGTCGCAATCGCCGTCAGAAGTTCGCACACAAACAGACCACTATTGCTCTCCTATGAGGTAAATAGTAAAAGTAATTTTGTTTTTACCATTTAAGACTTATTTATAACTTTTGAAATCTCATTAGGTTTTAAAAGTCATTTTTTATTAATATTTTAATGTATTTTGTCGAAAATGGATTTTACACTTGCCTTTGTGTGCAGCAATAGGTTTTTACATGACTTAAAAGGTGAAACGAGTTGTATTTTATACTTTTTCAGACTTGGTAAAAACATGAAAAAGTCATTTTGGAGTCATCTTTCAGCTCTTTTCTGACTCTATAAACATGAAAAGATTGCCGAGGCCCTTGTCGTTTCGATCTCGTTAAAGTGGCTGCGAAATGACATCTACCCAGTATACGTTTACCCCTTTTTTGGGCTGGGACAGATTACTTACGAAAAAGGAATACCCTAGCCTATCGCGACTAGGAGGTTTTCTCAGACATAGTTTTCTACCTTTTCGGATCTGAGGAACTATTTACGAAAAGGGACCATTGGAGTTTACTTTTCAGCTGTCTTTTCAAAATCTCTAAACATGAAAAGATGCCGAGTTCTTCCTTTGTCAAACTTGTTAAACCCTGATGACATCGGATTCAGTCATAATGACGCTCCTCGAGTCTCTCCTTCCTAGGGCTCATTAAACGTACTAGGATGGACTTATATCACAAGCATATGCTATCCCCTTCAAGCTTGTTATCAAAAATAATTGGGGTACTCGCCAGAAATGGCGGGGAAAAAATGGAACCAGCATCATTGTCGTGTCGGCAGTATGTCGCTCTTGAACATGGCACTTGTCTGCATTCGTGTCGGGTTGGGGACATCTCATCTCATCTCTCACTTGCCTCCATGGGTTTAGGTGATCCCTTTTGACCTCTCATCTGCTCTTTTCCTTGTCATCATGACCTCTGATCTATTGATGTCAAATACTGCCAAACTCACTGTCGTCCCTTTTATATGTTCAAGAGAAGTTGACCTCTGCAAGTATCAACCTCCCTCTAATTCTCATCTGATCCTAATTCACAAAACATTATGTTCCTCTGTCTCGTGTCAATGATGTGGGAAACATTATGGCCCACCTTCGATCAAGGTCACTTCCTGTTGACTTCAGCTCATTATCCAAGAAGCTAGTCTAGAGACTCCCTTCTGGTACCTTGGAGCCTGCATGCCTCAATGGCAGGTTCTTCGCATTTGACGTGAGGTTTTCATCATTGGCCTCTGATCGAGTGATTCTACGGGTGTTCGACATGATCTCATTGATTCACATGCCGTAGACTGTACCTATAGTACCTTGAGGACCATTGTCATTAATGGTGGTACTTCTCGCGTCTGTTAACAACTTTCATCATTGGCTGGTAATCAGACGATGTTCTCGCATGTTCGACTTCAGCCCATTTATTCACATGCTTGGACTTGTACTATGTTCGGGTCGAGATGGAGCGTAAGACCCTAGATTGTGTCTGTTGTAATCCAGGCTGCGATTTTGTGGATTATTATGATTGGTCACATGACTCACTTACTGGATGGTTGCGACCATACCTGAGTCTATTTATCGATCCTCACTAGATGGCTGCGCCCATGCCTTGGATATGGATTATTGTATACTCTGTTATGGATGGTTGTGCCCATACCGCATATATATCATGTATCTGAGATATTAGTTGTACTTCTCCACGTAGGTTTTCCAATGCCGGAGTTTTCAGTTGGACACGTTCTCGTAAAGCATTTCACCCCTCTCTCTCTCTCAGGCCTCATGCTTTAGGGGGCATCTGTTACACAGTAATTTTTCACCGTCCCTGTAACCCCCGTACCACACATTGGAGGGCTCATTCCATGACCTGTGAGCAGTGACATGGCTTGAAATCACTTTCATGACATCCCTCTAAATAAGAGCTTTCATTGCCCTGAAGACATCTCCTTGTGAAAAACCCTAAAAATGGCCCTTTTTGCATTGGCGCGGGCAGACAGTTCAGTACCCACGCCAATGGGGAAAATCCTTCGAAGAGGTCACGCCAATTGGCGCTCTTTCCCAGAGTCACACTCACGCCAGCCAATTTAAGGAGTGTTTTTTAAAAATAAATGGCGGAAGTTTCATCCTAACCAATTCATGAACTAGTATCTATCTTGAGTTGGGAGGTTTGGCTCTGGATTTCCATGTAGAAGAAGTGGGTTGCCACCTCTCATGGAAGCTTCCTTGAGGATAGGGCCAATCCCATGATTATAGGGATCCCAACTCCCCTTCCTCCATCTATAAAATCTTGCCCATCTCCATTGCAAGCTAGTCTTCAAGTTACCAAATTCCCAAGAGCCTTATGCTGCAAGAGCCTCCATAATTCCCTTAAGGCCAAATTCAAGAAAGGAGACTATTGTCAAGATCCGAAGACAGAGGTTTATCCCATCCTTGATAGGCTTTTCGAGACGTGTTCTGTTGGTGACCCTTTGAAGGAGAATTCAGCGTCAGAACTTGGTTGTAATTTTCCTTTGATTGATTAATAATAAGCGATTATTGGTTATGGTTCCACTCTTGTTATTGTTTATGATGATGAGTTATGTCCTTTCTGACTGACATATAGTTGCATCTACTGGATTTTACGCTTGCGTTTGTTTTTTTTCTCGCGTGTGCAAGTGTCCTATCACAGAGATCGTGGGGATCGTGACCTGTCAGAGCTAAGGAACGAGAGCACTACCTCTTCTACAAGCAACAGCGTTGGATTCCAGGTAAGCCTTCATCGCTAGTTGGTTTATTTGCAATTAGGAACCTACACTATAGCGTGAACGATTGTTTCTAGACCCGGTCTAGGCTAGTAGGGATCGCCTCTGTCCGTAGAGGGGATTTACCTCCACAACACCTCCCAAGTGAACTCCTCCATCAAAGAATGAAATGCATCAAATTTCATGAAAATAAATTCCACATGTGCTGCATGTAGTAGCTTCCCCTTGAGCTTAGAAACTCTAGTCAAGAAGACTCTACCATAGGAATATATGACCTCATCAACCACCATGTATCTATCATCTCCCTCTGGGTCATCAAGAACCATGCAAGCACCAAGATCCTTGGAGTACTCTACCAAGAGTTTAGATCTCCAATATGGATCAATCCTCCTAAGAGACAGCGTTGAAGATCTAAAATGTGAAGCTCCCCACATGTTGTTGTCTTCTCCTTTGACATCCCTCATGCCAAAGTCTCCTAAAAATTTCTGATGTGCCCTTCATGCAGCTGCTTATGCTCAAATAGAAATTGTGGCCTTTAGAAGTGGGCCTCCCATGAGAAGCTACCATCCAAAAAGAACCTCCTGATCTTGGCCAATGTAAGCATGAGTGGCCTCCATCTACTCCAAAGTATGGAGAATTCCTTCCTCAAAGGAAGTACCCTCTGTTTCTCCAAATCCATGGAGCAGCTCCCTTGCACCATGAAGGTGCCATCCTCCATTACTGTAGCAACTTCTATCAGTGTAGTATGTGTAGTGAGAGTGGGTGATGTTGAAAATGGGAGAATGTCTCCCTCCTCCTTGAGTTTATCCCAAACTCTTTGCGTTGTAATAGACCCCTCCAAAGTATCCACCCCTCTGAGATATAAGAGTGGTGCTATCCAATGTGAATCATTCCTCATCATCTCCTGATCTGGTGGTCTCCCCGGTGGAATGCCTCCATGTAATGAGACATCAATTTCAAGATTAGACTGCTCATATGGATGGACAGCTTTGTCCCTGCCCTCACAGTGAAAATCAGTCTGCCTCTTCTTTGCATTAACTCTCTGAAATAGGTAGGGGTGTGTGCTCCTTATCAAGTGATGTTGACCTTCCTCCCTACCTTCTTCTTCCAACTGCAATGTTTCACAATCATGTTGTTCATTGATGGTGCCTTGACATCCATATATGAGATCCTGGGGAATTCCTTGCAGTGATACAAGAATCCCTCTTGTTGGAGCATGTGCTCCTTCTTCCTCTACATGAGGTACTAGATATTCTCTAGATGTGACAGTGTTTTTGTCCCCATCCTTCTCTTCCTCTTCAATAGGAATGGGAGTCACCTTCTCAATAAGAGGATCCTCTTTTGGAAAAGGGATCTTCATGCCCCGTTTTTCAAGAATATGGGACAGAGTTCTTGCCTCTAGCAAAGTATTATGCAAGATGTGAGCTTCTCCAACAGTTTTCTAAAGTGCACTTGATTTTATTGGTCCTTCAACCCATGCACAAGTTTTGTTTGTTGTGGTTTGTTTGGTTACACCAAGAGTGCTTCGTAATGTTTTCCATCAAACCTCCCCACTAATTTCTTAGTGAACTTTGCATAAGAATAAGTATTTACATTGTTTAATGAAAAAGACTCAAATATCCACCAATCATAGGCCTTACCTTCAAAGTGCAGCGCTGCAAATTTGATGGCTTCATCTTTAGAAACTTGGTGCTGCCGCAAATAGGTGTGTAACTCCTCCACCCAAGCTCTAGCTAAACATGTTGGTGATCCATCAAAATTAGATAGAAAAAATCTACTCATGTCATGTTGCTTGCTCCTCTCCACCTTGATCTTTCAAAACTATTGAAAAGTGATATGATCTCTAAACTTCTGAGTTTGAGACTCATATTCTTGCAGATAATCACTAAGAGCTTCCCTCCTAGGCATTTCTTCTTCTCCCATTTCCCTCATAGCAGATTTGGGCATATGACTACATTGTGAATCATAGTGTGTGGCTGCATGCTCACACCTATCATGTGCAAATATAGAGTTTGCTCTAGATCCAAATTTGGAGATTCCCTCTCCCTTCTCATTTTCTTGAGATCTCCTTTAATGCTCTGTATAGATTGAAAAAGAAGCTTTGAAAGCCTCTCTTCCTTCCTCCCTACAAATAATGGATTATTCTCTTTGTCTTTTCTACACATATCCTCTTCTGGTGAAGAGCTTCCCCTCATGGTGACATATTGGCTAAATGCACAGGCTAAGCCAAGATTATACTCTGATACCACTGTAATATCCCAAATTGGAAATAGCAGCAATATAGCTCATAAAATGAAAGCAATAGCAAGTTTTTAACACATGAAATCATGAGACCAATATAATTACATCTTATTCATCATATATGCAGTAAATAAGTACAAAAAAATGAGGCACTAAGCATAGAACAGGATCACACAAACCTCCAATACATAAATACTCTCAAAAGAGAGATGTTGTTGCAACACAAAATTCTAGAGAGATGCTACAGCGCAGTTATATTATGCATAAATACAACTGAATATGATACAATGATGTAAAAAATACTAATATAGGCCCCAATAGAATCTAAACATATAGATTCGGGCACTAGATCAGGTTTCCAAGACAACCCAAGAGGGTTCCCAGAAAATGCACACAATGTGCCAATGTAAGCTGCAACCCTAGGGCTGAAGATATGCTGCAACAATAGAAATGAGAAGATATGGCTGAAGCTGATGTATAAATATACAACCCTCCTCCAACAGATCCTCCGGATGAAAGAGTGACTCCTCCACTGAAGAAATCTCCTCCCAAAACAATCCCTGCAACTACCTCTGCAACTCCTCCCTAAAATAACGCAGATCAAGACTGAAACTGCGTTGTAGTGGATGCATATTGCTTGGCCTGGTGCCAAATGTGTGAAATAATCCCAAGGGGCTTCTTTACAGGCCTCCCAATGGATAGAAACCTTCCTCCACTAAAAAACTAGCTCTGAAGACACCCAATCTAATCATCCACTGCTGCATCCTGCAACACAGCAATAACCTGCAGAAATTGCGCTGATGAAGAAATTTGTAGCTTGGCCTAAAAACCTGAATATGGAAATGAACACAATACTCTTCCAAGAGGCCTCTCAAGGAAGAGGTGGGATTCCCACTCATGGACACCCGGTGCTAAACAACACAACTACCCTTCTAAACAACAAGAGGAAGCAAAAGTATAAGCAGACCAATATCAAAATAATATTCCAAAAAATGAACTCATATGGCTTCCATCCTCTTCCTTAAATATAATATGAGCTTGCTTTCCCTTGGCCCGACTCAATTAGTTCATTTCCTTCATGAGATCCATCTCCCTCCAAAACTGTGTTATTCTTCATTTAATCTCCACTCCTCCATGACAGTGTTGTTGACTTGGTCAGAGTTGACTGAATCAACATGATCCAACCCATTTTCACACTTGTAGGTGCTTTATTTAGTTGCTAAAAGGGTCTCCTTCCACACTTGAAGTGTTTTTAATGCTGCTTAGGAGACTTATGGGCCTTCCCACCCATTTATTCACCTACCTAGTGATAAAACAAACTATAATATTCCATTTAGCTGAAGGCTAACTTTTTGGAATATTACATACTGGATGTTTTTAATTTAAATTTCCCATAAAAAGGTATACAAAATTATCCTCTAGAATGTTTTTTTCTCTAAGACTCAACTTATGGAATTTTTAAATGTGCTCTGTAATTGGAACCTTTTGCCAAATATTTACCAATTGACTAAAGAAAATATTTCTCTTAATATCCCCATATTTTTCTATCAATTCCTTTATAAATGGAACAAGATATAACAGAATCCCTTTTCCTTTCAAAAAGTCATTGATACAATAAAAATTGGGTGTGCTCTTAATAAAATTATGCAATAGTTACTTTTTGTAAAGATGAAAATCGGTATAGATAAAATTATTGTTCCATCTAGAAAATCCATGTTATGGGATCTTTAAAATAAAATGTCATCATATTGATCTTTGGAATGAACTTTTTTCTTGGATTTGTGTTCAACGTTTGATGTTTTGGATCTTGGAGTGATAAATGATCATCATTCTATGATTCATATTTGTGCTCTCCAACTGTGATCAAATGCTCCCCATATGTAATTGAGTCCCAAAATAATTGTTCACCTTCTTTTCATTATTTCCTTAGATCTCCATATCCCTTTTTGGAATCCACTCCAACAGAAAAATTTCTATTGACTTAATGGGTTTTTGTATTTCTTCTATATTTTCATCCACATTATTTCCTATTTCATCCATTTTTTTCATTTCATTTTGTATTTTCCATTTTTAGGTATTCTTGTGAACATGATAAATCCACTTGTTTGAACATATTACAATCCATTTCATTAACTTGGTTATGTAATTTACTTATCTTATATTCTAAGTCTTCACTTTCTTCATATGTCATGCTTGATTTTTTATTACGAGAACTAGTTTGTGAAGATGAAAAATCCACTTGTTTCAACATATTAACATTCATTTCATTAACTTGGTTATGTAATTTTCTTAGACTGTATTTTAAGTCTTCACTTTCTTCATATGTTAGATTTGAGTTTTTATGAGGAGAACTAATGTTTTTTCTTGTAGGACCATTTTCCATATGTGAAAATAATATTACTCCTATTTTTCACAAATTTTCAATCATTGAGAAATATATATTTCAACCAAAATCATATTCCTATTTTAAGTTATGTACCTTTCAAAACCCAATTTGGAGACTATATGGATGGCTAACCTTACTCCTAAAATATCTCTAAAATTTGATCCCTTCTTACTCTAAACTTTTTTTCAATAGTACTTTGATACGACTTATTAAACTCTTGAAAATTTTATAGTTCAGAACCTCATTGAATAAATTTAGAGTAAAAATGCCAAAATTACTTGTTTAAGAATAATTTTAGGACTACTCAAAAACCCCAACTTCCTTAAGATATATGTTATAAAATATAATGAGTCAAAATATTTAAAAAATCCACATGTAACTAGCTATTCCATTCCCTTATTATGAAAATTTCACAGTTTGAAGATTCAAAAACACTATATTTCATAGATTATAGGGTTAGTCAGGTTTAGCCAAAAACCCTATATTTCATAGATTATATATATGAAAGTATATACAAAATGAATATAAAAAAATTTCCACTCATAATATGATATTCTTCTTAGTTTTCAAAATTTTCACATTCTAAGACTTCCCAAAAAAGGAGTTATAAAAAAAATTGCAAGATGACTCATTTAAGACATATGTTAGGATTAATCACAAACCCTGTTTTGCATAGGCTATATCTAGGAAATTATAGAGAACCAAAACCTGAAATTTTAACCACCTATATCTTTATATTTATCCATAGTGTATGAAAAATTGTATAGTCTTACATGTCCCAAAAAATAAGTTACAGTAAGAATTCCAATATGACTTGATTGGAGCACAACCCTAGGATCATAGCTCTGATATCAAATGTTATGAAACATGAACCTTAAAATGTTAATTCAATGAATGCAATATACTTTGGGGGTGGGGGGGGGGGGGGAACCTCCTTTTACAATGAATTCAATACACACGATAGGATGAGATAATCCTAAGACAACGTCTCTTTAGTATATATATGATACAAAGGGTAAAATTATAGTGAAATTTTGTAACAATAGAAATGTGGGAACTCAATATATAGGGATTAATAAGGGGTTATATGCTTAAATAGATATGGTGGTTCTTCCCTTTTAGAATGAATTTTGTGTTGTCTGTGTGATTAACAAAGAGATTGGTCAACCATGGTAAAAAATGATATTATAACAAAAAGGAATCAAACAATCTATTGCCAAATAGACATTAATAATCATAGATCATACCCCTAGGAAATATATTATATAAATAGGAAAACCAAAGAATAAAGGATACCTTACAAAAACCAACCCTTGTGGGAGCTTAAATCCACAAGACCTGGTTAGAAAATATGTGAGAGACAATTACACTAACCTCAATATGATATCCCTTCCCAATCTAAATATTATGCAAATAAATCCTTCTTGCGGACAAGAATGATCTCCCTAATATCCTAAGGATATATAGAAACAAACAACCAAATGCAAACCATTTTCTCTAGATCATTTGTGATTCAGAATTATTAATAACAAAGTATGAGGACATTCCCCTACCTGAAGTCCAACGCTTGCTGAAATATTTTATCCAGTCACTCCAAAAGAGGTCACTTCATCATGTTAAACCTGCAATCAAAGACAGATAAAAGGATTAAAAGCACCTGCAAGATATAATAGTTGAGAAAACACTAATCTATCTCCGTGATCAAGGAATCTAAGAATTGAATTACTCAAATAGATACATGAACAATTCAATGAGAAAATGGAATCCATTTGTATTAACTTGTATAAAGAAGTAACCTTACAACCTATCGCCTTGATGTTATACAAGTTCTTCCAGGGGCCTGAACAACCATCCTCTCTCAGATTGACAAGCCTTCTTCTCTCTGAACTAGCATGAAGTTATGGACATGAGTGTGTGATCATTCTCATATAAAAAATGGCTAGTATAGAGAGTATTGTCTCTTAAGAATTTCTTCAGCAATTGCCACATGTGTGTCTCTACCATTTACAAGCTACCATCTACTAGGTACGCTTGATACTGAAACATGAGCTCAATTTATAGGGAAATGGAGGTAGTTTAGTTCCATGAAGAGGGGGATGGATTCCTCTCATGAAAGGATTTGAGCTCCATATACCAAGGGATAAAATCCATGAGTGAAGGGATAGAGCTCATGAGTATAGGATAAAGCTCGAACTGAACGAGCTTCTAGAAGCTTCCAGTTGGGAGAATATTCATCCAGCTGGGCTTCTAGAACTTAATTTTTCCTTTATTTGATTGTTTACAGGGGTCCACAGATTTTATAAGAAAAGCATGCGGGATGTGCCGCAGGCTATAGAGAAAATATCTGTGGATCCACAGGAAAGGGCTAGGAAAAGTGTGGAGTTAGAATTTTTAGGGTTTTAATGAGCTTTTCTCCAATTCCAAGACTTGGTTTAGGAATTGTTGTGAAACAAGCTCCAAAAATAGAAGGAAAGAGAGATCAACGCCTTAGAAATCTGCCACTTCGAGGGGGAAACCTCCAATGCATTACATAAATGAACAATTCTTAGATGATACAAATGACAAAACCTCCTTTCTATATATAGGAGTCTATGGGGCCACAATGTAATCCTAGCCAACCTAACAATAATAATTTAAGGGCACAATAATAACAATATGGGGGTTACAGGGGTACAAAAATAACAATTAGGGGATTACACTAACAACAATAAGGGACTATACTATTAATATATGGATATAACATGCTCCTCTCCTTCAAAAAGTGTTGTCCTCAATGCTTGAGTAGCTCTGGGTGCTTTTGTATAAAATTCTCATCCTCCCATGTAGAATTTTCAGTGGGTAAGTTCTTCCATTTGATGAGATACCCTGAAATTGATCAATTTCGTAGTTGTCAAGTTCTTATTTTTGTGACTGCTTCAGGTTCCAATATGGTTTTTCCTTCCTCATCAAGTTCTTGAAATATTATTTGAACTGGAATTTTTTCCCCTGTAACCTTTTTTAAGCATGAAACATGGAAAACTAGATGCACTCACGAAGAAGCGGGAATCTCCAATTTGTATTCCATAGTACCAATATTTTGAAAAACCTTGTAAGGACCATACTAATTTGGTGATAATTTATTATCCTTCTTAGCTTGATTGAGGGACATTTGTTTGTATGGTTGTAGCCGTAAAAATACCCAGTCTCCCACATCAAAACTTCTCTCACTGCGATTTTGATATGCCTGTTGTTTCATTCGATTTTGTGCCAATTTTAGGTTATCCTTTAAGAGTTGGAGAACTTCTTGTTGATGCTCGATGTGATCTTCCACTGCTTTAACCCTAGCATTTTCCCTTAAAGAAGATGTGATGGATGGTGGAAGATATCCATAAAGTGCCATAAATGGGGTCATTTTTTCTGCAGTATGGAAGGAAGTGTTATATCACCATTCAGCAAGAGGTAACCACTTGACCCATTGTTCTTGCTTATCAGATACAAAACAACAAAGATATCCTTCCAAAAATTTATTCACTATCTCTGTTTGACCATCGGATTGAGGATGGTAAGATGAGCTATGAGCTAGTTGAGTACCCAAAAAGAAAATAATTTTGTCCAAAAATTTCCTATAAAATGGAATCTTTGTCACTTACAATAATCTTTGGGTTTCCATGTAGCTTTTGAATTGTTTACATAAATGCAGTAGCAAATATACTCGCTTTAAATGGATGAGATAATGCACAAAAGTGTGCATACTTGGTAAGTCTATCAACTACCACCATGATGACACTAATTCCTTCGGACTTAGTTAAACCTGTGATAAAATCCATTGAAATATCCTCCCAACGTTGACTTGGAATGGATAAAGGTTGTAGAAGACCCGGAATCTTAATTGTCTCAACTTTATTTTGCTGGCAAACCAAACATTCTGTCACAAAATTTTGAATATCAGATTTAAGGCCATCCCAAAAAAAATTATTTCTTCACCCTGTGGTAATTTTTCAAAAATCCTGAGTGTCCTCCTAAAGGAGAAGTGTGTAATTCCAAAAGAATATTTTGTTTTAGTTGGGAACTCTTGCAAATATATAAGCGATATTTGTACCATAAGGAATCATTTTTCCAGCTAAATGTATCATATGTACTAGGATCTTGTTGCAATTTTTGAATGAAAGTCCACACTTCTTCATCCTTCTTCCATTCATCCCTTGCTTCGGTTATCCAATTTGGCTGGATAATTGAAATGGCACAAAGAAATGCTTCCACCTCTTCATCCTTTCTTGAGAGTGCATCTGCAACAACATTTAGCTTCCCTTTTTTGTAGAAGATTTCAAAGTCATAACCCAACATCTTTGTGACCCATTTTTGCTGCTCTTATGAAGATAGTCTTTGTTCCAAAAAGTGTTTAAGACTATCATGATCAGTTTTTGCCTTGAAGAGTCTTCCCATTAGGTAAGGTCTCCATTTATTTAGTGCATGTAGTATTGCCAACATTTCCTTCTCCTAAATAGCCTTTTGTAAATACTTTCTTTTGATTGAACGACTTTCAAAAGCAATGGGTCTTCCTTCTTGCATTAAAACAGACCAAATCCATTTCCTGAGGCATCACATTCCACAATAAAGGTTTTTGTGAAGTCTGGCGTAACTAAGACTGGTGCTAGGCACATTGCCTCGTTAATAGGTTCAAAGGCCTTAGTTGCTTCAGGAGTCCATGAAAATGCATATTTATTCAATAATGTTGTTAGAGGTGTTGCTATTCTCCCATAATTCTTAACAAATTTGCGATAATACCCTGTTAACCCGAGAAATCCACGCAATTTCTTTATGGTTGTGGGGACTTTCCATTCCTTAATGGCTTTACTTTTGTTAGGGTCTACCTTAACACCCTCGTGAGATAAAATATGACCCAGATATTCCACTTCTTGTACTCCAAAAAAACATTTGGATGTTTTTGCATATAATTGTTTCTCCTCCAATAGTTTGAGCACCCTGTCAACATGTTGAACATGATCCTTCCAAGACCTATTGTAGATTAGTATATCATCAAAAATACTAGCACAATTTTTCTAAGGAAGGGTTTGAAAATGGAATTCATCAACCCTTGAAATGTAGAAGGTACATTGGTAAGGCCAAAAGGCATGACCAAAAATTCATAATGACCCTCACGAGTTCGAAATGTTGTTTTTGGAATATCTTCAGTCTTCATTCTAATTTGATGATATCCTGAATGAAGATCCAACTTGGTAAAATAAATTGCTCCATGTAATTCATCCAATAATTCATCAATCACAGGAATGGGAAATTTATCTTTAATAGTGAGCTTATTGAGCTCCCTATAATCCAAACACATGCGCCATGATCCATCTTTCTTGTGCACCAATACTACTAGAGTAGAGAAATAACTTTGACTAGGTTGAATTATACCAGCCTCTAACATTTCTGCAATCATACGTTCAATTTCGCTCTTTTGGACATAAGGATATCTGTAAGGCCTGATGTTTGGAGGAACACTTCCTGGAATCAAATGAATAGCATGATCATGATCACGAGTAGGTGGGAATCCTTTGGGAGTATCAAACACCTTGGAATGATTGTCCAAGACTTTTTCGAGATCTGGAGAAATGGATGATTTTGATGTTGGAATTTCTAGTGAACATAATTGTGCAATTATGCCCTGTTTTTCTTTCTTCAAAATATTTTTCATGAAATTAGAGCTTATTATCTTTCCTGGCTTCCCTGCAATACCCCGTGTATAAATTTGCTGAATAATGATCAATTATCCACCGAGACTATCCTGATCACATACAATTCGAATTTATATGCAACACATAATCTCTTCCACTCAGATCATCACACATGCGGAAATAAAACAAGCGATAACACATCAAATCATCATACACATTAACACAGTATGTATGGGGAAAGCTTATAGCTGAAAACCCCGCAGCTATTGTGCATATTATAATGGAGAAATCATGTAACAAACTCAGTACAATACTCCTCACAAGTACTCAGTACTTTCTCATGAAGTTACACACAAACTAGCTTGGTTTTGAACAGGTTACTGGTTCAAAACTCACCACTAATTTCCTTTTTCTCTATTGCGCAATCATGGCCTGTCTAAATAGATATCCAAGGTTCGAATCTCCTTGGCTTGACAGCGCAATCATCATGGGCAATTCCTCCAAGTGTGGTGCAAATCTCATGCACAACTGATGTCGCCACTGATAGCTAACTCCACCCTTTCATCTACCTCTTTCACTGGTCTCCACTGAACTGTCCATGCACTGTAGTGAATTGATGTGTTCTTGAGTTGAATAATGAGTTAATAATTAGTGAATTAAATAATATTTAATTCACTCCACTCATTACTAGTTGATTAGCTAGTTAAACTAATCTCGACTAGTTCAACTAAGTTAAACCGAACACAACTCCACCAACTGTCTCATCAACTCCACCAAACTTCTGCCACTGAAGTCCTAACTGAATTCAACCATGCATGAGCTCACCAAACCCTTAGGAATAGCGTAATTCCTCTGTCGGATGCATGAGCCACTTCTGTAGCTCGAACTGAAGTGCTCCAAGAGAGTAAACTGAAGTTTAGAGTCCAAATATTATTAAGGGTAAATAATATTTGACTTCCCTATTTTTAGGATAGGCAGTCTAAAAATAGACTTCGACCTATAGGTCCAAAAATAGAGGTCCATCTATTTTTATCAACATGACCAATACTCCAAGAATAACATACTGCAACCCCTGGACCATGCTCCATATGTCTAAAAATAGACATAGTCTAAAAATAGACTTTGCGCCAGAATTTGCCTGCGGGCCCACTTAGTGAAAGCGACTTCATTTCACTAAGCTCCATCATCTTGCTGCATTTTCAACACTCCCTCTCAGCAATATATGGATTATCTGCAACCCCTATCCTGCCTCTGTGGAATTCGAACTTGCTCCTGGTGAGCGCCTTTGTCGGGATGTCGGCATCCTGATCCTCCGTGGGAACATATGAAAGCATCATGATTCTCCGCTGAACACAATCTCTGATATGATGGTACCTGATGTCGATGTGTTTGGACCTATCATGAAATAATGGATTAGCCGAGAGTTTAATGCAACTCTGGTTATCACAGTAGATCACTGTAGGCTCCAAATGCAACCCAAACAATCCAACGAGGATCTTCCTCATCCAAATAGCCTCGCATGCAGCCAAGCTAGCTGCCATGTACTCGGCCTCTGCTGAACTGAGTGCCACGGATCTCTGCTTCCTGCTGTACCAGGAAACTGCTGTCGACCCAATGCTGAAAACTCCTCCCGAAGTGCTCTTCCGGTCCGTTGGACTCCCTGCCCAATCTGCATCAGTGAAGCCAGAAAGCTTCGCTCCATCCTCCTGTCTGTACCATAGACCATATCCCGATGTGCCTCTGATATAGCGCAATACATGCTTGCATGCCTTCCAAAAGAGCTTGGTAGGCTTAACCATAGCTTGCGAAAGCTGGTTAACTGCATAGCATATATCGGGTCGTGTATTGACCAGATACATAAGCGACCCCACCAACTGTCGATAGACAGTGGCATCCACTACCTTCGCTAAAGTAGCATCCTCCTTCCTCCAACCACCAGGAAGAGGAGTGTCAACAGGCTTGCAGCCTTGCATGTTGAACCTCTCCAGAATCTCCCGGGCATACTTGCCCTGAGAAACAAACAGTCCTCCACTGCGTTGCCAAATCTCCAATCCCAGGAAATAATGAAGGATGCCCAGGTCCTTCATCTCAAACTCTCGTGCAAGATCCTCCTTGCATGAAAGTATCAACTGCTCGTCGCCAGTCAAAATCAGATCATCTACATACAGTACGATGATCAACGGCTTCCCCTCCACCACAATCTGGTACAGGTTTGGATCCGCCTCACTCTTGGAGAATCCAAGCCCGGTGAAGTAGCTGTCTATCCGAGTGTACCAAGCACGAGGTGCTTGCTTCAGCCCGTACAGTGCTCTCTTGAGTTGGCACACATGCGACTCACTGCTGAAGATCTCAAAACCTTCAGGCTGCTCTATGTACACTTCTTCCTCAATAACTCCATTGAGGAACGCAGTCTTCACATCCATCTGATGAATGTGCCACCCCATCTGCGCTGAGAGAGCAAGGATCGTCCGTATGGAAGAGTACCTTACGACAGGTGAAAAAGTCTCCTCATAGTCAATCCCCTCGATCTGTGAGAAGCCACGAGCGAAAAATCTCACCTTATACTTCTCCACACTCCCGTCAGCCGCCTGCTTCACCTTGTAGATCCATCGCGAACCTACAACTGATTTCCCAACCGGTCTTGGGACAATCTCCCATGCACTGTTCCTGATGATCGAATCACATTCTTCGATCATGGCATCAACCCATGCGGGTTCCTCCACAGCTTCCTCAAAAGAGGATGGCTCCGTCACAACACATTGACTCACAAGAGCCATGTATCCAGTGTACCGATCCGGTGACTGTCTCTGTCTGCGCTGTGCTGCAGGTGGTCCTACAACCTTCTCTGCATCCCGAGCCAGTCGCTCAGCTTCTGTAGTGCGCATGCGCCCTCTGATGGTTGGCGCTGCCTGGGTGGTTTCTTCCACCTCCTGAACCTCCTCTTGTGGCTGATCCACATCCGGAAGCTCCTCCTTAGGAACTAACAGCTCCTCATCTGCATGCGAGTGTAGCTCCCTCTCAAGCGAACACTGCATGGCTTTCTCCTCCTGAAATTTTATATCCCGTCGCACAACAGTCTTGCGACTGTCTGGCACATACACCCGATAGTTGTGAGGTGTATCAGTGTACCCCACAAATATTCCAACTTCAGCAGTTGGATCCAACTTCCTTCTTGCATCCTTCGTCACATGCATGTAGACAGGAGATCCGAAAATCCGCAAATGGGAAATATCAGGCCTCTTGCCAGAATAAGCCTCCTCTGGTGTACTCATGCCAAGAACCTTGTGAGGACAACGGTTCTGCACATACACTACTGTATTGCATGCCTCAGCCCACAAGTGAAGGGGTAGGCCCTAATCATGCAACATCGCCCATGCAGCACCCACGATCGTTCTGTTCTTCCGCTCAGCCACCCCGTTCTACTGTGGGTTATGGGGTGCGATGAGCTCTCTCCGAATCCCTTCTGCGCTGCATAACTCCTTGAATTCAGCCGAGATGAATTCACCACCGTTATCACTCCTTAGAGCAATCACCTTCTTCCCCGACTCCTTCTCAACCAGTGCTTTAAACTCACAGAACTTTGCGAATGTATCGCTCTTCTTCTGCATGAAGAAGATCCAGCACTTTCGAGAGAAATCATCAACAAAGATCACATAATACTTGTGCTTTGCTGTCGAAGCAACTGAGAAAGGACCACACACGTCTGTGTGAACTCTCTCAAGGATTTTCTTGGCGCGACTATCCTTCTCGTGAAAGGTGGCTTTCACATACTTCCCCAAGGTACACCCCTTGCACTGATCTGACTACGTAAGAGTGCCCTTAGGAAGCCCAGTAGAAATCTGTTGTAGGATCTTCAAAGCTCCATGGTGAAGGTGGCCCAATCTCCTGTGCCACAGTTCGCCCTCATCATCTCGGCTCACCACTTCTCCCGCCTTGCATGCCATTGATGTGCAGCCATCTACCTGCAACTGATAAAGGTTCTTGGTTCGAACCCCTATCTTCCGGGTCTCTCCAGTAGTCTTACTGCGCAGGAAGGCTTTTCCTTCGCTGAAGACCACATCATACCCCTTATCCTCCAACATCGCCACAGAGATCAAGTTCTTCTTCAATCCAGGTACATGCATGACATCCCTCAATACAAAGGGTTTACCAGACTCCCTCTGAAAGGATATGGTACCGATACCAGTCGCACCGTATCTACCATCATCGCCCATCTCGATGTGCACACCCAAATCTTTGTCCTCCAGATCTGAGAACAAATCCCGATCTCCCGTCATATGAAATGACGCACCGCTGTCCAAGAACCAAACCGATCCCATCACACTTGAAACCAAGCATGCGATCGGTGAAAATTCAAGCTCGAACTGTGAAGCCAAAGCTTCTCCATCTGCAGATCTTCCCGCTTGCTTGTTCTTCTTCTTCTTTGGACAATTGGTAGCATAATGTCCGTGATCATGGCAGTGAAAACACTTCACTTTCGCCATATCTTTCTTCTTTCCCTTTGCACCAGAATGAGAGGTTTTCTTACCCTTCCCATTCTTTGCTTTGGCCACCAAAGCGCAGTTTTCTTCATCAGCTCCCTTTGATGAAGATCCATCTCGAGTAGTCCTCCTTATCTCCTCCTGCATGAGATCCGCCCAAAGGCGCTCCCATCCCAGCAGCTTCTCCCGACCATTGACACTATCTTGATATGAGTGCCAAGCCTTCGGAAGACCAAGGAGAGCCAGGTCGACCATGTCCTCGTCTTCGACGGTCACCCCCACACTTCCCAGCTCATCTCTGCATTGAGTGAACTTCGTGAGGTATTTGGCGATACTGTCACCTTTCTCCATCTTGATGTTCCTAAGCTTATCTTTGAGCGCCAGCTTCCTTTGGTCGCTCTTACTCTGGAATATATCCGTCAAAGCTTTCCACATTAGAAATGGAGAAGCCTTTCCATGCAGGCTGGATACAATATGATCCTTGACGCCCTCCAACAGGATCCTTCGACATTTCGCCATCTTCTTTTGCCAGGCTTCGACTTCAGCAGGATCAGTGGGCTTTTGGACATCCATATCTACGAACTCCTTCAGTCCATTATCTTCTAATACTGCCTCCATGCGATCCTTCCATGCAACATAATTCGAACTGCCTTCAAGAGCATATTCGAGTCGCAAACCATTGAAAGACATTTTCAACACCGGCACCAAGAAAACAAAATTGCTGCAAAATTTTGAATTCCACCTCAAAGCTCAACCGCTCTAGATCTGTGAGAACAAATTATTTCTAGCACAGAGATCGACTGCAAGGGGCGTTTACTAGATATATCACCTTTCAAAGAAAGGATGGATCCAGAGGCTACCTGGCCCGCATGCAGACTCTGTCTACCGAAATAAGTTTGTAATCACTGTGATGATCAATCTCTGCTTCAATAGCTCCGATACCATGTAGAAATTTGCTAAATAATGATCAATTATCCACCGAGACTATCCTGATCACATATCAATTCGAATTCATATGCAACACATAATCTCTTCCACTCAGATCATCACACATGCGGAAATAAAACAAGCGATAGCACATCAAATCATCATACACATTAACACGGTATGTATGGGGAAAGCTTATAGCTGAAAACCCCGCAGCTATTGTGTATATTATAATGGAGAAATCATGTAACAAACTCAGTACAATACTCCTCACAAGTACTCAGTACTTTCTCATGAAGTTACACACAAACTAGCTCAGTTTTGAACAGGTTACTGGTTCAAAACTCACCGCCAATTGCCTTGCCTCTATTGCGCAATCCAGGCCTGTCTATATAGAGATCCAAGGTTTTAATCTCCTTGGCTTGACAGTGCAATCATCATGGGCAATTCCTCCAAGTGTGGTGCAAATCTCATGCACAACTGATGTCGCCACTGATAGCTAACTCCACCCTTTCATCTACCTCTTTCACTGGTCTCCACTGAACTGTCCATGCACTGTAGTGAACTGATGTGTTCTTGATTTGAATAATGAGTTACTAATTAGTGAATTAAATAATATTTAATTCACTCCACTCATTACTAGTTGATTAGCTAGTTAAACTAATCTCAACTAGTTCAACTAAGTTAAACCGAACACAACTCCACTAGTTGTCTCATTAACTCCACCAAACTTCTGCCACTGAAGTCCTAACTGAAGTCAACCATGCATGTTCTCACCAAACCCTTAGGAATAGCGTAATTCCTCTGTCAGATGCATGAGTCACTTCCAAGGCTCGAACTGAAGTGCTCCAAGAGAGTAAACTGAAGTTTATAGTCCAAATATTATTAAGGGTAAATAATATTTGACTTCCCTATTTTTAGGATAGGCAGTCTAAATATAGACTTCGACCTATAGGTCAAAAATAGAGGTCCATCTATTTTTACCAACATGACCAATACTCCAAGAATAACATACTGCAACCCCTGGACCATGCTCCATATGTCTAAAAATAGACATAGTCTAAAAATAGACTTTGCGCCAGAATTTGCCTGCGGGCCCACTTAGTGAAGGAGACTTCATTTCACTAAGCTCCATCATCTTGCTACATTTTCAACACCCCATAATTTGATTTCCTTTCCTTTCGAAAAAAAATTCAAGAAAATTTCTTGAAAATTAAAAGCTACCGTCCCCAAAGATTGTAACCATTGTACTCCTAGTACAACATCGTCACCTCCCATTGGAATGGAAAGCATTGGACTATTCAATACATATTTCCCCATGGCTAGCCTGATATTATGGCATTTTCCAAAGCAATTTATAGTTCCTCCATTTGCAACCATCATTTGACATTATGGTGTTTGGTATAGGAAACAATTCAATTCCTTGGCTACCTTACAATGAATAAAATTATGGGTACTACCCTAAATAAATCAACACTATTACCTTTTTCTTCTTGATATGTCCTTCTATCTTGAGAGTTTGAGGAGCGGTAATTCCTTCCAATGCATTACATGATATGGTCGAACTCATTTCTTCTTCTTCTAGGGTTTCTTCCTGGTGTATATACTCTAATTTTGAAGTTTCTTCTTCATTTTCTTTCTCCTCTTAACAATCTATGTAAAATAATTTCTTCTCAACGCACTTATGACCTTTAGTGTATTTTCTATCACAACTATAGCAAATCCCTTTTGCTATTTTTTCTTCCAATTGTTGTGGTGTCAACCTTGTAGGTTGTGGAAGTCTAGGAGTAGCAACACTTCCATCTTTATAGATGTGACTGGTAGGCTTCCTTGTCGCCATAATCTTACATTCAATTTTTCTTGCCAACTTCTGAATCGCCTCGATGGATCAGGTTCCCAAACCTGAACTTCATGTTGGATGTTATCCTTTAAGATCCCCCATGAAGACATCAATGTTTTTGTTCCTCTATAATACTCAGTTACCCTCATATTCAATTTTTGGAAGTCCTCAATGTGCTCCCCGGCTAAACCCTTTTGTTTGAGATTTATCAATTGGCTAAAGAAGGTGTTTCTCTTTGTATCCTCATAATGTGCTATCATTTCCTCTGTAAAAATTGACCAAGTGACAATTTTTTTATGGGAGAAAAGCCATTGATACCATAAAAATGTATTTTGTTCTAAATGTAAAGTTGCAATGCGTACCTTTTGTGAGTTTTGCACATTATTGAGATCAAAATATTGCCTCATCTGTAGTATGCATGTTACAGGATCCTTGCCATCAAAATTCCTCATATCCATCTTTGGAATATGGTGGTTCTTCAATCCAACATTAGAGTTTATGAAATCACGATTAACATGTATTTTGTTCTCATCATGAGTTTCCTCTACTATCTTTTTGCTATTAGGAATCATTTCTTGTATCAACTTTGTCAAACCTTCCATGTCTTCTTTTAGATCATTCTTCATGTTTTCCATGTTGTCTTTCATTTTTTCTTCCATGTCCTCCATCTTAGCTCCCACGCCATCCATCTTAGCTTCCACTCCTTTCTTCAAACCATCCATATTATTCTTCAAACCATCCATCTTCACTTCCACGCCTTTCTTCAAAACTTCCATTTCATTTTTTGTTGCTCTCTGCGAGAGCGAAATTTGGTGCACTTGCTCTTGTAATTTTGATAGATCATGTTCCAATTCTTCATCTTCATGAGACATAGTAGAGTATTCTGAGGGATTAATGGGTGTTGAATTATTTTTAGAAGGCATTTCAGAACCCAATACTTAAATATATTCTCAATAGGCCCTTGGAATCACTTCAAACTGATTTTTTGGACAAGACTTATGCAATTCGGAAAAAAATACACATCTTTTTCTTGCTTTTGAGGAGCTCAATATTGAATCTGAATTATCTCTGTGATTTCGGATCTTAAATATCTTAAATTTGGCCCTGAGGTAGCCCTCTAAATCCTCTTTCGATTGCCACAGGTCTGACCTGATTTGGATTCTTCAAGTCAAAGTTATGCCCAATCTCCCACAATGACCTAATTATGGACTAGTTCAGTAGAGAAAACTTGTACGACTTTCCATGTGTCATTGTTTCCTCCTTCAACTCTGAAATTGATAGAAAAGAAACTAAATTTTGTGTACTTACGACCACTTTTTACAATATTCCAATCTGATGCTTAGAGAGAGAGTTATGAATATTTTCCCATGATCACCTCTTTGCAATGAAATTCGAGAGCCTGAAAAATCCCTAACTTCCACAGACCATATCTCTGAAAATATTGCAAACCAAGATCTAAAATTTTTCAACGATGTTGCTCAGGATTTTGGTTTTGCGCGCTAAAAATTTTAGCTTCTAAACCTTCGTAGAAACAAAGTTATAGCAAAAATTCCACAATGACTTGTTTGGAGCAGCGAAACCCTTGAATCCAAAGCTCTGATACCAAATGTTGTGAAACCAGCTCCAAAAATAAAATAAAATAAAGATCAACGCCTTATAAATCAACCACTTTGAGGTGGAAACCTCCAATACATTACATAAATGAAAAATTCTTGGATGATACAAATGACAAAACCTCCTTTCTATATATAGGAGTCCATGGGGCCACAATGTAATCCTAGTTGACCTAACAATAATAATTTAAGGGCACAATAATAACAATATGGGGGTTACAGGGGTACAACAATAACAATAATGGGGTTACACTAACAAAAATAAGGGACTATACTATTAATATAGGAACCTAACAGGAACATTGGGTTTTTTGACTTCTAAGGGAGCATAATATAGGTAGTGATGAACCTATATCGACAATCAAATGTCATGGTGACAAAATAACCTGTAACACCAACTACCCATGTGAAGATGGGGCACCTTCCAAGGGTACTAATACGGTGATATAACATATTTATTTGTAATATAGGCACTTCCCACACGCAGTCACCTATGTGATTCCCTAAGCCATGACGAATAACACTTTGCAATCAAATGACCAGGGAGAGAAATTGTGGGTTGATACCACACATTTGGTGAGGGAAACTAAGGTTAAAATACCTCGAAGCATTTTTTTCTAAAGGAATATGCACCTCAAATATCCATGTACATGTAGCAGTCCAATAAACACTAAAATAAATGAAGAGGGGATGTAACCTCACTTGTGCTATAGGATATTTCTTGGCAAGAATTATATGATACTAATGGATTTAACTCTCTCTAGTGAATATTTCAATGGCCCTTAGAGAGCTTACTCAGTTACCTACACCAAGGTCCTAAATCCTTGCTAGTGTAGGTTTGCTACAAACAGAAAAAAAGTCTAATCAATTTTTAAATTAGTGTTTTTTTTTAATCCTAGTTATTACTCATAAAGGTATGTAATAAGAGTTATGTTTTTTTAGAGACTCATACTAATACAAAAGAAAGGGAAATAATGAGTGTAAAGATGCAAATTTAGTCTTTAATCTAATATCCTAAAGGATAGCAAGAGACCTTTTATTTTAGTTTTGTATAATGAAATGCAACCTCACACACTCTCAGTAGATCTCCCATACACCATAAAACTCAAGCACTTTAATGAAACCTTAAATTATGATACAAGAAAACAAAATCGAACACTTTAATGAAACATTTAAAAAAACACTTAAGTGCTTACCCTAACTGTGTATGAAATACAATTTCTTTGTTATTCCAATAAAAAAAATGAATTAGAATCATGCCAACAAAATAAAACAAATTTTTAGAGTTGTATGATATTGGTAGGGACACTAAAAATCACCTTCCAATGTATATACTGATGGAAACTACCAAAAACTTGAAAAAATGACCTAGTTATGGCATATAAGAAAACCCAAATTCAATTCTAACACCAAATAATAGGTTATGAGATACATGAACAAATCTGAAAATTTCTACTATAGATGCTACCTTGACCACTTCTCATTAAATAACAAGCTACAACATACTCAACATACCAACAATTGCACTCATATGCATAAAAACCCTCCAATTCACCCAAAACACATAATCAAGAAAAAAAAGGAATTTATAGGGATCAAGTCATAGACAATAGATTATGAATAGGATCCAAAACCTATAGTACATTTAGATATGAAAATATGAAAGGAAAAAAAATCAAGATATTCAACTACAACATGGTCACATCACATTAGTTAACTAGCACAAAGCCATAGCTAGATAGTCACATCTTGAAATCCATGGAACCAAATGACTAGTTACTCTACACCCAAAATAAAGAGCATGAGCACTCTTAAAACTTGAGAAAAAAATATTGATCTAGGTCAAATATCAAATAGCTAATGGATCTAATAATCTAAAAAACAACATAAGATGATTAAAAGATTCCAAACATAAATAGAAATAGAAAAGAGCAAGTATTTTTAAATATATAAGGATGAATCAAGAGATTCAACCCTAATGGATTCACTATTGTTATGGAGAAAATATCTCTTCCCAACAATCACACCCTCAAATATTCCCTTGATTTGAGAAATATTGTGCGATAGGCCACTTTATCTATTTCCACTAGATCTAATGTGACAAAACTGGGTTCATTCCTTAAGATAGAGATAAAAATTAATACCTTGTTTCTATAAATTGTCCTCATGTGATCTAAATGATGCAATTCCAAGGATCCTAGCACCTACTCCAAAACATAATATGTTAACATGTATGAAACATTTTTAAGAATAAGCAATGTTAATCATAATTAGATCTAATCCGATATACTCAAATAGACTATATCTATCAATCACTTTTACTTTATAATAAATACAACATGTGATAGGGGAAAACCAAATATATATTCATATAAAGAGAAAATTACATCAACAAATTTATCACTACCTTGATTCCCGAGTGAAACCTTTCCTAGCTCCTTGCTCCAACTCTTCTTTGGCCCTCACATGAGTTAGGGAAGTATGATATCTAAAGGTTGAAGAGTCTCTCTAAAAATGAGAGGCACAAATTTACAAATGCTTCATGGAGAATTCCAAAGGATGGATATATATATCTATAACTTATGAATCTTGAGGCTATATAAATCCAAAGGTTCCTAATTCAAGCTAACCAGCTCATGTCGTGCAAATATCATTAAAATATATATATATATATATATATATATATATATATATATATGTAAGGATTTAGAGGTGGTTATGGTAATTAGTGATACATTATATGACTAGTTGTCATTTTCTAGTGCTACAAGGAGTGAATAGTTTCACCTTGCCAATAGTGCAAGGTTCGACCATCCTCTAATATTACACCATTTTTTGGTCATCTAACCTATTATCATTAGATGGACCCAAGTACACCATGTAAGACCAATTTTACCCTATGTAAAATCGCTTTCGCTATGAAAATAACTTAGTAAACCACATTTATTAAGTTGTTTATGGTCTAAACAGGAAACCCCATGAGGAAATATTAAATAAATCTACATTTGTTTGATTTTCCTCAAGGAATAATTAGTTAAACAACAATTTAATTAATATTCCTGGTTACATTTAACCCAAAACAAGGAAATTAATTAGATAAATCATTATTTATCTTATTATTTTCTAAAGAATAATTATTTAAACCTTATTTAAATAATATTCTTTGTTAAATATGACTAAATCACCCTTAAATAATTAAATAAATCATTATTTATTTGATTATTACTCAACCACATCCTTAAATGATAAATAAATCATTTATTTATTTATTATTTACAAATAAAGGGATTTGACCCAAGTCAAATTCCTTTTCCCTCCAACAAATATAATAAAATATTCCATAAAAGTTGGATCTTGATTTGGTTAATAATATTTTAACTATGCACCAATATCTAGACTAACTCAATATTTTGTTATAAATAGAAGGGTTTTTCCATTCATTTACCACCTTTTGTTGCCTAAATATCACTCTGGATCTATACTTTTGGTCTGACTATTGATCCACCATCATAGTCATATTTTGCTACCATTTTTGTCTGGGTTTTCTACACCATAAAGAGAGAGGAATTATAGATCTGAAGTGTTGAGGACTTACAAGAACCCATCCCATTGAGGAGAACTAGGAACACCCTCCTGTGTTTTCCTCCTAGGTGCCAATAGTTGAGGACCTCTTATTGCCTCACCTATGGCGGACCTCCTTCTATTGACATCAGATCATTTATTCCAAAAGATAGGTCTAGAGAGCGGTGTACCTTGGTTCCAGCTTCCACTCTTGTTCGGTGCCTCGGATTAGGGAAAGGGACTCCTTATAGCCCTTTGACTTGATTGTTTCTTAGCTCCATCTCCTTTCAGCATGATCGAGATCTGTATACTTGATGGTTCAGTGATGCAGCAGATTGGACCGGTGATTCCCAAGTGTGTGTGAGATGTCTCAGCCCTCATGAGGGGGTGGCCCTACAGGTAGCCCCCCACATACCCGGATGACCTCTTCACTTCAGCCTTCGATGCAGCTCCATAGATTTTATGATGTTGGCCCCAGCTGCTTGCAGCGCCTTTTTGATTTCATGTATCAGTCATATTTTCAGAGCCCTTTCCTGGTTACAGGGGCATCTGGGTTGTATTTGTATCTCATATACTCAGATATTATTATACAAGTCCTGACTATTATCCCAGGCACAATATGTATGTGGGATTCTTCATCATGTTGTTTATCTGGCTCATGTTTACTCCAACATATAATATATTGCTCAGTCCCTTGTTTACTGGACGCCTTATTTTTTGTACTTTGCCTCGGTGGGCATAGGTATGCCTCCCCCGCCGCCTATAGCACAGGTACTCACTCATAAAAGAGACTTGTCACACCTATAATTCTTGCCTCCTCAGGGTCTAGTCCTTTTAGCTCTTTGGTCTACCTTATACTTCTCTCTCTTTGAATTCCCCTTTGGTGTCTAGTGATTGAGTTCTTACAACGTACTTCGGTCATACGATTAGCTCCTAACACTCGCACACTGGGGGGCAATCTGTTACACCATGTTTTGGTCATCTAACCTATTATCATTAGATGGACCCAAGTACACCATGTAAGACCAATTTTACCCTAAGTAAAATTGCTTTCACTATGAAAATAACTCAGTAAACCACCTTTATTAAGTTTTTTATGGTCTAAACAGGAAACCCCATGAGGAAATATTAAATAAATCTACATTTGTTTGATTTTCCTCAAGGAATAATTAGTTAAATAGCAGCTTAATTAATATTCCTGGTTATATTTAACCCAAAACAAGGAAACTAATTAGATAAATCATTATTTATCTTATTATTTTCTAAATAATAATTATTTAAACCTTATTTAAAAAATATTCTTTGTTAAATATGACTAAATTAACCATAAATAATTAAATAAATCATCATTTATTTGATTATTACTCAACCACATCCTTAAAATGATAAATAAATCATTTATTTATTTATTATTTACAAATAAAGGGATTTCACCCAAGTCAAATTCCTTTTCCCTCCAACAAATATAATAAAATATTCCATAAAAGTTGGATCTTGATTTGGTTAACAATATTTTAACTATGCACTAATATCTAAACTAACCCAATATTTTGTTATAAATAGAAGGGTTTTCCCATTCATTTACCACCTTTTGTTGCCTAAAGATCACTCTCGCTCTATACTTTTGGTCTGACTATTGATCCACCATCATAGTCATATTTTGCTACCATTTTTGTCTGTGTTTTCTATGCCATCAAGAGAGAGGAATTCTAGATCTGAAGTACTGAGGAATTACAAGAACCCATCCCATTGAGGAGAACTGGGAACACCCTCTTGTGTTTTCCTCACATGTGCCATTAATACAAAATTCATTCAACATATCCTTGTTTTGTATATTGGATGCATGGAGTAAATCTTGTTTTTTCTACTGCTTAATATCTTCTAATGCATATATCTAGATTTTTGTAGCATTTATCTTGATCACCTAACTTCAGATCTGAGGATATTAGCAACCATATTTGCTATTAGGATTGTTTTTTATGCACAGCTAAAGTGGTATTTTTTCGTACGCTTGGAATTAAGATTCATACTAACATCTAACATTGTGAAAAATAAGAAATCAAGGAGGGAGGGCTAGTGTCTCAGTGTGATGACTCCAGTAGGTCCTTGATGGGTCTCAAAGGTGGAAAATAGAGATATATAAATCTCCACTCATTTTCCTCATCTATTAGAAGCTAATTGAATTGAAAAATATCTAAGGAATGACACATGTTTGATTCATATTGAGGTAGAGGTTCTCCCCCATGAAATTCATTGAATAATACAACACCTATTCAATATTGTTAAATGCACGATCTATGCGCAATTTCCTTTCCCTTATCTAGGGGATTACTTTCTCTTTTATTAGTTAAAAGGAAATTGCAAATTAAACATTGGCTAGTACAGTTATATCTATCTAGAATCCAATTGTCCCAAATTCATGCTTGAAATTATTCCTATCATGACTAGGATAGGCCATACTTAAAGAGATAACCTATATTCTTAACTTCTCTACCTAATTCAAGGAAAATATTGATATGGTCCAAGTATTTCACTTTCCCAACCTATGAGAAAACATGATTTAGTCTGTGCAAAATCAAATGAAGGGAAAAAAACTAGTAAATTATTTCGGATACCCCTTCCAAACCATCTCTTTTATTGCTCCATGTAGGGTGTAGTTGAGAAGGTTCCACATATACCCACCCTACATATTTAAATTTTCTATAAAGTATCTTTTCATTATATGATCAAGTGATGATGAGCTCTAGATTTCATCCCTACCAAAAATGAGATTTATATCCCCTCTTATAATAAGGTTGTTATACTAAAAAACATATATATGTAAAAAAATTGTCCCAAAACTACTCCCTTCCATCTATTGTACGTTGAGGCGATTCAATAAAAGATAAAATATCCTCCCTATTATAGGCCTCAAAATGTCTCTTGAGCCAGAGGGGGTATCCCTAAATATTTCACAATGATTAGCTACTTAAAGTGATCTTTGAGCAGGCTCTTTCATGCACCCTCAAATGTCAAATTCATAAATTAAATAATAATAAATGTTGGAGAAAATGTTATAGGTTGGACCATATCCTAGATAAAATATATACTTGAACCTATATAATAGACACCTTTATCCTTCATTATAGATACATAAATTTGTAAGTGGAATATATAAAATATATAGTTGCGAAACAAAAAAAGACACAACAATTATTGGCACTAATAAATAAGATATCATAAGTGTTGTTAAGGGTGAAAGTATTCAACACTTCTTGTAAGAAATAAAATATATGAAACTTCAACTAAGTCCAATACACAAAAATAAACTTATCATCAAATGAACTCCATAGTTCAATAACAACCACGAACTTTAAATGATCATATTTTCTAGGCAAAGCTCTCCTTATCACTAACATGTAGTAATAAATATTGAAGTTGTTGCAAATCCCTAAAGAGGAAACTAACTCAAAATATTCAAGTAATAATCAAGAAGATACAAAATATCATGTGTTCAAAATAAATAAATGTTTGGTTAATACTCAAAGACATTAATAAAATAAACAAGGAGAACATGTCTACACTAACATTCTTTATTGTTATAACAATATCACTTTAAATTACAACCACCAAGAATTAAATTGCTTTTGATTACATGAGAATACTACATAAAATTGAGAGAAGATAACATGAATATGCAATTCCAATGATGAATCCCTTAGTTTCGTCTTTAATTTGTAACACAATGGCCTAGCGTGGCTTGTCCTAAATAGTCTGCCTCTCCCCTTATCAAAACTCCATCCACTCCTCCTTCTTCAACACTTCCATTTCTCTCTTCTTGAGTGCTAAATTCTTGATTTCTTTTCTGAAACTAAATTTCCCAATAAAGAATATATTTTTGAGTTAGTTTTTAAGTGACCCAACCCTTTTTATTTCTTTATAAAATTGTTTTGATAATTTTCTTGTGCCATATTTATCATCCTAGTGCTTTGTGGCTATTAAGTATAGTTCTCAAATTCTCAACACTAGACATAGATCATGTGAAATTTCATCCAAATATTTATATATATCTTAATAACAATAGAATTTTGTGCAAACAACTCATTCACTAACTATTATTTTTGTTGTATTCTTAGCGAAATATTTGTATTTGCATAAGACTAAATAGTGGCACTTCCATCTGCATTAGGTTCCTTAAAGAATAATAATTCGCAATAGGAAATTTTATGTCTTTAATTCCTTTTGCATTATTTGTAACCTCTTATTTATGCAATATATTACATTTGTTTGAGAATAAATAAACTAAGGAAATATTTTCATGCATTCACCCTATGAGACTAAAACAACTGCACTCCCTTGGAGGTCACAACCTTATGGGAAATGATTTTTTTCACATAGGCTTGAGCTTTTTAGGAGATATTATAATTTATTTTAATGACACTCTCAATAAAAAATAACATTCTCGTAGAATTAATGAACTCAACCATTTCATGATGATAAAGATGAATCATCATTAAAATTTTACTCATTGGGCACATGATAAATCATCTTGGTCACCACGTGTTAATATGCTTTGATTATGAGTCCATTCACATAAAATATCCCCATAAGCCTTATAATTAACCAAGTCATTTCCATGACAACAATCAACTCTAGAAAATTTTAATTTCATATATATGGAAAATGCCATCAATTTGCATAAACACTGGGAAAATTCCAATAGGATAATGAATGGGTATCCAAATATAGGTTAAATTTTCCTAATTTATCCATAGCACAATCCTTCCAATAAAGCGAGATTTAATTGTATAAATCATCCATTTAAATTTGAAGGATATTCAGTACACCAATCATCTCATTTTATAAGATCTAATGCTAGGAGAACTACATGGCTTCACAACTTCAAATCATGTATCGGGACATTTTCTTGTAAAAGACACATAAAAAAAGTCAACAAATGATGTGAACACTTTATAGCTTCAATTTAATCTTCTTACACCATTTTAGAATATCAAAATACACTTATCACCACCTGTATCTTCCCAATTTTCACCTTCTACTACTCTTATGACATTTTCTATCAAAGTAAAGTTTCCCATTATGTCCACATGAGCACCACTCGTGGTACCATGAACTTCTAATATGTTTGTATGTGGGGCATGGAGGTACTCCCTTATATAGGTTAGCATGCCCAAAGGATTAAATCTAGTTTTCACATGTCATGATTTAACAAACATGAATCTTTCAATGTCAAATGGTACATTTTTGTAACCTTAAGTTAAATACACACCTCCTTTTAGGTTACTCTCTGCATGTTCCCCATCTAATGGGAAATTCAAATGGTATGTAGAATTTGTTATTAGAAGGGAATAAATTATAAACATATGTTCTTACTTTAGGAATTCTGACACCACATATAGAGTATATCTCAATATCAATGGAATTTATCACTTTTGTCTCAATATTATTAATGATCCCCGATATTGCAACAAGAATGTTGCAACTCCCAAGGCTACCAACTTAAATTATCAACCTAGGGTTTGTAAAAACTTAAGAGGTGTCGGCACTATATGTACAGCATGCAATGTGTTATTCTTTCGTTAATCTTATGCAATGAAGTGAATGCCATGAAATCCAAGCCTAAACTAATTGCATAAATGGAAATGTTATTGTATTGTAGAAAGGAAAACTAATTAATTTTACACAGAGGAAAACCTAGTTACTTTTGTAGAAAGGAAAGGCCATTCTACTTTGCATGAATGTGAATTTTAATCATATTTGCATAAATATAAAAATTAATCTATGCAATATAAATATAAATGTTATAAATTGAAACCATAAATTAATACGTATGAAACAAAATGAAATAGTTCTTCAATCACTGCATTCAAGGTATATTTAGTCAACAAATTTCATAAGGTGCTTCATAAAGTAATCATGAAAACCATCATTATGCTCTTCAAGTCATGGATCTGTACACTAACCATAACTGCAGAGGTGAATTGAAATGGAGAATAGGCAAGGCTTAGGAGATATTTTGTCTTACTAAATCATGGTTTTGGATCCTAGGGGTCATTATTCGAGTCTAAGGGACAAAACCAAGCTTTTGGAGCAAATTTGATCAAGTTTACATGTGTTACAAGAGTGCAACATGAGGTGCTACAGGAGGCCATGTTTTACTACAGGAACGAGATAACTTGTTGAATGCCCAAGTAAATAGAATAAAAATGAGACAAGAAAAAAATTATTATCAAGAAGGATGTCCCAGGACTTCGTTCCAAGTGGAATCAGTCAAATACCCATGTTAACACATGCTAAAAAATAGCAGAAAACTACTACTCTAAAAACCAAAAATTCAATAACTAGTGAGCTAGTTACCCTACCAAATGCATAACTTAATAAAGTGAAAATTATATGGGGGTAAATTTTATTATTAAATTGAATATTTTTATGACACAATACAAGTGTAATAAACTCAAATGAAACTCATATACATGTTCTAAAAAATAGCATAAAATTACTACTATTTTGCTACAAGGGACTTCTAGAAATTCTAGATTTGTGAAATAGTAAACCAATCCAAGTAGCTCAATGATTAATATGAATTTTAAAAGTTTTTCTAAGGATGAATCATGCTTTCAACTCTATAAATAACTCGAAAAAAAAATCGCTTGAATCATTTAACCAATATGACCTACAACAAAATAAGCATGAATGGTAAATGCAAAAATAAGAGATGCAAGTGAAAAATACATTCAAACGAAATAAGAAATTGTACAAGAGGGCTCTAAAGCTATTGGGGTGGCCAATCCCAAGGAAAATCAGAGTACTATGAAGGAAAACAAACTTTATAAGATAAAAATGGCACCAAACTTCCTTATTTGATAAATCCAAGTACATATATGCTATAAATGAAAGTGGACCTACTAAATAACAAGTTTTCTCCACAAGAAGACTAAGAAATACATGCCTCTAGAGGAAAATTAAAATTGGTACTTATAAAAATATATGAGGAAGCATTATCCTTGAAAGGAGGTAGCTTTCCCCTCCAATATCCCTCAAAAACGTGACCTGATTCCTGTTGAATATTGCAACAAGAAACATTAAAAGAGGCATCCAAAAACATTATCCTTGATCCTAGTGAAAAATAAGCACCTAAACTAGGTGGGGCCCACACAGACTATTTTTAGGTGTATGTCTAAATAGACATGATTAGCAAAATCTAAAATTAGCAGGAGGGTGATTCTAGATGGTTGAGAAAAATCATTTTTAGATGAGTTTCTATTTTTAGATGTATGGGCGAAGTCTATTTATAAATCGCCTATCTAAAATTAGAATGCATGTCGATTATTATTAGCCCTTAATAATAATCAGAGAATAAATAGTAACTTATTCTCTTGGAGCACTTTAATTCCGTGAACATATGTGGCACATCAGTGGGTTGAAGGAATTGCGCAATTCCTAGGTGGTTGGTGACTCATGCATGGAGGACCTAGTTATAACTGATTGTAGCAAGTTGTAACAAAGTTGGAAGAGTAGTTATGTGAGTTGTTATTTAGTTTAACTCAGTTTAGTGAGTTAAACTCAGTTGTGCTAGTTGTAACTGAACATACACTAGTGAAAGATGAGTGAATTAATTAGTTAATTAATTCACAAGTATTGTCTTACTTGCAACTGAAGAAATACAACAGTTAACTACTTGCATGTCAGATCCAGTGGAGACCCAGTGGCGAGATAGGTGAAAGGGTGAGATGGACTATCAGTTGTGACTATAGTGGAGCATTAAATTCATCCACACACACATTGGAGATTCCTATGAGTATTTCATAGTCAAGGAAAGGTAAGGTTGAATTCATTCAGGGTTCTTCTTCAGCAGGGATTACGCAGTGGAGGCAGGCTGTCAGGAGGCAAGAAATTGGTGCATGGAGGTGCAAATTTCTGCAAGACAGTGTGAGACGAATGTATATTGTACTGAGAGCTCTATGAGCTAAGCTTTGTATGAGATATATGAGATTGTTTCATGATCCATTGATATACATAATATATGATAGTTGGGGTTTTTATCTTTAAGCTTTCCCGATAAAAACATCTTGTTATGTGCAATTGATTTTTCTTCATATGTGTTTTGCAATTGGCAATTTAATTTCCGCAAAGAATTAAGTAGAAGGATTTTGTGTTTAACATAAGGATTAAATTTTTAGATCAGGATAATTCGGTAATATACATACATATTGTATAATTTCTACATGGTATCGGAGATGAAGAGATTGCAATAGTGAAGAAGTGTTGAGTTTTTGTGATGATGGTGTTGATCATTTCAGCCCCCAGGGTGATTCTTGGCCGATAACTCCCATTTTAACATGTTAAATCCCCTCTCATGGTTTAAGAAAACCTTTCTCATATACCATTCCCCGCCTTCAGAGTCAAATTTCATTGTAAAAAGGCCCAAAAAATGAAAATATTAAAGGCCCAGCCCTTTCGATCCTATCCCCTTTAGCTGATTGCTCATGTAACCCAGGCGCTAGACCATGTGCCAGGTCAAAAAGCACTTACCGTCTGTGGCCATCGGGTGCACATTAAGCCGTCCGATCAATCGCAAATCAACGCACCACAGCTCATCACCTTTGTGGACCCCCGCCCCACGATCACTGCTCTAAAACCGGCCTGATTTTTCCGCACCACCTTTGCTGGGCAGGCGGTATTTCTCAAAAAGCAGCGATTCCACACGTTATGCACCACACGTCCTCGAGTATAGCCTCAATACTTCCCTCTCCTGCACATTAACGCTCGATCTAGGACGCGCAGCGAAATTTATGTTAACCGTCAAATCTATAAGCCTTCATCTAACAGTGGTCGCTCTTCAAAGTTGCACGGATATTAATCTAGGCATACAATGTCCCGAGCCCGCAACTCCATTGCTCTCCAAAGAATTTTGGACCGTTCATCTCGTCCTGTGATCATATGGCCCAGATCATCTGTATGACTGGCTGTTGACCAAGTCTGCCTCCACGTCATCATTTTCATACAATCTGTCGTACGTGCACCCGCCAATAATCTACGTGTTCGTCGTATTCTTCCCAGTTCTTTATATGTTTGCTTTTGAGTCAGATTATAATGTTCATGATTTAAAAACTCCCACCAGTCAACCCACCATTGTTGCGATGTGTTTTCCACCGCCACCTTGTATCTTTCCATCATTCCACCCGTTTGCACAACTGTCTCCATTCAACCCCGCCACGTCCATCATCCTTGTGTCTGGTTTTCTTTAATATGTTTGTGGGTCTTGTAGGTTTATGGCGAGGGGAAAATATCATAATTTACGGCATCCATTGCTGAAGCCGAGGACGCGTTACAAAGATGGGTTTTCAAGTACCATATTCATGAAGAAAGATCCGGGGTAGTTGCCGAGATATGATCGTCATTTAAGGAGCAGAGGTTGAAAGCTATCAAACCCTCCAGGATAATTCAAAACACAGATCGAGCAGATGAAGAAATTAATGGGACAGTGAAGAAATAGCAATGAAAAATCAAGGAATGCAGTGTCCGGCATTGAAGAATTTAAATTCCAATTCAAAATCGGAAGACAAAGAGTACAAAGCACAAAAAGCAACGCTTTCAAGATTTTATTTCAGCCAGACTTTCTTCAAGGAAGGACAGAATGTTCAGGTGGATGTATCTCCATAACTGGGTTCCTGAAGAGATTTACTTCCCAGTGCATTTTATTCTGCAAGTAGGCTATCAAGTACAGATAATATTACTTAGTCATTCAGTAGTTTGGGCGCGAAGGTTTCTGCCATTTTTTTTTAATGAAACAATTAATTGTTTTCACCTACTTCTTTTATTAGTCGCTCTTCTTCTTCTTCTATAAAAACCAGGAAGAAAGAAATTGTAAGGGTTCCAGACTTTTATCAGAAAATTGTGCAGTGAAAGGCTTGTGGTATACATTCTGTAATTGCTTTTGTATGAAGGCTCAGAGCCCATAGGGTCTCAATGAGGAGGAGTTCTATCTGTATTAGAGGATTCTGGTCTTTTATATTTCACAGTATGTAACTTTCTCTTATGTGTTTAATATAACATTTCATTTCATCCACTTTCTTGTATCATGTTTTGGAATGCGAGTGGCTCACTGGTTTGGTAAGGATTCATCCTATTTGATGCCCATACTTAAATCAGTCAAGCGCTTTAAATATGGCTCATGCATGATATACTATTCCATATTCATCTCAACCATCTTTCTGCTATATTAGTTTCTTTGGGAGGGTGCTTTTAAAACGCCATTTTCATGTATGGATTCTTAGATTGATAAGCCTATATATGGTTATGTTGTGTATCTGGGTATCAGCCTAATGTTGACTAGTATCTTCTTAATGTTTCTTTCACCGCATTCACTTTCTGATATTTGATTTCTGTGGCATATTACTTGAATCGGCCCTCTTTGCAGTAAATTTTCTCTTAACTGTCTGATGCTTTTATCTTGGAGCTTTGCATTGTGCCTCTGCAACATTGCTTTCCCTGTGACAGTTTCTGTGATTTTTGGTTCCATTTAAATCAATTTCCTTGCTTTACAAGAGATAGTAGGAGAGTTTTTGGATTGACACCCAAGTTATATGATACACTCCTTGCTATGATAAGATGTCCTAGGCACTGGTCTATGGCAACTCTAGGTTATCTCTAGGAGCGACAATATCTGTCGACAACATCTTTCTGGTGCCGTTACCGGGGATGAATTTAAGAAAATCAGTTTCCCTGGGCCTCGACAAATCATATTCACTCTCTAATCAGGTGAGCACAGAGAGTTGAAGAGTTGCATATCTCTCACCTTGGTGACTCCACTGTTGTTTATTTGATAAATCTATTGGTAGTCCTGGCTCCTCGCAAGCCACATTTGAGGTCAGATACATCACAGTCAAAGATACCTTCAGTGTCTGACCCAGAAAAGATCATACATAGAAGAAGTTGGAAAGAAAAGAAATCAGCCCGTGCTGAAATCCCTGAGTTTTCCAAAGAAGATTATCCATCTTCTTCTTCTCAAGAAGTTCTAGTAGAAAATCTCGACTCCACTGTGAGAGACACAGAATATTACTCAGATAGCCTACCCAGGGGAGGTGCTAGAATTAAAGCTCATCTTCACCCTACTCCTGAGGTCGAAGAGGTTAAAGAAGTCACCGAAGTAGTTGTTGTTAACCGTGAACTGTTCCCATCTACGCCTCAGGCTGTCGTACAGTATATTCCTATTGTTATCCATACTCCACCTCTGCCTCTTCCCCCATTTGTACACCAGATTGTTGCACAACCTCCACCTCCTCCAATGGCAAATGTCCCAGCCTTTTTGTTGAATAAATACGCTCCCTTGGCATTACCTCAAGTGCTGAACGATATGCCACAGGATTATTTAAAGATATTTCCCAGATTCACTGGGGAAAATGAAATCGATGCTCAGAAACATCTTGAGACTTTCTGCTCTTTTGCAGAAAACTTTAATGTATAACATCTAGATGTGGTCTTAAGACTGTTTGTGCAATCCCTGGATGGTGAAGATAGAAAATGGTTCAAGACATTGGGAAACCACTCCATAACCACTTGGGATGATATGGAAAATGCTTTTCTCAGAAAATGGGGAGAAAAGAAATATCATGGACAGTGTCTTACTGAGTTCAATACACTCAAGAAGAAACATAATGAAGGGGTTTCAGAATTTATCAAGAGATTTAATAAGTTATATCTAAACCTCCCTGCAGATATGAAGCCTCATCAGAATGCTGCCAAAGTTGTTTTCATAGCAGCCTTTGACTCGGATTTTGGTTTCTCTCTGAGAGAAAGAAAGCCTGCCACCCTAGATGATGCTCAGTCAAATGCTCTTGAGTTGGAAGCAAATTTTGTTTCCACTAGAAAATTAAGAGGAAAATCTGAACAAGATACTAGAAGAAGAGGTAAAGAGGAGGTCTCCACTTCTAATCAGGATAAAGATTCATATAGAATTGAAGAAATGAAAAAAATGATTAAGAATATTTCTAAAAAATTGGTTAAGCTTGAATTGGAAACCAAGAACTCATCTTCCAAGAACTTCCAGAACACTCCGAACAGGGGTTACAATCCTCAGTATAGAAAGCCACCCCTGCAAATATTGCCAAGGAAAGCTAAGGAGAAACAGGATCAGGTGCCACATCCATTATACCTAGAAGGCCTAGTATATGACTCCTCTGAAGATGCTGCCTATGAACTGCAAGATGCAAATCTTGCCTTCTCAAACAATGATGAAATAGAATGTCCATTGCAAGAAGAAGAAGAAGAGATCAGAGACACAGAAGATGCAGAAATTGATCACTATTGCAAACAGTTTAATGATTTCATGCAAGCACACTTCAATAGAAAATATGATCTCATATCTTCAAGGAAGAGGACTCGAACTCAGGATCAAGAAGAAGAGCCTCTACATAAGGAAGCACCTACTCAGAAGGAATCAACGGTGCAAAAAGTGGCGGACAAAGGTAAGAGTCTTATAAACAAACCTTTGCAGTCTAATGATCAAATTCCTTCTTCCTCAAAGGTATTCAGTCCTCCTAGTGTCAATTCTGTTTCAAAAGAAGTAAAATCCTCAGTTGAAAATAAAGAGTCAAAAGAAGTTGTAATAGAAAAGTCCCCTCCTGCTTTCAATTTTCAAAAAGAACTTGAAAAAGTCAAAATCCCAGTTCCCCTGACTGAACTGTTGAAACAACCAACATATCAATCTCAAGTCACTTCGTTATTGTTCCCTCCTGAAGCACCAATAATTCCAGACATCCTTAATCTTCAAGAAGAAAGACCCATGGTATTTTTCGGCCCACATGTCGAGGAGATAGACCCCTCTACTCCTACTTTCTATGTGTCCCTAGTGGTTCATGACCTGCTGTTACATAATTGTATGTTAGATTCTAGAGCCTCCCATAATATTATGCCTCTATCAGTCATGGAACAACTAAGACTACAAGTCACTCGTCCATATAAATACCTCTATTCATTTGATTCCAAAAGAGTTAAATGTCTAGGGATGATTAAGGATTTGGTAGTCAATTTGGCCTAAATTCCAGCAAAAAGTGTAGTAATGGACATTGTAGTGGCTGACATCCCAGCCCGCTTTGGCATGTTGTTGTCAAGGTCTTGGGGAACAAAAATCGGTGGGTCACTTAAATTAGACCTAACATATGCCACTATTCCAATTTTTGGTGGCCAAGAGAGGAGGTTATACAGAGAAACTAGATTTGTCAAGATGGTGACTAAGGCTGTCAGCTCTGAGAATTCACCAGTCTACAGCAAGGAAGGAGATTTCTCATGTTTGATGTTGGAAGAAGACCAAAATTATGCTCATGAACCTTCCTTTTGTCAAATCAAGACTGAGCAGCCTTTAGAGAACCATGAAGCAAGAGTATGGACTCTACATTTTGATGGAGCGAATTCAAGAGAAGGAAACGGAACTGGAGTATTATTAATCTCTCCTACAGGAAAATGGGTGCCACTGTCTTTTAAATTAGAATACGAAGCTACTAATAATGTGGCTGAATACGAAGCATTGTTGCTAGGACTGCAGACAGCCAAGAGCATGGGTATACAAAGCTTAAAGGTTCTGGGAGATTCTGAGCTGGTGGTCAGACAGGTCAGAAATCAGTGTCAAACCAAACACCCTCGGTTGAGGGCTTATAGAAATGATGTTTGGGACATGGTGGAGAACTTCTTCTCAGCGTTTAATATCCAGTTCATGCCTCGGGAGCAGAATAGAATGGCAGATTCTCTTGCTGTAGCTGCCAGCACATTTCGTCCTCCTCAGAACCCCCTCTTGAGATATGAAATTGAGGTACGATATAGACCATCAATCCCAGATAATATCAGGCATTGGCAGGTATTTGAAGATGAGGAACAAATGAAGAGATTCCTGGAAACAGTGGGAGAATTCTCCAATATGGAGATTGACGATTGTGATGAAGAGGAGACTGAAAATGTTTCAGAAAATAAATGGGAGAAGAAAATGGCAGGAAGTAAAGTGTTGCAGCTGAAAGGAAATGTTATCCCTAGAGGACTGGTGCCTCTAGAAAGATTATTTGATAAGAATGATGTCTCATTGCAGCCTAGTAAAGTGACAGAAGAAAATCAAGTAGAAGATTTAAATCTGGGTACTAATGTCGAGCCCAAAATTGTCAAATTATCCAAGAAGGTCCCAGAAGAATACAAGCAGAAATACCTGAAATTATTTCAGTCATATAGGGATGTGTTTGCATGGTCCTATCAGGACCTTAAAACTTTTGACATTAGTATTATGCAGCATAAAATTCCTCTGAAGGAAGATGCAAGACCTTATAAGCAGAATCTTAGACAGATAAATCCTCTGCTGCTTCCCTCCATTGAGAAGGAAATTAAGAAGTTATTAAAGGCCAAAATAATTGTGCCATTAAGGTACTCAGAATGCGTTGCAAACTTGGTCCCTGTCCGAAAGAAAAATGGAGAAATAAGGCTATGTGTTGATTTCCGGAATTTGAATAGAGCATCCTTAAAATATAACTATTCATTACCCAAGATGGACCACATGCTGCAGAAAGTGGTTGGAGCCTCTAGAATGTCAATGATGGATGGTTTTTCTGGTTATAATCAAGTGGCTGTACTTTTAGAGGATCAGAAGAAAACTGCATTCACCACACCATGGGGCACATTTATGTACGCCAGGATGCCTTTTGGGTTGATTAATGCAGGGGCCACATTCCAAAGGGCGATGGACATTGCTTTTGTGGGTGAGCAGGATAAATTTTTGGTGGTATACCTTGATGATATCACAGTGTTTTCAACAGATAACGACGAGCACATTGAGCATTTACGAAGAACTTTTGAAAAATGTAGAAGGTATGGTATTTCCCTAAATCCTCAAAAGTCTCTATTTGCATTAGAGGAAGGCAAGCTTTTAGGGAAAATTGTGACTAAAAATGGTGTAAAAATAGACCCTAAAAGAGTGGAGGTTATTAATGGTATTTCCCTCCCCATAAATAAAAAAGAAGTGCAGGTGTTTCTAGGCCGAATCAATTTTCTGAGAAGGTTTATTCCTAACTATGCTGAAATAGTTAGGCATATAACAGACATGTTAAAGAAGAACAATGAGGTGAAATGGTCACAAGAATCACAGGAGGCCTTTGTCAAAATTAAAGCTGCATTTGTTGAAGCCCCTGTATTAGCTGGACCTGATTATACCAAACCATTTATGATCTTTTCTTTTGCTTCACCTCACACAGTAGCTGGAGTTCTGTTACAGAAAAACGAAGAAGGATATGAGCAACCTATTGCCTTCTTCATTCAGGTGCTTCATGATGCAGAATTGAAATATAACATATTAGAGAAGTAGGCATATGCCCTAGTAAAATCCCTCAAAGCATTTCGCATGTACATTTTGCAGTCCCACACTACTGCATTTGTCCCTACAACAGTTGTTAAAGATATTCTTATCCAGGGAGACAGTGAAGGGAAAAGAGGGAGATGGATTGCAAAAATACAGGAGTATGATCTAGATATCCATCCTACCAAGCTGATCAAAGGACAGGGGCTTGCAAAAATTTTATCTGAATCGAACTATCAAGCTCTGGGCATAAATCTGTCAATGATAGCAAATGGAGAACTTGAGGAGGAAAAAGAACAGCAACGACTGGAGATAGCCACTCAAAAAGCACACATAAATTATCTCACAAGTCCATGGTATAGGGAGATAGTAGAATACCTCCTAACACTTAGCTATCCACCCAGCTGTGATAAATCAAAATACAGGGCTTTGAGGTTGAAGTCACAAAAGTATATAGTTGCTAATGGCCAATTATATTGGAGAGATCCTTCGGGCATCCTATTATTATGCCTCACAAAGGATGAAGTAGAAAGTATAATGATGGAATTACATGAAGGAATCTGTGGAGGACACTACAGCTGGAGGGCCACAGCTCATAAAATCTTGAAGGCCGGTTTCTACTAGCCAAAATTATTTGGAGATGTTTTTACTTGGGTCAGAGCATGTGATAAGTGCCAGAAATTTGCTGAAAGGCAAAAATTAGCAGCTCTGCCCTTGATTCCAGTTCATGTAGATGAACCATTTCAACAATGGGGAATAGATTTTATAGGTGAAATTCACCCACCCTCAAGTGGACAGCATAAATGGATATTAACAGCCATGTATTATTTTACAAAATGGGTGGAAGCCATACCTGCAAGGAATGCTGCAGATACTGTGATAATCAAATTCATGGAGGAAAATATCATATCTAGGTTTGGTTGTCCTGCTAGAATAGTGATTGATAATGCACAGGCCTTCAAGTCTGCAAAATTTGTAAATTTCTGCCAGCAGTATAATATTACATTGAATCACTCCACAGCTTACTATCCACAGGGGAATGGCTTGGCAGAATCTTCCAACAAAACTTTGGTGAGGGCATTAAAGAAAACTATAAATGAGAATCAGAAAAATTGGGATTCCCAATTGAAATTTTCTCTATGGGCCAATAGAATCACTAGCAAGAGAGCAACTGGGAAATCTCCATATGAATTGGTATATGGACGAGCAGCAGTGTTTCTTGTGCAGTTGGCTTTACCAGTGGCACGTTTCATGCAATAAAGTCAGGAGGAACCTGATGATATGATCAGGAGAATCAATCAACTGGTAGAGTTAGAGGAAACACGGAACCAAGTAAGTCGGAGATTAACAGAATATCAAGAGAAAATGAAACACATATTTGATCAACATGCAAAAGATAGGAAATTGCAGACTGGAGATTTAGTGCTCAGATGGGATGTCCGAAGGGCCGAAAAAGGAAAGCATGGCAAGTTCGATCCACTTTGGTTCGGCCCATTCAAAGTTGTGGAACAGAGAGGCAATAATACGTTCATATTGGAGAATTTACAGGGTGACTTGTTGGATGCCCCTGTAAACAGCCAATTTCTAAAGCCCTATTTCTAGTCCTGATTCAGGCAGCAAGAGCCTGATGTACCATAGTGTATATTAGTTTTTTTGTACCTTTACTTGAATAATATGGCTGTCAAAATGAAATATCAGGTGAAAAATAGAAATGTTGAAGAATAGAGTCAGCTTTAAAAGATGATCAGGGAGGTATGCGCAGTTCTCGACACGTCCAGGGATGAACATGCCGTCCCCAGATGGAGCCAATGTTGATCATTTCAGCCCCCAGGGTGATTCTTGGCCGATAACTCCCATTTTAACATGTTAAATCCCCTCTCATGGTTTAAGAAAACCTTTCTCATATACCTTTCCCCGCCTTCAGAGTCAAATTTCATTGTAAAAAGGCCCAAAAAATGAAAATATTAAAGGCCCAGCCCTTTCGATCCTAGCCCCTTTAGCTGATTGCTCATGTAACCCAGGCGCTAGACCATGTGCCAGGTCAAAAAGCGCTTACCGTCTGTGGCCATCGGGTGCACATTAAGCCGTCCGATCAATCGCAAATCAACGCACCACAGCTCATCACCTTTGTGGACCCCCGCCCCCGCGATCACTGCTCTAAAACCAGCCTGATTTTTCCGCACCACCTTTGCTGGGCAGGCGGTATTTCTCAAAAAGCAGCGATTCCACACGTTATGCGCCACGCGTCCTCGAGTACGGCCTCAATACCGCCCTCTCCCGCGCGTTAACGCTCGATCCAAGACGCGCAGCGAAATTTATTTTAACCGTCAGATCTATAAGCCTTCATCCAACGGTGGTCGCTCTTCAAAGTTGCACGGATATTAATCTAGGCATACAATGTCCTGGGCCCGAAACTCCATTGCTCTCCAAAGCATTTTGGACCGTTCATCTCGTCCTGTGATCATATGGGCCAGATCATCTGTATGACTGGCTGTTGACCAAGTCCACCTCCACGTCATCCTTTTCATACAATCTGTCGTACGTGCACCCGCCAATAATCTACGTGTTCGTCGTATTCTTCCCAGTTCTTTATATGTTTTCTTTTGAGTCAGATTATAATGTTCATGATTTAAAAAATCCCACCAGTCAACCCACCATTTTTGCGCTGTGTTTTCCACCGCCACCCTGTGTCTTTCCATCATTCCACCCGTCTGCACAACTTTCTCCATTCAACCCCGCCACGTCCATCATCCTTGTGTCTGGTTTTCTTTAATATGTTTGTGGGTCTTGTAGGTTTATGGCGAGGGGAAAATATCATAATTTATGGCATCCATTGCTGAAGCTGAGGACGCGTTACAAAGCTGGGTTTTCAAGTACCATATTCATGAAGAAAGATCTGGGGTAGTTGCCGAGATATGATCGTTATTTAAGGAGCAAAGGTTGAAAGCTATCAAACCCTCCAGGGTAATTCAAAACACAGATCGAGCAGATGAAGAAATTAATGGGACAGCGAAGAAATAGCAATGAAAAATCAAGGAATGCAGTGTCCGGCATTGAAGAATTTAAATTCCAATTCAAAGTCGGAAGACAGAGAGTACAAAGCACAAAAAGCAATTCTTTCAAGATTTTATTTCAGCCAGACTTTCTTCAGGGAAGGACAGAATGTTTAGGTGCATGTATCTCCATAACTGGGTTCCTGAAGAGATTTACTTCCCACTGCATTTATTTCTGCAAGCAGGCTATCAAGTACAGATAATAATACTTAGTCATTTAGTAGTTTGGGCGCGAAGGTTTCCGCCATTTTGTTTTAATGAAACAATTAATTTTTTTCACCTACTTCTTTTATTAGTATCTCTTCTTCTTCTTCTATAAAAACCAGGAAGAAAGACATTGTAAGGGTTCTAGACTTTTATCAGAAAATTGTGTAGTGAAAGGCTTGTGGTATACATTCTGTAATTTCTTTTGTATGAAGGCTCAGAGCCCATAGGGTCTCAGTGAGGAGGAGTTCTATCTGTCTTAGAGGATTCTGGTCTTTGGTATTTCACAGTATGTAACTTTCTCTTATGTGTTTAATATAACATTTCATTTCATCCACTTTCTTGTATCATGTTTTGGAATGCGAGTGGCTCCTTTGGTTTGGTGAGATTCATCTAGTTGATGCCCATACTTACGTCAATTAGCGCTTTAAATATGGCTCATGCATGATATCTTTGTTCCATATTCATCTCAACCATCTTTCTGCTATATTAGTTGCTTTGGGAGGGTGCTTTTAAAACGCCATTTTCATGTATGGATTCTTAGATTGATAAGCCCATATATGGTTCTGTTGTGTATCTGGGTATCAGCCCAATGTTGACTAGTATCTTCTTAACGTTTCTTTCACCGCATTCACTTTCTAATATTTGATTTTTGTGGCATATTACTTGAATCAGCTCTCTTTGCAGTAAATTTTCTCTTAACTGTCTGATGCTTTTATATTGGAGCTTTGCATTGTGCCTCTGCAACATTGCTTTCCCTGTGACAGTTTCTGTGATTTCTGGTTCCATTTAAATCAATTTCCTTGCTTTACAAGAGATAGCAGGAGAGTTTTTGGATTGACACCCAAGTTATATGATACACTCCTTGCTATGATAAGATGTCCTAGGCACTAGTCTATGGACCCTCTAGGCTGTCTCTAGGAGCGACAATATCTATCGACAACAGGTGGAAACAATTCGAAATTGCTGTAAGAATTTCTTGGTGCGAGAGTTGAGTATACATTGAAATGGCTTTCAATGGTTTTTGGTTGAAGTTTTCACTCGAGGGAAGCTCAAACTACATAACTTGGAAGGACGGGATGGAGGTGGTGCTTGAAGATAATGGCTTGATGGAATTCATTGAGAGAGATGTTCCTAAGCCCACTTCAGTAGATGCTACAGTACTTGACACATGGCAAAAGAAAGTAACAAGGGCGAGGAGGATTCTGTTGGAAGGTATGAAATACCATATTGTGTCAAGCATTTATTGGAAAGCCACTCCATATGCAATGTGGAAGGCTTTGAAAGATATTTTCCAAAGCAGCAACGACCATAGGAAGTTGGCGTTGAAGGATAAACTCAGAAAAATCAAGATGGACAAGAAAAACACTATTCTGGTATACTTGACAAAGTTTTTCCAATGCAGGGATGAGCTTGGGAGTGTAGGAGTGAGTTTTGTGAATGATGATTTGGTGATCTTGGCTCTCCTTGGACTTCTGAAGAGTTGGCAGAGTCATGAAGACTCTGTCAATGGACAGGAAAAACTGCCAGATTAGGAGTAAATTTGGTCGGATCTAGTGCATGAGGAGATAAGGCGAAACACCAGGGATGGCTCTTCATCAAAGCATGATGATGAAGAGGATTTTTCTTCGGCTTCCAAGGTAAATAAGAATAAGGAGAAGAAATTCCACTCTATATCTGAGGCCGGTGAAGATGGAAAGGAGCACAACATGTCCAAAGTGAAGTGTTTTCACTATCACTAGTTTCGACATATTGCCACAAATTGTCCACATAAGAAGAAGAAAAATATGGTTGCTGGAGCTGTAGCTGGTGAGGCTCTTGCCGCACAATTCGAGCTTGACTTCTTATTGATCACATGCATGGTGTCTAGTGCATTGGGATCGAGGTGGTACTTTAATAGTGGTGCTTCCTTCACATGACGGGAGATGATAAATTGTTCAGTGACTTGGTGGAGAAATATCTCTAGATGCATGTTGATTTGGGTGACAATGGACGATACAGTGCGAACGGCATTGGTACCATTATATTTCAAAGGGTGTCAGGTAAAATATTTCATTTAAGAGATGTTGTGCATGTTCCAATTTTAAAGAAGAATTTAATCTTAGTCGCAATGTTAGAGGATAGAGGCTATGATGTTGTCTTTAATGAAGGAAAAGTTTTCCTGCGACACAAAGCAACAGGGAAAGCCAAAAAGGTTGGGATTCGAGTTAATAATCTCTACAAACTTTAAGTAGATGGGATTTCTACGGAGCTTCCTACTGTTGGGAAGTGCGAGAAAGCCATGCAATTAAAGCTTGAAGGGGAGCGGATTTTCATGCAAGTAAGAGTGGACCTCAGGATGTGGAGCAACCACAATATGAGGATCATGGAGTGGGATAAACCACTCATGCAGATAAATTTCGTGCCAAATGGGCAGAGGGAGTGCATGTGGATATACCACCAGGTGAGAGGTGGGGTGACATGCATGAGTAATCCTAAGAAGATATTTTTGGGCAAGATTCATTAAGATGGTGTGGATCTCATGAATCAAACCTGGTTACGAGGTGCCCACAGAGAAGTAGTAACATGATCAGTTGGATTGATGCAGTCAGATCAAAGTGACAATGTCAGATACTGGAGCATGGATCAGAGTTGACAGCAAGTTAAAATTGCATGGGTGCAGAGTTCAACAACGCAGTGGTTCCTGAAGACATGTGTAGTAGCTAGCAGAATTCATAAGACTTTGATGACATATGCATAAGACTGATTGATTTGTTTGGAGGCTATTCAGTTTTGGAAGTGTTACATGCAAGTATTCCAGGGCAGTTGCATGGAGTTGCACGACGCATGCAAAGACAATCCTTTCTTGTTGAGAGGGAGTGTTGAATATTTCAACAAGAAACAGTGAAAGACGCATCCGGAAACATCATCCTTGATCCTAGTGAAAAATAAGCACCTAAACTAGGTGGGGCCCACACAGGTTATTTTTAGGTGTATGTCTAAAAATAGACATGATGAGAAAAATCTAAAATTAGCAGGAGGCTGATTCTAGATGGTTGAACAAAATCTATTTTTAGATAATTTTCTATTTTTAGATGTATGGGCGAAGTCTATTTGTGGATCTCCTATCTAAAATTAGAATGCATGTCGATTATTATTAGCCCTTAATAATAATCAGACAATAAATAGTAACTTATTCTCTTGGAGCATTTTAATTTAGTGAATAGATGTGGCACATCAGTGGGCTGAAGGAATTACACAATTCCTAGGGTGGTTGGTGACTCATGCATGGAGGACTTAGTTATAATTGATTGTGTCAAGTTGTAACAAAATTGGAAGAGTAGTTATGTGAGTTGTTATTTAGTTTAACTCAGTTCAGTGAGTTAAACTCAGTTGTGCTAGTTGTAACTAAACATACACTAGTGAAAGATGTGTGAATTAATTATGTAATTAATTCACAAGTATTGTCTTACTTGCAACTGAAAAAATACAGCAATTAACAACTTGCATGTCAGATGTAGTAGAGACCCAGTGGAGAGATAGGTGACAAGGTGAGATGGAATATCAGTTGTGACTATAGTGGAGCATTCAATGCATACACACACACATTGGAGATTCCTATGAGTATTGCATAGTCAAGGCAGGTAAGGTCGAATTCATTCAGGGTTCTTCTTCAACATGGATTGCGCAGTGGAGGCAGGCTGTCAGGAGGCAAGAAATTGGTGAATGGAGGTGAAAATTTTTGTAAGACGGTGTGAGACGATTGTATATTGTACTAAGAGCTCTATGAGTTGAGATTTTTATGAGATATATGAGATTTTTTTATGATCCATTGATATACATAATATATGATAGTTGGGGTTTTTAGCTTTAAGCTTTCCTGATACAAACATCTTGTTACGTGCAATTGATTTTGCTTCATATGTGTTTTGCAATTGGTGATTTAATTTCTACAAAGAATTAAGTAGAAGGATTTTGTATTTAACATAAGGATTAAATTGCTAGATCAGGAGAATTCGATAATATACATGCATATTGTATAATTTCTACAATTCCCAACACTAAGAATCTTCATTAAATGACATGGAACACATCCCTATATTTTCTCAATCAGTGGAGCTCCAAAAATTTTCAATAATTTCATGATATCTAGTTCATTTATTATCTAATATTGATTCATCCTATAGTAAGGATAAATTTCCTATATTATCTCATTCATAATTTACTCCATATTCACTCAATATTATGCGAAAGTAAATAATATTAGGCACATAATATGAAATTGTCTCTACACCTTCCTAATAACATATTAAAGCTAAAAAAACAATATTAAGTGTAGAAGGAGATATTTATTATAGCCTTTATGTTCCTAGGAAAGCTTAGATGAGCCTTAATTTATGTCTAATTTGGAAGCCCATCATACCCCCCTACTGAAATTGTTTCTCATCCTCTGAGAAACTATATCCAACTACTTTCTATGTTGTTCTTCTTTTATTCCTCATATGTCTTTTCATGCAATTTCATTCCTTATCTCAACGGAATATTATTTGGACAGTTTCCTGCATTGGATGGCCTTTATCGAAAAACATTCCATGGTGGCAAGTTGTGCCTCATTTTTCTATAGTTGCTCTCTAAGCCTCTTGTTTTCTAAATGCAATTTCTCCTTCGTGACTAATTCTTTTAACCCCAAGTTGGACAATTCCTTACCGATTTGTTGCTCTTTTTCCTCCATATGGCCCACATCCTCCATTTTATTGTATTTTTCAATTTGCATCTACTACTGACATCTGCCTCTTTTTGTAATAAATTTGTAATAGGATCCAATACCAGATTTTGGAGTGGACTTTGGGAATCCTTGTGGACCTTATCCCTCCTCTTGAGTTGTTGTTGTCCCTCCTTGTATCACTTTCTCTTCATATTGTAGGAATTTTTTTTCACCTATAGCATATTTTATTGCACCCTTGCCATTTCATTAAATATTTCCTTGCTCGCCAAGGTTATAGTCATTTTTCTATAAAAAAATTGTCTTCTTGTAGCACTTTGATAACTTCCTATAGCAAATTGTTCCTTCTTGTAGCAACTTTGTTCTTCATGTACTAGTTATTTCTTCCTGCAACAATTTTTTTCTTCCTGTAGAAAATTTGTCCCTTCTTGTAGCAACTAATATTTCCATGCCAAGAGGTGGTGGGTCCACCTTTTATTTTTTATTTTGTTTTTTTATTTTTTCTTTTATTTTTTCAACTTTTTTCTCTTTTTTCATTGCATGCAAAATAAACTCAGAGTGACTTTTGTTAGTTGAGTTGTCCCTCACTTACTCCTTCGCACTCCTTGTCCTCCATCATGATTAAATGATTACAACCCACTTTCTCAAGTCATCTTCACTTTTCTCTTGTTCCTCTCCCACACATGAAGATGTATTGGTGGAAAAGTGAAGTTGTTGAGCAGGTAAATCCCCTCTGCAGACAGAGGCGATCCCTCTAGCCCTGGAGTGGGTCTAGCAACAAGGGAACAAGCTGGACTTTCGAACTCCTATATTATAAATGAAAACAAGTTAGGATAGATGGCCTACCTTGGTCCAATGCTTTTGTTGTCATTTGCAGTAGCGATCCACTAATCTTTGTCTTCACACGTCGCGGTCTTTCAGTGATAATGTTTGTGTACCTGCACAAGGATCAAGTGAATGGTGACAGCATATGAAAACATATCTTCATTTACATATATTCGATTGGTCAAGGAGAATCAAACATTTTTCATATTATCAAACAAAAAATTGGAACCAAAACCCAGTCTCATATTAATGATAGAGAAAAGAAGTGTACAACCTTAAATCCTTGACGTTGCAGCCTCCTTCAAGAATGATCAACAGAGGAAATTTTATTGACATGCCAAGGGATGAAATGACACTTTTTTCAAGGTATGACAATATACATAAGTCACTGAAATGGTCCTCCAATATTTGGGATGGGGATTGCAGGGACAGTGACAAAATACTATGTAACAGAAGTTAACTTCTAAATAAGGTTGAGGTTTCTCTGCTACTAATTTTGGCTATAAAAAAAAAAAAATTCCTTCATACACTTGCAATGTTTCTCAATCTAAAATAGTTCATAGGAAAATTATTCCATACTTGATTCTTACCATGGGTGTGTTCTTGTAGGTAATATTGAGGTTGTTGATATGACTGTTGAAGCTACCTTTGGTGGTTCTGAAGCTGATGTGTTTATTTCTTTGGTTGCATGGAAAATCTGTACATGGGTGAGGCTGCTTTTGAGTGTCTTATGAGATGTCATTTCCTTGTATCCCTTTCCTCATGCAATATAATAATTTTACACTTCAATGATGTGGGTCCTTTGTATTTCATGAAAGTGTTGTTACTGGTTGGGTGATTGAATACTCTTTGGAGTATTGTATGCATGTTTCTTCTGCTCTAATGATGATATTGAATCACCCTACATGAGGTCCTATAGGTGTTTAGGTTCTTGTTTTTGATGGTGTGTTCTTCTCTGAAATAAAGACTATGGTTTTACCATGTTGGTGGTGATCCTATAACACCCTATAGGATGTCTTATAGGTTCATAAAACCTTTATTCAGTGTAACCTCAAATGTGTATTTTTCCACATGCTAGAAGTGTTCTTGTAGGATCCTATAGGGTACCCTGTAGGTGCACAAAACTTCTTTCCACAAAGTATCAAGATGATGGATTTTTGAAGAAATGGAGTATCAATTGCTACAAGATTGTCTAGAACCTTTTTTTATGTTTTTTTTTATTATACTAATGTAAGGAGAACCTTATTCTTTTGGATTGGTGAGTGGAGGTCATGATGGAGAAAAAAGAAGTGAAATGATGATATGCAAGACAAAAAAATTGACCTTTTCCACTGACTGGTAGCTTCCTACTGTGGTCTTGTAGGTTCTATGAAGACTGCTACAATAATATGTGTCTTACTGTAGTATTCATATATATCCTTCAAATATCATATTATCTTTTAAGGTAAATCCTCCAATAACATTGATAATTCATGATAAATCTAAGGACAAGGATTAGAAGCCTTTGTTGTGTTGGAAATGATGGAAGAATGGGTGATTATTATTTGAGTGGAGAAGTGGTTAAATGGTGTGGAATATGGGTGATGGAAATGTGGTAGACTTATTTCAACATTCCCCCAACGAAAACATAGGATTTTACCCTTCTCTCTATGCCAATTACAATCTTGCAGCAATTCTGGAACACTCTTGTTGCATAATTATTTTATCTATATCTCTCAAATAGTAGGTTGGATTGAACTAAATGTTTGTGAGCATGTTTCCACCATTATTATGCACCTCCCCATAAAACATCTTGGTCAATGGATGCACAAATATCGATAAAAAATAAAAATGGTTGTAGGTAATGGAGGCCAATTTCTCGAAAAGTGTACACTAAAATTTGCTGAAAATTACTGAGCATGTTACCATCATCCATATGCATCTCCCCATGAAACATCTTGGCCGATGGATGCATGGTGTTTGAGATATGGTAAAATCTATTTTCTTACCCTGTGTATTTTGGCCTCATGTAGCAAAACATAACCTTCCTGTCGCATTTTAGGACATCGAGGGAAATGAACGGGAAAGGATTGGAAATCATGGGTGGATGTTGGAAATGCATGAGGGTGATGTAGTGACATGGCCTTGGTCCTATTGGAGCATTTGGGCAAAGGTAGAGAAATCCCAAGTTGGGCTTCCTTTGACTAAGTTTTTGATCAATTTTTCCTTTTGGTGCTAAATTGTTCTTGTTACTTGCAAAGGTTGAATAGCACCTGATATACATGGAGCAAATAATTTTTTCCTTTTCATTTTTCATTTTTTTCCTTTATTTTTTCCCTAGGCCTACTAGCTCTCTCAATGAGGTTTTCAACTAGTAGGTCTACCTAGGTTCCTCAAAGGAGGTTTTCACCTAGGATATTTTCCTTCTTTTGATTTTTTGTTTCCAACCCACTTACCGCCTCAAGGAGGTTTTCAATAAATGAGCCAATATTAGGTGCCTCAAAATAGGTATTCACCTGATATTTTGTTCTTTTCCTTTTTTTCTCTATTTTTCCATTTTTTTTATTTCTTTTTTTCTCTCCTACTCTACTTCAAAAAAAAAATATTTAAAGTGTAGGAATACTTCCAATGGATCCATGTACAAAACAAGATGATAGATAAAATCATGTGTAGGCTCGAAACATATGCTTTGACATGTACCTGAATATTAGAGACCAAATTCTTTGACTTTAATCATATCAATCACTATTGAAGAAGAGAGTGATGCTCCATATTATTTATTTTCTTGAACGAAAACTCAATATATTTTTGATGACATTGGTTCGAGTGCTAAGCAGGATCATTCTTCATGTCTTCTTCTATTCCATTCAAATATTCTACTTTTTTCCAATTAATCCATCGCACACACAAAGGATCTGATGGTAATCATAACAAAAAATCTTCAATCTCAGGCCCCAATGTTTGCTCTCCATAAAATGTGATACATGATTCTTCTGGATCTTATTCTTCTAGATGGTGTTCTTCAATGACATCAGGAAAATATCATTTTTGCAATAATCTTCTTGAGCTAAGATGAATATCATTTAGATCAAGAGGAGTTGTTTGGAAGTATTGTACCTTAGCATTGTAAGTGGATTGAGTTACTTCATTTTTTGGGTTTGGAAACTATGTTATAGGTAGTTGAGTGGGAGTGGATATTTGAAATGGATGTGGTTGGGGTTGTGGTTGTGGCGGAGTTGGATGGTAGGGATAGCACATAATTGGGTATGAAGAATATTAAGGATATTGTGGATTTCTCCCAGAAGGGTCTTGTTAACCTTATTTCCAAGATTGGTTTTGTGGTTGAGATTGTCAAGGTTTCCAAGGAAAGGGTGGGTTCCAATTACTTTGAGATGTCTGTGCATAACCTTGAAATTGTGAATTAGGTTCTTGCATGATATCGGGTTGACTAGGCTTCCATGGTCTTCTTTGACTTGCTCCATTGTCTTCTTGGTAAAATTCCTCCAACCTTGGTAATTATGGACAATATATAGTAGCATGTAATTATGCATGGATAACACAAATATCAACATCTTCTTTTTTCTCATTTTGCATTCTTAACATTTCTATTTGTTCATTTAGATTGATAAGAATTTATGTTGTAAAGTAATCAAAAAAAATTCCAAGTTCAGATTGACTTGTTGATCTTGTTGTTGATTTACTTACGCTTTCCCTTCCTATTGATGTGTGCTGGCATATTTCACAAATTTATTCAAATGATAATTGGTATACGTCACATCTACTCATGAGATCGAGGAGATCAATCTACTCATCCCTAATTTTTCTTAAGTAAGAAGGTTTTTAGTGTGTTAGATCCTAAATGATGAAATTTTTCCCTCTTAATATTATACATAAATATGTTTATTAGATCCTCAAGGTTGTCATCTTCTTTTTGAGTCATTCTAAAGATTTCTTCTTTAATATCATGATATTTATATTTTTCTAGAAATATATTTTTCATATAATTCCAATATTCCCTAAACTCATGAACCATTTAAGAGCTTTATCATTCAATGTTTTCGGAAACAATCCCATATTTTGAATGTTTAATAAGTAACCATAAGATATACAAAGTATTTAAAATTCAAAGAGAAATGTTTTTGGATCCTCTGGCCTCATGCCATGGAAGTTGGGAAGGAAAGATAGATGGATGTTATTCATATGGACACTGATAGCAATATATTGAATGGGAAATCCAAGAGGATCTTCTTCAGTGTCATCATCTCCATCCATTTCTTCTACCTTATTGTACCTGCAAAAGTGGATGGTTATGTGGATCTTACCGCACCAAGTGGTAAAATGGGGGGTTTGGTGTTGGAGAAATATTTTTGTTTTTATATATATATTTTTTAAGTAATAATGCTAATGAAATGAAATTTTTTTTCTTTGAAATGAAATATTCCTAATGAAATCCTCTATTCTTGCAAAATTAGAAGAAATGAATAAACTATGGAAGAAAACATTGCATATTTTGACACCTCTCTGGAAACAATGCCAAAAACTGATGAGCCCCAGTATTTCAAAAAGAATGTCACAAATCCCAAGGTTTCCAAATTAAATTATCAACCCAGGTTTCTTACAAACTTAAGAGGTGTCGGCACTATATGTGCAATAGACAATGTGTCCTTTCGTTGGTCTCATGTAATGAGGTGAATGTCATGAAATCCAAACCTAAAATAATTTTAGAAATGGAAATGTTACTGTATTTGCATAAAGGAAACCTAATTACTTTTGAAAAGAGGAAATCCTAGTTACTTTTTTCAGAATGGAAAGGTTTTTCTACATTGCATGAACGTAAATGTTAATCCTATTTACAGAAATGTAAACATTAATCTATGTAATAGAAATAGGAATGTTGGAAATGGAAGCCATAGCTTACGAGGTATGAAAAAAAAATGAAATCATCCTTCAATCACTATATTCAATATATATATTTTCAACAAATTTCATAAGGTGCTTCATAAATTAATCATGAAAATCATCATTATGCTCTTCAAGTCATGAATCTGTCCATTAACCATAACTGCAGAGGTGAATTGCAATGGAGAAAAGGCGAGGATTAAAAGGTTTTTGATCTTACTAAATCATGGTTTTGCAGCCTAGGGGTCATTATTCAAGCCTAAGGGACAAAAACCAAGCTTTAGGAGTAGATCTGGTCAATTTTACATGTGCTACAAGAGTGCTACACGAGGTGCTACAAAAGGCCATGTTTTGCCACATGAGTGATATAACTTGTCGAATTCCCAAGTAAATCAAATGAAAATGAGATGGGAAAAAAATTATCAATTAGGATTTCCTAGGACTTTGTTCCAAGTGGAATCACTCCAAAATACCCATGTTAGCACATGCTAAAAAATAGCAGAAAATTACTACTCTAAAACCGAAAATTCAAGAACTAGTGAGCTAGTTACTCTACCAAATGCCTAACCTAATCAAGTGAAACTTATATGGGGTAAAAATTTTTTATTAAATTGAATTATTTATGACCCAATATAAGTGTAATCAACTCAAATTTATCTCATTAACATGTTCTAAAAATAGCATAAAATTACTACAATTTTTCTACAAGGGACTTCCAGAAATTCTAGATTTGTGAACTAGTAAACCAATCAAAATAACTAAATGATTAATATGAATTTTCAAAGTTGTTATAAGAATGAATCATGATTTTGACTCTATAATTAACCTTATAAAAAACTCACTTAAATCAATTAACCAATATGACCTATAACAAAAAAAGCATGAATAGTAAATGAAAAAATAAGAGATGCAAGTGAAAAAGACATTCAAAGGAAATAAATAAATTGTACAAGAGGGCCCTAAGGCTCCTGGGATGGCCAAGCCCAGGGAAAATCAGATTCATATGAAGGAAACCAAGCTTTGGAAGCTAAAAATGGCACCAAACTTCATTATTTCAATCAATCCAAGTACATCATTACTTGAAATGAAAGTGGAGCTGCTAAATAATAATTTTTCTCCACAAGAAGACTAAGAAAGGCATGCCTCTAGAGGAAAATTTGAATTGGTACTTATACAAATGTATGAGGAATAATTATCCTTGAAAGGATGTAACATTCCCCTCTAAAACCCCTCAAAAAGTGGATCTGGTTCCCAACACTAGTAATATTCATTAAATGACAGGGAACACATTCCTAGATTTTCTCAACCAGTGGAACTCCAGAATTTGTCAATAATTTCATGATATTCAGTTCATTTATTATCCAATCTTGATCCATACTGTAGTAGGGAGAAAGTCCCTATATTACCTCATTAATATTTTACTCTATATTGTCTCAATATTCTGCAAAAATAAATAATATTAGGCATATAATATGCAATTATCTCTAAACCTTCCTAAGAACATATTAAAGCTAAAAGAACATTATTAAGTGTATAAGGAGATATTTAATATAGAATTTATGTGCCTAGGAAAGGCTATATGGGCCTCAATTTATGTGTAATTTGGAGGCTCGTCAAGGATTTCACCATTTCTTATGTAATGCTGATATTTTGGATCATCCAAATCATCATCAATATCGTAAGAAAAATGGGCATATCATCATTGCATTAATTATGGAGTAACAAGTTGTAGCATATTAAGATATTTTCTATAGTGTATGCTTTATGGTCAATAATAGCCTCAATAACCTCCCAGTTCATTTCAACGGTAGTCCATATGTATCCAATCATATGCAACCATGTGCATAGTTTTTTCCTTGTACCCAATCTATTCTAGGTTATCAATCAATACATTACATACAAAAAAGCTAGGTGTAAAATAATCTACTGCCACAATCCTTATTACTGGCCTCAACCTTATCCTAAGAGGATCCAATCCCGTATCATTGTCTAAAGGAATGTGTTCTACTCATAATAGAGGACTCTTCTATACTTCACCAGAGGTTCTACCCTAGAGATGCTTCCTAAAGAGGCCATTGGCACAAGTGTGTCCCTCCCATAGTTCAATTCCACTTATGACAATCCTAGGCATGAAAGAAATAGGATGGTGCACTATTAGATCTTCCCTCTTCAACATGAGATAGGAGAATTTGGAAGAGGGCCAATGTGATCCATTAATAAAATCATTCCCTCCACATGTCATAAAATCCAATTTATTTCATTCTTCTCATGAAATTATCAAACCGGATGTTTAATTGGTCTAATATTCCCAACAAGGTGATACCACTTGAAGACATGTGTCATAACTTGATGCTTCTGGGGATGAATTTTCCATTTGTGGAATCACCTCTTATTTTACCCCAAGTCACTTTAGCTTGTACAACGCGAATTTATTTTTTAATATTTTCATTTATATCTTTATGGATCCTATATTAAACCTTTTCTTTTCATTATTTTACTTTATAAAAAATAAAAAATAAATAAAAATTACTCTTCTTGGTATGAAAAAGCCTTAACATTTATAAATAGAACTTGTTGGAAACCTCAATATTTTTAATGGTGGAAACTCCAATATTTCATTATATTAGCTTTAATGGAAATCTTAGAATTTATGTTATTGGAAACCCTAAAATTACTTGGATCCCAAATTTGTATTTGAAACATTTTTAGAGTTTACCATATCCATTCGATGAAAATGTGTCTCGTAAATAAAAATAAAATTAGAGGCTATTTTGAGATACAATACTATCATAGGGTCCATATTAATTGAGTATAAATAATGTAATATCTAGCTCCATACTAGAAATTCAAAAGATAGGTCCTAGGAATATGGAAATAGTTGATAAGTGATACATTAATCGAAAATCTAGTGATGATCCCTCCCAAGAACCCCATAGAATTTAACCCAATGGAATCCAAACTCCTAAATAATTTGGCCACAAGGACTCATTTTTCCTAAATCATTATGATATTTGGACCATTTACCTCCACAAGCCTCTTGAGGGACAATTTTTTGGCCCTCCCTCCTTGGCCCTATGCGTTGAATCACATCATTTTCATGAGGGAACCACCTTTTGGGGAAATTCCTTCTCCAAGGACCGCTGAAATTAGTTTTTATCTACCCTGCTTCACTTCCCTAGTGGCTTATAAATCTTTCTCCTAGCTCTCAATGATCCAAATCGCCTTTGGTGGTCATAACCCAAACTCCCCACAACACTAGAACCCTAAAGAGGGTTCCTGGGCCATAATTGATCCAGATTTTATGCAGGAACACAACAGAATACACATATAGCCATAGATACAGAGATGTAGCGGAAATAATGCTTCATTTTACTAAAATCAAATGACTGAAATAAACTGGCTAGGGTGTTGGTAGCGTATCTCTGAGAAGAGATGTAGTGGCTACAGGCCTCTGAACTGTGTTACAGAAATGAAATATTTTTACACAAAAAATGGAAATAAACAGCTAGGGCACTGGTAGGCTTATCTCTGAGAAGAGATGTGGCGGCTACAGGCCTATGAACTGTGTCACAAAAAAATTGACTGAAACATGCTTATAGAAGACCTAAGGCACTGGTAATGTATCCCTGAGAAGAGATGTGATGGCTACCAGCCCCTGAATCCTAGGAGATGAAGCGCCAAAACTGTGGGCCCCGTTTGGGTAAGTTGGTGTTTCAACTTCCCAGGGACGTAACTTTGGCATCCGATCTCCGTTTGACATGCTCAATAGCTCGTTTGAAAGATCTATTCGAGGACTACAACTTTTGAGTGAGAAAAATCAGTCTGCAATCCATGTTGCACCATTTTTTCCCAAAAATCATCGTTTAGGGCCTCAAAACGGCTCCGGAAGTTCAGGACCTAAAAAACTGCTATAAATAGTAAATTGTGCTAAAAAATAAAAAACTGAAATAACTGATGGTGGGTGTTAGTGCTCAAATCTACCTTAGGCTGAAATAAGGTAAAACTCAAGGCTACATCAAACCACGCTCAGCCTCATAGCTAGCCCTACGAGGACAGGAGAGGGCTCTCTCCGGGTCTATCTCGGCAAAAAGTTTTCAAAAGGGGCTGAGATGACTTATAATGAATACTGATTTTAGGCTAGTAAAGAGATAGGAAAGTTTGATTTTGATTTTTTTGGGTTTTCATTGAAAAAATGGGAAAAACAATTTTGGGTTCGGGGATGAGGCCAGATCTTTGCAGAATTCGAGTTGGGGCGAGGTAGGCAGTAGTCTTGATGCTTTTGATCAGGTGTATGGATGGATCAGAACGACAAGGAGCTGAAGAGGGCAAGGGAGAACATGGATCCTCTCCAAACTGGCGAAAACATGTAAAACTAAACAAATTTAAAGGCAGAGCACTGGAAACAATGGATTCAACCTCATTTACTCATTTATTTAGTTTCAAAAGCATAAGAATGGAATGGCATACATTTAAACATGAAAGAAACTTACAATAAACTGAGAGAAAACACCATCAAGAACTGAAAGCCACAAGAATCCCAACAGGTGCTGCAAAACCTCTGATCTTTCCTTAGCCAAAATATGAAAAATATGTACAATAGTGTGCCAAACTTCTCCCAAGAGTCCAACCTATAGAATGTCTCAGAAATTACATCATATAGAATATCCTAACCCCTTCCCACACCTCTAGGGGTCGAATTCCTCCTTCTAGGAGCAGTTTCAACTAATTCTAAACAAGGAGCTAGAATATAGGCAGCCAAACAACTTGCCTGTAAAAGGAAGGAAACTGATTCTTACATTTGATTTTTACTTTTTTAGGAGTGAATCATCTAGAATAGGTAAAAGTGAGTCCAAGTTACATGCCAACCATAAAATTACATCAAGATAACTCAAAAATTACACCCACAAGCAAAACTGGTCCAATCTGGCCGAAATCCTGAGCTGGAAGATGAAAATTTGACCAAAAATCTCTATGTGTCGCGCGCCTTTCAGCTTGCTTTTGGGGCACTTCCTGGAATCAAAATCAAGCTCATGATAGCTTGTTGGAAATCCCTGGATGTCTTCTATCCAGCCCAAGTGGAATTTCCCAATTTGCAGCTCATTTTCCCCTCCAAAACTTCATTCTCCCACAAGTACTTCCTGTTGGTGGAAAAGGTGGCAGAAATGTGATTTTCATGCTGTTTTTGGCCCTTTTGATCATCCAGAACTTGATGAAATGATTTGGCCATACTGGAGCATGCATAACTTACCATGAAAAATCCAAAAATATAAATTTTTCCTCCAGCAAGTGTCCCAATCATAAGCGCGTGCGTCGACGCGCTACGCGTTGGGCTGAAAAATCTGTTTTGAGACCAAAATTTTTCAAAATGAAAAAAAAATCTCCAAATTTGCTCAAATTCAGAGCGAAGACCCTCCATCATGTATCATGCCCAGCCAACGAAGCCTCGGCCAAAATCCGGAGTGGATCAGGCCTCTTCCGCCGTTTTAGTGCACTGCTCAACCTCCTCTTCAGAATTTTCATTTTTGCTTTGCAGACATGCATGCGGGCCCAATAATGACCTTTCATGTGACGAAGCATGTCTTTGTCTCTATTTTCCTTTGCCAACAACTTTTCCAGATGAATTTTAACATGCGTGAGGCAAGAATCTCGATCGGCCGGTGTCATATCACCAGGTCTCTTCCGAGCCAATTGTCGATCCTCACGGATTCGTCGCAGCTCTAAAAGTGTGTGCTCATCCTCTAGCTGTTTGTTACACTGCTCCAGGTAGTTTATCACCCACTGAGCTCTCTGCAATTTCTATTTCAGCGTGTCATTCTCGTCCTTTTTCTCTTGGATGATCTCTTTCAGTTTCGAGCTAGGAGAGCTCGCATCAACATCGATGAATGTGAAATCAGTGTCTCGACCGCCTGATGGGCCCTCATCGTGCATAGGCCTCTTGCCTCTGTCCTGAATCTGTACCTGTGCTGAAGAAGAAGGCGAGACCCCTTCCACCCTTGGTGGAGATAATACTCGCGCTGCTGATGAAGTCAACGAGACCCCTTCCACCCCGGGTGAAGATAGTACTCTTCATGTAGCTGCAAATAAGGCCCTCTGGCCTCGCTGGTATGTCACATACACTGGAGCACTGATATGCTCGGTCTCAGGAATGTCAGGCTGGTGTGAAGGCTCTCCCTCATCATGAACTGCCTCAGGAGGCGGCTGTGGCGCTGCGAAGAAGTCACGGGAGATGAAATCCTCCCAAGTAATGCCCTGCTGTGTCAACTGATGTACCACCATGATTTTGATCAGCGCGTAATGATATATATTGCTATGCTGATGTGCTGGGGTCTTCTTCTGTACAAGAAATGTCATCCTCTCTATGTTGCGATACATGAAGTATGGAATGCTCATCATACGTACCCTCGTGAAATGCATCAACAAACGGACATGGTACGCATAGAGGCGCGAGAATCTGCCCTCGCAACTGAAATATCGAATGATGAGTTTCATCAATGGTGCAAACTCATCCTTCAGAAATCTGAATGGAAATACCCTGCTCAACTGCCTCACAAACCCAGGTTTGATGTATGGCTCATAGTAGGATCTCTCTAGCTGCTGTCGTTTGTTCCATTCCTCTCCTATGTTTGGTATTCCGGTGGCCTGAGCAATGGTCTCTGGTGATAGAACGAAATCTACTCCGCCAAGGTTTACACGGCCATCATGTAAATGTAGAACAAATAGACGAGCTAGCTTATGATGATGTTGGGTTTGTGAAATCATCTCACAGTATTGGAAACATGACTAATGCTGAAAACAATCCATTGCAAGCGGGCAAGCCTGCAATTGAGCCAAAGAAGTAGGCTCCTCCCTAACATGCCTACCACTTTTCCCACTTTTGTGAGACCTCTGTGGCACATTACCCTCTGCTGTGGAATCACTATCATACTCCTACTCATAAACTGAATCCGTCTCTGACATGGCTTTGAAAACAAGATGTTTGCAATATATATGCTGATATAGGTGTAAAAAATTCAGTGTATGCTCAAAACCCAAATATATCACATATGTATCAAAGTATCATAGGAAAGCCACAGTGGTAATGGCTCTGTCAAATGGGTTTGCATGAAAAACAGTCACTGCTTTGATCATAAGGGGATTTGACAAGTGAGAAGAAAAGAGTGTAATGTGGGGGAAATAACAAAAGTGACAATAGCCATGGCAGTGTTTAACAATGTCAATGGAGGATTCCAAAATTCACTGAGAAAACGTGAAAAACCTACTTGCAAGCAGTTTGAGGCAATTTGGCATGAATTGGACGAAGGAGCGAAAATTTTTTGGCTCTGAGATTCTATGCGTCGCGTGCTCACCCAGTGTGTCGCGCGCAATATGTGCGTCGTGCGCGTGCTAATTTGCACGGGCCTGTGAAGCCCAGTGCGTCGCGCGCCTCTTGTGCGTAGCGCGCCTCCTCTGTGCGCCGCGCGCACTTCCACCTCCAGTCCACGGCTTTGAAAAACAAGTTTTCGCCCCTCAATTCACGAATTCGAACTCTGCCTTGGGAATTTGTGCAAATGAGTTGTCCTCCATGGCTTATATGTGTAGAAAAATATCTCATAAAAATCAAATTTGATTTTAATTTGCTCCATAACCCACTTTGTAATGTTTGGGAATTTGGCACTTTATCACTTAATACAATGCTGTCTTTTGGCTCCTCATTATTTTTTCTGAGTCTTGGACTGATGAAATGTCTTGATTCTTGCAGGGATTTTGGCATTTGGCTTTGGCAAAGACCAGAGGCTGATTTTGAACTTCTTATAGTGGAACAAATACACAATTATTACAAAAAATGAAATTTGACAATTTCTAGTTCCAAAACAGAGTTTTCGACTATAAATGTCTTCAAATGTTTTTGAGAATAAAAACGTGAAATAGGAACCTTTTGAAACCAACCTCAAGGCCTGCGGGCTTTTATTGCATGTATCAAAGGACTGAAACCCCTAGACTCTAGGACTAATGACTCGTTTTGACGAAAACAAACATTTAGGACCATGAATGATGTGACCTGAACTTCAGTGATTTTTGAGGAATTTTGAATTAGCCCTGCAGGTACAAGCATGAGGAAACACAAGACGATCAGACCCTCTCGTCAGTCAATGGCATGCCCCTAGCGAAATGCAACGAAGTGGAATGAGCGAGACACCTAAAAATGATATGCAAAAAGAAAAATGATCTCTGACGGAGGGCTGTAAGGACCGACTCTAACATTGGCTCCAATGGGGATGGTGGCTCCAAGGAGATGCCAAGAACGACAGATCTCTGGGGGAGTCAGACAGTGCCTTCATCCATTGGGCGATGGAGTCATTATTTCAACAGATAACACAAAACCTCGGACACGTTTATTGACTGAAAACTGGACTGAAAACTTGACTGAAATTTGACCAAAACTGACTCGATTTTAAAACTAAAAAGACTGATAATACTAACTTGACAAACCTCAAACCAACTAACCTCCATCTCCAAAATTATAGCCTTCGCTTCGGGCCCCAGACTGAAGATGAGAGATCAGTACACACTTGCAATAAAACAGAAATAGAACGATATATACAATGATGATGAAATCAGCAGAAAATACTCAGAAGTGGTATCGCTTGAGTAGCCGACCATTGATCGGCCCTCCGGGACAATCATCCCCATTCATTTCCTTGAGAAGAAAGGCGTTTTGACCACGATACGTTGCAATCTTAAAAGGACCCTTCCATAGGGTTTCAAATTTGTCGTGCTTTCCTTTATCTTCATTTCAAGCATCCCACTTCAAAACCACCTCATCTAGCTAAAACTTATCTGCTTTTGCCTTTCTGTCGTAGATCTTCTTTATGCGCTCCTGAAACTTGAATGTATTTTGAAATACCTCCTCTCGTGTCTGCTGTAAATGGATCATCTGATTAATCCTTCGCTGCATGGGATCTTCCTCACTACCGGCTTCCTGAAGCAATTTTACTACCGAGACAGCAAGAGAAGTGGGAAAAACTGTGTCTACCCCATACACCAACTCGAAAGGGGACATGCCGATAGATTTTTTCTAACTTACCCTATCAGCCCAAAGTGCATTCACTAATTTCTTGTGCCAGCCCTTTTTATTGATTTCCAGCAATTTCTTAATGATATTTACCAAAGACTTATTTGAAGATTCCGCCAAGCCATTTCCTTGCGGATGGTAGGCAGTTGAATGTCCCAAGCTAATGTTGTACTTATAGCAAAATTCAACCATCCTCTTTGACTTGAAGGCCGCTGCATTATCTGTGATTATCTTACTAGGACACCCAAAACATGACAGAATATTGTTTTCAAGAAAAGAGATAATTACCGCATCCGTGGCTTGTCGAGTGGGAATGGCTTCGATCCACTTCGTGAAGTAATCCGTTGCTGTCAATATCCATCTATGCTGACCGGAAGATGCCGGATGGATTTCCCCAATGAAATCCAACCCCCACTGCTGAAATGGTGCACTGACTTCAATTGGTTTGAGAGGCAAAGGCTGTAGTTTCTGCTTCCCTTCGAAAATTTGACATTCGTGACAATTCTTAACAGCCTTGTATACATCAGAAAATAAAGAAGGCCAATAGTAACCTGCCCTTAGAATCTTATTCGCTGTGGTTTTCCAAAACAGATGGCCCCCGCAGTCACCTCTATGAAAGTCCTCCAAAACTCTTTTAGCTTCCTCCTCTACCAAACAATTCAATAACATTCCACCAGGGTCTTTCCAATATAATGCAAAATTCAATATGCAAAAATTTGCAGCCCTCAACTTCAAGGTTCTACTCTTATTTCTAGGCATGCCGGGTGGTGGAGACAAATTCTGAAGTATGTACAAAATGTCAACATACCAAGGGGAAGAAACAAAAATCTCAGATACCTGAAATGATGTACTCTCCTCATCTTCATCGGACATGGCAGCGATCAAATTTATATCTAGAGCATGCAGATTTGTTTCAGCCATGAGCTTGGCGAGTCCTTGTCCTTTGATCAGCTTGGTTGGTTTAATCTCCACATCATATTCTAACAACGCAGCGATCCACTTACCCCGCCTTCCTTCTGGATCTGCCTGTACCAAAACATCTTTAACTGTTGCGTTAGGAACATAGGCTATAATGTGGGAATGCAGTATATATACACGGAAATCTTTCAAGGCCTTTACAAGCGCAAGTGCTTGTTTCTCAATAATGTTGTATTTCAACGCCCTGTCCCTTATTATCCGACTGAAAAAAGCAACGGGCTTCTCAACTCCATCCCTTTTCTGCATTAAAACAGCTGCCAAAGTGTGCTCAGAAGCAAACGAAAACAAAATGAAGTCCTGTGTGTAGTTCGGGCTTATTAAAATAGGGGCTGAAGAAAGAGCTAACTTTACCAAATTGAGTGATTTCACCACCTCTTCTGTCCACTTTACCTGACTGTCCTTTTTCAGCATGTTCGTGATTTCTCTAAGATACTCAGCAAGATTTGGAATGAAACGACGCAGAAAATTCATTTTACCATAAATGACTGTATTTCTTTCTTGTTCTGGGGTTGTTCAATCTGCTGGATGGCTTCAACACGTGCAGGGTCAACACGAATGCCGTCTTTCGATATGATGTGGCCAAGGAGCTTGCCTTCATCCATGGCAAAAAGACTCTTTTTCGGATTCAGCAAAAGCCATATTTTCTGCACTTCTGGAAAACAACTTTCAAATGATACAAATGTTCTTCATCAGAATTTGAAAACACAGTCAGATCATCAAGGTAAACAACCAAAAATACATCTTTCTCGTTGGCGAAAGCCATGTCCATTGCACGTTGAAAAGTGGCACCTGCATTCTTCAGACCAAATGGAATTTTTGCATAATGAAACGTTCCCCATGGAGTGGTGAACGCAGTTTTGTCACGATCGTCCTCATGCACTAAAATTTGATTATATCCTGAATAGCCGTCGCGTAGTGACATCCTTGATGATCCAACTACTTGCTGCAATATATGGTCCATTTTTGGCAGCGGATAATTGTCTTTTAATGATACCTTATTCAAATTTCTGAAATCGATACATAAACGGATCTCACCTGTCTTCTTTCTCACGGGCACCAAATTTGATATCCAATCGGAAAATCTGATAGGTACAATGATTCCTGACTTATACAACCTATTTACCTCTTTTTCAATTGATGGTAGCAGCTTCGGATTGATTCTCTTCAACTTCTGACGAAAAGGCTTCTGATTTGGTTTGATAGGGATAGTATGCTGAATGATATTAGTGTCATATGTTTTTAAATCTGAGTAATCCCATGCAAAAGAATCAACAAATGAAGACAACAATTTCACATACTCCGCTCTTACCTTTGGTGACAATGACTTGGATAACTTTACCATCTTGGGATTTTCAACTGTCCCAATATTTACCTCTTCAACACCTTTTTCAGTTGGTCTCAATGTCGGTTTGCGAGCTACATCGTCTTGATCAAAGAGTTCTTCTAAAGGAATCAATCCTTTAGGAATGATGTTATCTTTGAGTTGCAGCACTTCCATTTGATTTACTTGTATACCATCATTACCATCATCGTGTTCTGTATCTATGGAGGTGTCTTTAAACTTACTCTTATTTTGCAGAAAATCACTAATCTCCTCGTCATCCTGAAAAACTTGCCAACATCGCTGATTGTCTGGAAGGGTGGGACAGTGCTTCACATGTATCTCGAACTTGTTGCTGGAATTCATTGGGATTTTTAAATTTCTTGCTGCCTTAGCAAGTCCATCAGCAACACCATTTTGTATGCGAGGCACACATGTCAAGGTATGATCAGAAAATAACTTCAAAGTGTCTAAAACTGCATTGCGGTAAGCCCTCATGCGAGGATGTTTGGCTTGAAATTCACCCTTTACCTGCTTTATCACCAACTCTGAATCACCATAGACTGCAATTATTTTCGCTTTCAGCTTTCTAAGAATCTCAAGGCCAGCAATCAGAGCCTCATACTCCGCCTCATTGTTAGAACAGTCAAATGCTAGTTTGTAGGAACAAACTCTCACATTGCTTGGAACCTTATCCGGAGCGGAAAATTTACTACGAATCAAAACACCAATTCCAGCACCATCACTACCCACTGCCCCATCAAAATTCATGGTCCAAAGATCATCTTCATCCTCCTCCAAGTGCTGAAATTTCGCCAGCTCTGTTTTTCTGTTTGCTGCCCATTGTCTTTAGCTGATTGCTCAAGAGTATCTTGCTTTTCTTGTCTTTCTTTCTGCAGAATTTCTCTAAAGTTTTCAGTGATCTCTGGTATATCTTCTGCCTGAACTAATTGACTATCTATATCATTAAAACTATCAGCAAACAAAACAAATGACTCTAAGTCAGTATGTACATAATTTACAGGATGATTGATTGGTTTCTCCTTGCTTGTTATCATGTATTTCATCTTCTGCTCTCGATATAACTTTCTCATTTGACCGAAGACTGGAATTGTAGCATAGGAAAAATCTAACTGTAGTGTACCTTTCAACTTTGCCCCTCAAGATCTAGAAAGGAGCATCCCAAATCGAGGAGGAATGTCCACCACAACCACATCCATCAAGACATTCTTCGCAGGAATTTGATCTAAACTTACAACCAAATATTTGATGAGTCCGATACATCTCACGCGGCTAGAATCAAATGAATACAAATCATGGTATTTCCTTGTAATATCTAAACCCAACTTTTCCACGATCGCCTTTGGCATAAGATTGTGCGAAGCACCAGAATCGAACATGGCATTGTGCAATACATATTCATGCAACCTCAAACTGATATAAAAGGGAGGAACATCACTGTCAGGGGACTCACCATCTAAAGCAGGCCCAAATATCAATTCAGGCTGATCATCTTCTATATTTACCATGTCAAACATTGGATCAAAATTCAGAATTTTGGAGACTTGACCTTGATAGCTGATGTTCTTCATAATTTCTGTCAAAGGAATAGATACCTTCAATTTGGAAATTTCATTTTCTAAACTAAAGGCTGAAACTTTTTCAACCTCTTTGACTGGAACTTCCTTCTTTTCAGCCTTATCCTTCATCATACTTGACTGATTTACCTTTTCTGCTGATGATGGTTTACTAGTTGCGGGATCAATTGTCTCTTTTCCTTTCTTCTGTGGTATAGGTGAATCCATCTTTGGTGTTGAAGCCTCTTTTCTTTTCTGAATTGGGTTTATGGGCACATCTCAGTTTCTCAATGAGTATTGCTTCTATTGAGCGGACAAAGCATTCAGATATCCTCTTTGGTATTCATCTGATTCTTCCTCCAGATCTGCATCGTTTGCTAAAATGAAATCCTCATCTTTCTGTGCAGCTGAACTTTCTCCATATTCTTCATCCTCAGTGATGTAAATAGGCAGATCGTCGGGAGTAAAGAAATGGTTTTCCTCACCTACTACATCATCGTCATCATCTGAATCTTGACTCACAAAATTCTGCAAAAGAGGAGTTTTAATTTGCTGCTGGGCTGCCGGCTCTTGTGCTCTCTGTTCACGCTACTTAATTCTAAATTGTGGCTGCTGCTGGCCACGGTAGTTGGGATTACGAATCTGCGTTTCTGGCTTATCAAGCGTCAATATTTTGAACATTTTTTCCATCTCACGAAGCAAGTTCTGTTCTGATGCAGATGTGGAAGCTTCTTCTTTTATAGTCACTCTTTTCTCTGCTTTCAACCGGGCTCTCTTATCATTCAGATTCGCCTCAACACTAACAGCAATCTTCTGCATATCTTCCAAGGTAGGCGGATCTCTATCTCGTAGTGAATAAGCCATCTCTGGATCGAAACCATCCAGGAATTTAAGGAGAGTTGACTTTTTAGATGGTCTTAAGTCATCTGGAATTGCATTATACACTGTATTGAATCTGATAATATAATCCTGAACAGACTCACCAGGATTACGCTTAATGCTGGTATACTCAGAAGTAATCTGCAGTGGATCTTTTTTCAACTCCCATCGATCTAAAAATTGTGTCTGAAGCTCTTGTAATGTATTGATACTTGCGGGTTGTAGAACTCTGAACCATTTACGAACCTCGCCTCCAAAAGTCTAAGCAAACAACCTCATGGACACGTTTTCTTCATCTATTTCATGCAGGTCCAAGAAATCTGTCATTCTGACAATATCCTGCTGAGCGGATATACTCTGTGGAGTGCCATCGAATATTGGAATCTTGCTCTGATAATCAGCAAGCATAGGATCCAAATTTGCAGGTAAAACAAGAGGTGCAAATCTCGCAGCCATGGCTCTTGGTGGATTTATAATCTGCTGTCTCGGAGAAACAGGTGGAATAGGAGCAGTGGGTGAACGAGGTGTATGCGGTGGAGATGGGGGAGGAACTACTGCTGATTGCTGATCAGAGATCTCAGGCTGTACGGGAATGGTAGGGATAAAGGGAGGTTCAGTGGGAATCTGTGAACCGGATGCAATCTCAGATGGCCCAAGAGTTTGTGAAGCAGATTCAATGAATTCGGGAATGTTGGTTGCCACAATGGAGTTTTGAAGATTCAGAATATAATTATCGATAGATCTATTTGCTTGTTCAACTTCTAGATACTTGATGAACTCAGGATTGATGACGGTGGAACCAGTGGCACTTTCGGATTTGGTTTCAAACAATGATAACTCAAACTGATCGTCAAACTCAATATCTTCAATGTATTCAAAAACAATGGGGTATGAGTGAGATTTGACCAAAGGAATAATAGGAGCTTCTTGACGGAAAATTCTTGGGATTAGGTTGGGGTTTTCATATACTGGAGGCGGATTTGGATCAGGATTTGATCTGGTATGCCTTTTTCAAGCCAGTGTATTGATCTACTCAAGAAAAATTCAAGGGACACAATAGATTATTTTTAGCCTATCGACTTCTAGACTCAATCATCCAAAGGTCTAGAACGAATAAGTATACTGGGGTAATTTGCAAATCGAGTGCCGCATTCACAAGCTAACCGGAGATCGACTGAAGCAGCGTTTATCTACTTCCGCTTATGCATGGCAAAAGTGTTTCGAAAGCTACCTGGCGTGACTTCAGACTCCGTCTAAGACTCATGAAACGAACACATCAACAAGCAAACCATTGAGATTTAGTTTCCCCATTATGGTCGCCACTATGTTAGCGCTCAAATCTACCTTAGGCTGAAATAAGGTAAAACTAAAGGCTACATCAAACCACGCTCAGCCTCGTAGCTAGCCCTACGAGGACAGGAGAGGGCTCTCTCCGGGTCTATCTCGGCAAAAGGTCTTCAAAGGGGTTGAGATGACTTATAATGAATACTGATTTTAGGCTAGTAAAGAGATAGGAAAGTTTGATTTTGATTTTTTGGGTTTTCGTTGAAAAAATGGGAAAAACAATTTTGGGTCCGGGGATAAGGCCAGATCTTTGCAGAATTCGAGTTGGGGCGAGGTAGGCAGTAGTCTTGATGCTTTTGATCGGGTATATGGATGGATCAGAACGACAAGGAGCTGAAGAGGGCAAGGGAGAACATGGATCCTCTCCAAACAGGCGAAAACATGTAAAACTAAACAAATTTAAAGGCAGAGCACTGTAAACAATGGATTCAACCTCATTTACTCATTTATTTAGTTTCAGAAGCATAAGAAGGGAATGGCATACATTTAAACATGAAAGAAATTACAATAAACTGAGAGAAAACACCATCAAGAACTGAAATCCACAAGAATCCCAACAGGTGCTGTAAAACCTCTGATCTTTCCTTAGCCAAAATATGAAAAATATGTACAATAGTGTGCTAAAATCTTCCCAAGAGTCCAACCTATCCAACCTCTGAAAATGATTGAGAAATTACATCATATAGACTATCCTAACCCCTTCCCACACCTCTAGGGGTCGAATTCCTCCTTCTAGGAGCAGTTCCAACGAATTCTAAACAAGGAGCTAGAATATAGGCATCCAAACAACTTGCCTCTAAAAGGAAGGAAACTGATTCTTACATTTGATTTTTACTTTTTTAGGAGTGAATCATCTAGAATAGGTAAAAGTGAGTCCAAGTTACATGCCAACCATAAAATTACATCAAGATAACTCAAAAATTACACCCACAAGAAAAACTGGTCCAATCTAGCCGAAATCCTGAGCTGGAAGATGAAAATTTGACCAAAAATCTCTATGTGTCGCGCGCCTGAGCTCTATGCGTCGCGCGCATTTCAGCCTACTTTTGGGGCACTTCCCGGCATCAAAATCGAGCTCATGATAGCTTGTTGGAAAGCCCTGGATGTCTGCTATCCAGCCCAAGTGGAATTTCCCAATTTGGAGCTCATTTTCCCCTCCAAAACTTCATTCTCCCACAAGTACTTCCTGCTGGTGGAAAAGGTGGCAGAAAGGTGATTTTCATGGTGTTTTTGGCCCTTTTGATCATCCAAAACTTGATGAAATTATTTGGCCATACTGGAGCATGCATAAATTACCATGAAAAATCCAAAAATATAAATTTTTCCTCCAGCAAGTGTCCCAATCATAAGCGCGCGCGTCGACGCGCTACGCGTTGGGCTGAAAAATCTGTTTTAAGACCAAAATTTTTCAAAATGAAAAAAATTTCTCCAAATTTGATCAAATTCAGAGTGAAGACCCTCCATCATGTATCATGCCCAGCCAACGAAGCCTCAGCCAAAATCCGGAGTGGATCAGGCCTCTTCTACCGTTTTAGTGCACTGCTCAACCTCCTCTTCAGAATTTTCATTTTTGCTTTGCAGACGTGCATGCGGGCCCAATAATGACCTTTCATGTGATGAAGCATGTCTTTGTCTCTATTTTCCTTTGCCAACAACTTTTGCAGATGAATGTTAACATGCGTGAGGCAAGAATCTCGATCGGCCGGTGTCATATCACCAGGTCTCTTCTAGGCCAATTGTCGATCCTCACGGATTCGCCGCAGCTCTAAAAGTGTGTGCTCATCCTCTAGCTGTTTGTTACGCTTCTCCTGGTAGTTTATCACCCACTGAGCTCTCTGCAATTTCTCTTTCAGTGTGTCATTCTCGGCCTTTTGCTCCTGGATGATCTCTTTCAGTTTCGAGCTAGGAGAGCTCGCATCAACATCGATGAATGTGAAATCAGTGTCTCGACCGCCTGATGGGCCCTCATCGTGCATAGGCCTCTTGCCTCTGTCCTGAATCTGTACCTGTGCTGAAGTCGAAGGTGAGACCCCTTCCACCCCGGGTGGAGATAATACTCGCGCTGCTGATGAAGTCAACGAGACCCCTTCCACCTCGGGTGGAGATAGTACTCGTCGTGTAGCTGCAAATAAGGCTCTGTGGCCTCGCTGATATGTCACATACACTGGAGCACTGATATGCTCGGTCTCAGGAATGTCAAGCTAGTGTGAAGGCTCTCCCTCATCATGAACTACCTTGGGAGGCGGCTGTGGCGCTGCGAAGAAGTCACGGGAGATGAAATCCTCCCAAGTAATGCCCTGCTGTGTCAACTGATGTACCACCATGATTTTGATCAGCACGTAATGATATATGCTGCTATGCTGCTGTGCTGGGGTCTTCTTCTGTACAAGAAAAGTCATCCGCTCTATGTTGTGATACATGAAGTATGGAATTCTCATCATACGTACCCTCGTGAAATGCATCAACAAATGGACATGGTACGCATAGAGGCGCGAGAATCTGCCCTCGCAACTGAAATATCGAATGATGAGTTTCATCAATGGTGCAAACTCATCCTTCAGAAATCTGAATGGAAATACCCTGCTCAACTGCCTCACAAACCCAGGTTTGATGTATGGCTCATAGTAGGATCTCTCTAGCTGCTATCGTTTGTTCCATTCCTCTCCTATGTTTGGTATTCCGATGGCCTGAGCAATGGTCTCTGGTGATAGAACGAAATCTACTCCACCAAGGTTTACACGGCCATCATGTAAATGTAGAAAAAATAGGCGAGCTAGCTCATGATGATGCTGGGTTTATGAAATCATCTCACAGTATTGGAAACATGACTGATGCTGAAAACAATCCATTGCAAGTGGGCAAGCCTGCAATTGAGCCAAAGAAGTAGGCTCCTCCCTGACATGCCTACCACTTTTGCCACTTTTGTGAGACCTCCGTGGCACATTACCCTCTGCTGTGGAATCACTGTCATACTCCTGCTCATAAATTGAATCCGTCTCTGACATGGCTTTGAAAACAAGATGTTTGCAATATATATGCTGATATAGGTGTAAAAAGTTCAGTGTATGCTCAAAACCCAAATATATCACATATGTATCAAAGTATCATAGGAAAGCCACAGTGGTAATGGCTCTGTCAAATGGGTTTGCATGAAAAACAGTCACTGCTTTGATCATAAGGGGATTTGACAAGTGAGAAGAAAAGAGTGTAATGTGGGGGAAATAACAAAAGTGACAATAGCCATGGTAGCGTTTAACAATGTCAATGGAGGATTCCAAAATTCACTGAGCAAACGTGAAAAACCTACTTGCAAGCAGTTTGAGGCAATTTGGCATGAATCTGGACGAAGGAGCGAAAATTTTTTGGCTCTGAGATTCTATGCGTCACGCGCTCACCCAGTGCCCCGCGCGCAGTATGTGTGTCGCGCGCGTGCTAATTTTCACGGGCCTATGAAGCCCAGTGCGTCGCGCGCCTCCTCTGTGCGCCGCGCGCACTTCCACCTCCAGTCCACGGCTTTGAAAAACAAGTTTTCGCCCCTCAACTCACCAATTCGAACTCTGCCTTGGGAATTTGCGCAAATGAGTTGTCCTCCATGGCTTATATGTGTAGAAAAATATCTCATAAAAATCAAATTTGATTTTAATTTGCTCCATAACCCACTTTGTAATGTTTGGGAATTTGGCACTTTATCACTTAATAGAATGCTGTCTTTTGGCTCCTCATTATTTTTTCTGAGTCTTGGACTGATGAAATGTCTTGATTCTTGCAGGGATTTTGGCATTTGGCTTTGGCAAAGACCAGAGGCTTCTTTTGAACTTCTTATAGTGGAACAAATACACAATTATTACAAAAAATGAAATTTGACAATTTCTAGTTCCAAAACAGAGTTTTGGACTAGAAATGTCTTCAAATGTTTTTGAGAATAAAAACTTGAAATAGGAACCTTTTGAAACAGACCTCAAGGCCTGCGGGCTTTTATTTCATGTATCAAAGGACTGAAACCCCTAGACTCTAGGACTAATGACTCTTTTTGATGAAAACAATCATTTAGGACCATGAATGATGTGACCTGAACTTCAGTGATTTTTGAGGAACTTTGAATTAGCCCTGCAGGTACAAGCATGAGGAAACACAAGACGACCAAACCCTCTCGTCAGTCAATGGCATGCCCCTAGAAAAATGCAACAAAGTGGAATGAGCGAGACACCTAAAAATGATATGCAAAAATCAAAATGATCTCTGACGGAGGGCTGTAAGGACCGACTCTAACAGTGGGGTTTCAAATGGACTCGGTGGGTGGCCACCAATATCCACCTATATCATTAAGTCCCAAAAACGGCTCCGGGAGTGCAGGACCCGAAAACCTATAAAAAATAGTAAGTTGTGTTGAAGCTAAAAATCTGAAAGAATTGATGCTGTGGATCCAAATGAATTGGTGGGTGGCCACCGATATCCACCTAGATCAAGAATATATGTAGTTCTTTGCAAAATTAAAAGAAGGGGAATATAAAAGAGCTTACCTACTAATATATTCAAAATGTATAGGAGAAACAATGAAATCCTTTAATGTCCCAATATAAGAACTTGAGGTTGCATACTATGTGCATTAGGATAACATACAAAAGGTGAGGACTCTATAAGAGAGGATAATATTGGGAGTGCAAAACAAGGGTTCATTATATCTATTTTATAGTCCAAATTTGAAGGTATTATAATTGGTTCACCAACATACCTTCTTTAATACATTTTGTTGGTTATATTATAGTTTGTCATTTGTGAGATTGGGTGCATTTTTGGTCTTGATTATTGATGCTACAATGACCCTTCTAAATTCATTTTTAAGTATATCTTATATTTTTCATGTGTGAGATTGGATGAATTTCTTTCTAGACCATTAACATTATGTAATCTATATGATTTGATCTAAACATGTTAATGTTTTGTTGTAGGACCATTATCTTACTTATGTACCATTTTTAATACTACAGAATAATTTAAAATTGAGCCTTATGGTTTTTAGTGTAGAAATGTGAGTGGATATTTTGTTGATTAAAATAATTTTTTAGGATATTGAAATTAAACCCTAAAGGTGGAACCCTTAAATTTGGAAGGTTTAGGGAGGCAAGAATTGGAACATTGGTGAGAAGAGGTGGAAGATCTAGTGTGAGCTAGGACTCAGACAAGATCTCATAAGAAGAACTAAGGAGTGGATATCAGATAGTAGAGTGGAGAACTTCAAGGGTTAACTTAATTGATTGAACCATCTTTCCTAGGCATTGTTTCAATAGGGAGGCCTCAAGTCAAAATCTCAAAATTGGTTGTGTCCATTGGCATTATGGGTTCTAGTGTCCAATATTTATGTAAGGGGATAAATTTTAGGTGCTTTTGGATGTCACATGACCCTTTCTAATAGCCTAAATAATGACTAGATAAGATACAAGGTATCCAATGGATACTAGTGACTAGCTAAAGTCACTATTTGGTATTATAAAAATTCCTTTGTGTGCTCCTACTTGGCTAAGTGTTTTTTTTTAATTATATAGAAAGAAATGGAGTAATATCCCATGATCCAAAGTCATCCAATAACAATGGAATTTTTCCTCTTTATGATCCAACAACGAGTTATTATAGGAGGTTGAGTTTGTTTGTTTTTGTTTTTCACATAATTTGTAAAAAATAAACAAACAAACTTTAACAACTAGGTGCTAACAAGAAGTTAGAGCTACAATTTTAGCAATCAAATCGTTACACAAAAGCAGGTCACTTGTCTCATAGACAAGGGTGCCACATACACCAATTTGGTGTCTAGCTTAAGTGTGACCTTAAAATTAGAATATTTAATCACAAATTCATTTATTATCATTTTTTTCCATCATCCTAGCTCATTTTATGATGAATTATATCTGAAATCCCATAAACAAATGTTGAAATAACATATTTGAATTGTAAAATATGTACAAACTAGGTGCCCATGGTTTTCAAAGGGTCTAAATCCATTTATGCATTCAAAAATGCATTTCAAACAAGAAAAAAGTGTAGTCTCATCAACTTAAACTAAAATCGGATGAAAAAAAAAGATAGAACAATTAAACCTCACCTTAATAAAATGTTCAATATTAAATACCTCACAACTCAAATATTAAATATTCCATTTATTTAATTTGAAAAGATAAGATTTATAAGTAAAAATTATTCAATTGGTTCTCCCATTAATTATAGTAAAGTTATATTAATGTATTCCAACATTAATTGTACTGATGTTATCTTAATTTTTAATGATGTTCTAGTAATCATGGGTTACACATAAGTTATCTTGTACAAAATGGATACTCTTTCTTCATTAATTTTAAAGTTATATTAATGTATTCCAACATTAATTGTAATGTTACCTGAAATTTGAATTGATGTTGTAGTTATCATGGGTTACACATAAGTTATTTTGTAATAAATGGATAAACTTTCCAACAACAAACCTATTTAGAATTTGGTGGAAATTTTAGGAATGAATAGAATTTTATCATAATTGAAGCTTTGTTTGTTGTGTAAGATTTCTTTTAAAAGTTTTTCCCAATTTTGAATTGACCTAAATTGTCAAAAAACCAATCAAATTTTTGGATCAATGAGGACTCTAACTGTATGTTTCACCAAATTTTCATAGTTGAAGAAAATTTTGCTACAATATTAAACCGTTCCATAGGAGCTTCACCTTGTTGACCAATACCTTATCATGTTCATTCAAAATGGGGGTTTTATATTGGGAAAAAAAAAATCAATATATTGTAGGTAATGGGGTAAGTATGTGGGATAATGGGGGGTTATAGGTAATGGTGGGTATAAAAAGGGTTTCTAATAAAACTAAAGTTTTCTATTAGAAAAACATATTGGGAGATGGATTCAACAAAAGGAATTTGGGAGATTTTTATCAATATCTAGTGAAATTAGGGGTATTCTTCTTTAATATCTCATGAACTCAAGTATTATATCATAGGTTAAAAAAGTAAAGACCCAATGTTTACATCACATTAATGCAAAAAATGAATGCATACAGTAATACAATTCGAAAATACATTAGCAAAAGTTATGGATGTTATTCATAATTGCACAAGTATTATGTAATTGAGTGGGTTAATTCGGGTAAACATTCATTTAACAAGAAGTTGTAACTTCAATTTGTGATTGGGGTGGAAACTATGGGAGCAAGGGTTATCCTCAACCCCAAGGGAGAATGTGAACTAACTTATGCTTGGGGTTCAAGTGAATCCGCAAACAATCAAGCATAAGCCTTGGCCTTGTGCCAAGGATTGAACAATGTCAAAAAAATGGAGATTGAACACTTTATAGTTATTAATGACTCGTTAATTTGCATTCGACAAAGGTGAAACTCGATCCCCTCACATACCACAACTCTCTCAAGATTGATCTTATGGAAAATAAATATGTGGTTTAATTAAGGAATGATGAGCCAAATTTGGGTGGGGAAAGGCTCCTTTTTATTTTTCATTCCATGAAATCATTCAAATTAAAAATTGAAATTGTTATGCATTATAGATAAGACGGCCTACAACAACATCCCCTCCACCCTCACTCTTCATTCATACCATAAATCTCAATAAGAGGAGTGACTTAAAGTTTAAGGATATGGGTTCGCTTAGTGGAGGTGGAATTTTGTTCATTTCTATCTTTAATTGGAGTTATATACAGTTATCCTAGTAATACTTTTATTAGCTTTGTTATCTAATTTTGATGGGTTTTAGAGTTATAAGTATCACTCATCTTTATAATAAGTTTAAGCTTGGATTGTCTTTGGTTTAATGGGTCATCCCATTAATATTCTCCATGGATATAATCCCATTAGCCATGGAGGACGGTTTCGTTCATATCAATCAATGTGCTCCTTTATGAAATTGTGGATTTTTTGGATTTAATAAAGGATTGCATGCTAAATTGAGAATTTATAGGTACCAATTTCCCACTTTAATAATGAAATTTCATCTTAACTTGAAATTCAGTTAGTGTTGAGTGCAACTCTGGAAACAAGGGTGGTCGTCTAATGCAAGCAAATAAAAAAACTCATTACAAAACACAATATGCAATACGTATTGATTCTACGTTTAGCAAAGAGGTCAAAACTCTCAATTAAAAAATGATATGGTTTAGCAAATCGAGAGATGAAATATCAATAAAAATGTGAAGCAAAAAGCACATAATGAGAATAATAAAAATGTCAAAAAACGCATGCACGTTAAACATATTATGTATTAAAATAGTATTTTTTTTATATTTGGTAAAATATTTTTACAAAACCAATTTATTAAATATTATAATTATAAATTTTTATTAGGAATATAAACATAGATGGCATTGAAGTGTCTCCTATATCCCAACATCCATGAAATTCTTTAAGAGGGTCTCCCATATAGCAACACTCATCATGGAATATCGTGGGACGTACTTAAGTGTGATTCCCTCTTGAGGTTTGAATGTATCGACTTTCACATGCCACGTGGAAAGTGAGATACCAAAACTAATATGGCGTGAATCTTGTTTGGTTGATCTGCGAAATTAATAATTGGGGTGGTTTCATATTTAAGATATATATTTATTTATTTTTGGTTTATTATTACTATAATTATTAGATTTATTATATTTATATTTTACGTAGTTTAATTGGTGAGTAAAGTATTGTAAAATATGTGAAAACTGAGAGATCTAAGGTTCAAATCCTCTCGTTGTGCCTTGATCTATGGAGAGGAGGATAAGTTGTAGAGCCCCAAAGATATACTAGTAGTTATGTGTAGGACAAGGCGTAGAGACCCAAAGATTTACTAGTAGTTATATGTCAAGTAGGCTAATGTGTTCCTAAATCTCTTTTCACTCTTAAGGAGGTTTTCATCTCAAGAGATTTGATCCCTCTTAGCACTTGGTAAATCTAGAGTTAAGTGTGTTCCTAAATCTCTTTCCACTCTTAAAGAGGTTTTCATCTCAAGAGATTTGATCCCTCTTAGTGCTTGGTAAATCCAGAGTTAAGATGGCTCTAGACTGGTTATTATTAATAATAATTATAATTATTAATTTTTTGGTTTTTAATTTATAATTATTTTCTGAATAGATTTTTTTTAAATATAATTTTTAAGAACATGTTTTTCAAAAAGGTCACAAATTCAAATACAAAAATAAGTAGAGTATGTACATCTCTAATTTTTTTTTTTTTTTTTAACTATGGTGAAATCGGTAACATGTTGGAGTAATCTAGGCGAGGCCCATGATCAAATATTTCGACTGCCACTATAACACCAAGATTATATCTGATACCCTATAAGATAGATATATTAATAACATATGATATTGGAAGAGCCAAGACGTCACATTGGTGGGGGTGCCTACTCTTTGAGCCTTATCACAATGAGCCAAGAATGTTCCTTGGAATTGAACCTGGGTGGAAAGGAAACAAACTTTGCTCCCAACCACTTCAGTTGCCAACCTGAGAGACCTCTATAGATTTTAGTAGTCAAATATTGTGTGGAAGGGGTCCCTTGTCCCACAAACAAGGTGGTCTCATAAACCAATTTGATGTTTGGCTTGGTTGCGACCTTATTATTATTATTGTTATATAAAATATTGGATGCATTTTTTATCTTAATGTTGTGTAACCTATATGATTTGGTATGATGAATCCATGTTGTAGACTCATTATTTTATTGTTGCACCATTATCTTATTGCTCACCAACTTTGATATTAGAGAATAATTTAAATTCAAGGTTGAAAATTTTGGTATAGAATTTGTGAGTGGAAATTTTGGTGAATAAAAAGAAATTTAGGATATTGAAATTAAACCTTAAAGATGAAACCTTTAAATTTGTGAGGTTTAGGAAGGGTAAGAATCAAAACAATGGCGAAAAGAGGTGGAAGATCTAGTGCAAACTATGACTCATACAACACTTTCAGAAAATAATTTGAAAAGTTGAATATAAGAAACTATAATGGAAATTTTGTTTACACAAAGTAATAGATAAAGAAGTTATACATATAAGTTTAAATTTAATTAAGTAATTCATAGTTGAAATAATAAGTTAAACATTATATGACAAGTAAAAATTATTTCAACATATGGTAATGATGCGAGTTATAAATACAGATTGGGGTGGGAAATGAAGGTGACCATGTGCTTGGGGGGAAGTCGGCCACCCCACCACCTCTCATAGTAATTGAGAGCGGGTGACCCCGACATGTAGAAGCATGTGACCCTTCCTTCGCAAATTTATGAATATGACAAGTCCCCGCTCTATATTCTTATGTATGTCTAAAGTCACTCTGATGAGATTTTATGGCATCATTTTACTCTTCCCCCACTGAAGGTCGATTATCTTAGGAAATATTACATTGGGGAGTTGGTGCTTGAAGTCCTTAGCATTTTTCAAGATATTTTCTTTCTAAGCCTTTCAACATGTTGCATGTTTATCTTTGACCTCAGAGGTGTGGTAGTTTGGTTCTGCATTTGGATTGTGATGGTGTATGGTATCTAGCGAGTGGGGGGATTATGGCTCGAGCAAGATAACTTCCTAATGGACCTGGGTGTGTATGTGGAAGGTGTAGCAAAATTGTTTTTGTGTCACCCTCCATAATAGGACTGCAAAGTGACATTTATCACCCCCTCACCTTCACTTTGTAATCTCTCACAGTGCTCAATAGCCTAGGTCAACAATTTTGGGGTAAAACCTAAGCTTACAGGTTTGAGTTTTATTCCTTATTATGGTAGTTTTGTTGGTATCAATCTCATTTGATTGGTAGCTCTCTTTGGGGCTTGGATACAAGTCTTATGGAGCCAAATCTAATATCTAAAATTCCATTTGGATCAAAGGTCACCTACTACTTCTCTATATTCTTACTTCTTTTCTTCATTCCGTCCTTCTTTTCTCAAGATTCCCTTTAGTCCATGATCTAGTTTTTTGTTACACCTCCCTTACTTCTAGTTCTCCCTCCTTGGCCTTCAATTCTTTGTCCCCTGCACTTGCTTCAACTTTCTCCTGAATAGTATTCCTCGGTAGTGCATGTGCAACCACCGAGGAAGGGGAGGACATAGACCTCAAAGATGAACTTGCGCCCATGCCAACGCAAAGGAAGTCACTTCCATATACAATTTGACCATCCCCTCTAAAATTCATATTGAAATCCGCCAACTTGAGTCATTATATGTTGCATATTGTCAATAATTTTCTAATTATAATATCCTTGATGAGGTTTCCCAGTGGGTTCCTGACCCTGGACATGCTAGGAGGCGATAAAAGCAATAACTCAACGTTATCACCCTTCATTGGAAGCTCAAAACATTATTGGGAAGAGTTCTGAAAGAAAAGCAAGACCAGTAGAACATATTTTTTTCCCTAAATTACATCAAGTGCACCAATAGGTATCAATGTTCATGCTTGAAGAGCCTATATGCCAAAGTTGCTCACTTAGATAGCCACCTTCAGTGTGATGAAAAACCACCAACTCCTCTAGGCTCCAATGCTAGAGATAATGCCCTTGTCACATCTTCATATTCATGACTTTGTTGTCATTATATATGTAACTCTGTAGTAGATGGACAAGTTTATTTCCAACGGTTGGTATATTTTTCTCAGACTTAATCACCCATAGACATTCAACAGATCTGGTTTCCCTTGTGATAGATTGAGACTGCTTACATGTGTCCGATTTAAACTATGGACATCTAACAATTGTATGAATTTTTGACATCTTGAATAAATACAAAATGATTTTTAAAAATGTGAGTTGTATATATATATATATATATAATAAAAATAATTTAAAAAAACAAATCAATTACATAATTTAAAAAAAATAGAATTAAAATTAAAATTAAAAAATATACATAAATATATAAAACTATATATAAATATAATTCAAGTTACGAATTTATGCTAGAATACAAGCCAATATATTGATGCATATAAGTCATAAATGTCACCTATTAAATGCTTCACATATTAAATTATGCAGTTTCCGAGGGCAAGGAGCGGTATGGCTAGAACCCTAGCCGCCCTTACTCCTTGGTTCATGCCTCCATGTCAATGAAGTCGATGGTCTCTTCTTGTTTCATAGTGGGTGTCATGGTTTTTTTTACAGATTCTCTTAGGCGTAGTATTTTCACAGTGTGTCTCGAGCTTCGTTTGTGTTTGCTTGGGGTTTAGATGTTGGCATTCCTTCTCGTCACTATTGATTATCCCTATGATTCACTATGTTCTTCAGGTCCTATAGGCACTTTTTGTTTCATGTTGGGTTTCGTGGCCCATTACTTAGAACCGAGGGTTTTCCTATCACTACCCAAGTCATGGGTGTAGGTTTTGGTGGCTCTAGTGAGTTCCTTTTCTACGTGGTGGCTTCTACCCTTGTTTGTGTGGGTGATGGCGTTCATCGTTTTGTATGTTGGGTGTCGCTGCATTTTCACTTTGGGGTTTTGTGGTTGCCTCTACATAGCCCCTTACAAGTTTCAACCAAGAATATAAATTGGGTCTAGTTGTGGGCCTTGCACCCTATATTTTTTCTAATTTTTATGTTGGGGTTTGTAGACCCACTTGGTAATGGATTGGATGCTTATTTTTTGGCCTTTCAGGTGCTCCCCCGAGGTAATTTGGTGGGCCTAGGTTCCTTATTCTCTGAGCTTATAGACTTGTTTTCATGCTACCCATTTTTGGGCTTTTTTTTTGGGGGTTTTGTCCCTACTGGACTATTTTGCGTGTAAGCGTGTGATGAGGCATGTTGGAGCATCTCCAAGCAGGTCAAGCCATTCAGACAATATTCCAACTATTTTTTGTGATTATATTACGTATGTGTTAGAAATTGTAGCAATAAAGGCTCAATTTGACTTTAGCCTTAGTCAGATTGAGTAAATTGAATTTAAAAATCAACAAGACAACTTGGAGGCAGTTAACTAGTGTAGCATGGCTCTTGTCACTTCGTTATCTCAGTAAATTTGAGTTAGTGGGTTTGGAGTTCAGTCATGCATGTGTTGATTGCTAAATTTTATCAATCTAGTTCAATTGTTTTTAGTTCTACTTAGTTAAATGACCTCTAACTATTGATAGATTCGATTGAAGGTCAATTGTGTAGTGGGATAGTGGTCTAACTCAGATATTTTTCAGTTAACTAATCAATCAACCCAAAATAGCTCATGCATGCATAGAATTTGAATAGAGTGGAGGAATTAAGGCGAATGTAAAATTATTTGTATACTAGTGCAATGTACAAAATTTTACATGTCGGCAGTTGATCAATCCTTGGGAATTGCGCAAGGAAATAGGGACTTCCCTATTGTTTAGGAGCTTGAATTTTCTTAGGATTGTGAAGGAAATAGGAGGATGAAGGAGAATAAAATTGGCTGAGTGTTGGCCAGAGGTTCTCTTTCAATGGAGATAACAATTATTCTTTTGTAAATTGTGCTTAGAGTTGAAGCAAGCAATTGTAATGGTTTCTCTATTCAATTGATTAATGCAAACAGGCTTGAGGTTTATTTTCCAATTGGGTTCCCCTAGAAATAAATGTGTACTTGTGGATTTTCTTATTGCATGTCTATGCATGTTTTTCTAAATTGTGATTTCCATTCCGCAGAATAGTAGTGTAGAATTATGTCTCTTGATTTTAGTTTAAATTCTTGAGTAGTTGCAATTCTATCAAATTTCTACATGGTATCAAAGAAGATGCAATGTTGGTAGTAGTACATGTTGTATAATGTACTATCAGCAGTAGCACAGATGCAACATGGTTTAGCTATAGCCAATAACATATGAATTAGATTTGGCACAGTGGTTTATGGATGGTGTTAGACAACTATAGTTGTCAGACATCAGCAACATGGTTGGAGGAAGTTATGGAGATAGTTGGAGAACACCTTCCTCACTAAGAGGGAGTGTTGTCTTTTGTAGCATGAGATGGTGTTATAGTCTCAAAATTTGTGGACAGGCTAAAAAACATGATTTCTCCAAAACTCAAAAATCGTTTCTAGAAATTCTACCTAGAGATAGCTCAATTAAATTAATTGACCACCATTTAAATTTTTCCTAAATCTAACTTAGGAAAATTGGCTAATTAATAGTAATTAATTGGGAAAGGTGAGAATTCTCTAGAAAATCATAAGGATCGAATTGTAGATGATTTCATCCATATATTAAGCTTCAATATTGATCGTTGGAGTCCCAACTACAGATTATAAGATGAGGTCAATAGGTAGATGGAGAAACACATAAGAGAAAGCCAGTGCTGCAAGTTACTTGGGTAGTTCAAGCTAGCCAACAGTGCAAGTTACTTGGGTAGTTCAAGCTAGCCAACGAAAGATTTTGAGCCACAGAGGGGACATAGGGCTAGAGAGGGGAAAATATAGTTATCTAAAGGAATTTTTATAGTTCTGGAGAGGCAGAGAGAGGAGGTCGAAATGATTCTCCAGGAGGTTATGCAGGGTCTACACAAAGCCTCAAAGAGGCAATAGAATTTAATTGGAGTGGAGGTCATTTCAGTTTCCAGTGGTCTGTAGTAGAAGAAGTAAGCATATCTACAAATTCCAAGAGGGAATGCAAGTATAAGTGCTAGAAACCGAGCAAGAGAGGAGGAGATTCCTATTTATTTCCCATTCTTTGAGTTTCATAGATTTTACAGCTTTATCGAGATGGTCGTACGGGATTGTCAAAGCAGTCCATGCAAGTTAGCCAGAATGCATATCTGGGTAGCAAATTGACTTCTAGTTGTCAGAGATATGTACGAGAGGAAGAATGAGTTTCCTAATGAAAATTTCAAAGAAAATAATGGTCCCAACTAGTGACAAGGCTCGAAAGGAGATAATGGGGCGCCAGATCCAGGAGTAGGAGTATGAAACTCTAGTGTGCCAATTGGGTAGGGTCCATAGGAGAGTAGGAGCGGTTTCAATATACTTTCCTCATGGATCTTTCCCTTGTTCCAGGGGGCCACGGTGTTCATTAACAGAAGTATCAGTGTCAGTTGGGTTAGTCATATCTTGAGGAGCACAGAGTAGTGTTGATAGAAATGCAGGAGGCACAATCCATAATCAACATCAATATAGTTTTATTAGTATATAGTTGCAAAGATACAATTGATTCAGTTTTTTTTTGGATGCTTCTCAGTTTCATTTGTTGCAGTAGCAGTAAAAATAGTGAGAGGTGTTTCTACAGTAAATTCCACAGGTGCTAGACAGGGGTGGTGCAAAATCTCTCTCTTGTTAAGAGGGAGTGTTATAAAGTGTAGAAAGAAAGGCTCAATTTCACTTTAACCTTAGTCAAATTGAGTAAATCAAATTTCCACATTAGCAGGAAAACTTAGAGGTAGTGAATTAGTGTGACATGGCTCTTGTCACTCATTTAGCTTAGTAAATTTAATTTAGTGGGCTTGGAGTTTAGTCATGCATGTGTTGATTGCTAAATTGTAGCAATCTAGTTCAGTTATTTTCAGTTGTACTCAGTTAAATGACCTCTAACTATTGGAAGAGTCAGTTCAAGGTCATTTATGCAATGGGACAACAATATAACTCAAAGATCTATTATTTAATTGATCAATCATCCCAAAATATGTCATGCATGCATAGAATTTGAATTCCTTAGTTGGAGTGGAGGAATTAAGGCTAATGTAAAATTATGTGTATACTAGTGGAGTGTACAGAATTTTGTGCGCAAGCAGTTGATCAATCCTTGGGAATTGCACAAGTAAATAGGGACTTATCTATTGTTTAGGAGATCTAATTTTCTTAGGATTGCGCAAGGAAATAGAAGGTTGGAGGAGCATAAAATTGGCTAAGTGTTTGCCATAGGATCTCATTCAGTACACAGAATAGTTATTCTTTTGCAGGTTGTGCTCAGAGTTGAATCAAGAAATTGTAATATTTTCTTTATTCAACTGATTAATACAAAGATGCTTGAGGGGTTTTTCCCAGTTGGGTTCCCCTATAAATCACAGTGTACTTATGGTTTTTCTTGTTGCATGTCTATGCATGTTTTTCTAAATTCTTATTTCCATTCCGCAGATTAGTAGACTAGAATTTTGTCTCTTGATTTTAGTATGATTTCTAGAGAAGTTACAATTATTTCAAATTTCTACAAAGAATCTCCAATGATGATGCATGTTGGAGAAATTCCAGACACGTCCAAGCCATTCAAAGAATATTCCAGCTATATTTTATGCATATATTACTTGTTTGCATGTGATTAGGCATGTCAAAGCATCTCCAGCATGTCCAAGTTAGTCAAAACATCTTTCAGATGTTATTTTTGTATGTAGACCTTGCACCCTTTTTTCTTTCAAATTTAAGCTGGGGTTTGTTAACCCACATTGTAATTATTTGCTACCATTTTTTGGACTATATTTGGTGCTCTCTACGAGGTTATTTAGTGAGCCTTTGTGCCCACCTAACTTTCTTTTTTCATAATCTATTTTTAAAAAAATTCATTTTAATGAAAACTATTGGTTTTTTTTTTTCTAAAAATAACTTTTAAAAAAATTATGCACTTTACAACTACAAAATTCATGTGTAAGATGGGGTTCATGGTGTATTTAAGCTTTTATTTCCTACTAGACTGAACAATTTTCATGCCCATTCATCCTCTAGTTGTTATTTTCCATGGTTTCTTTGGAAAGGTCGTCTCATTTCTCTTTGGTTTCTGCATATTATCTACTGTTGTTTAGGGTAGCTTCATAACTAGAGTCGCCTCAGATAATACTAACCATAATCATGGAAGTTGTAGGCTTGAAATCTCGAAGGGGTCTGAAGGTCTTAGAGTTTCTATCGGTATTACTTTCATGAAGAAAGGCTATTAGAGGTGGTTTTGGATATCATAGTATTTTTATTCTCAGTAGGTTCTTAATGCATGTGTCACAGTGGAGTACTTTGATTAAAGTTACATATTGTTAAAGGTTTTCTCAGAATAAGATCTTCTACATGATTGGAAGGAAATTTCACTGGCCTGTGTATTTGGGAAGCATTTTCTTGCTCACTATGAGGGAAATCTTCATGGTGTTGGAAGAAAGTTTTACTTTACAGACCCTAGGTTCAAACTCTAATTACTAACAAAGATCTTATCGTAGACTAGTGAAACACCAACATTTGCATTCCTCCACGAGGGAGAAATGTCTCACCCAAGGCATGTCAAGACTTGTTAGATGTTAGAAGGAGATTTACTTTGTGTTGGGATACAAATTATTTTCATACATTATTTGTCAATTAATTATTCACACAGGAAGCTTTGACATCCTTGCACATAGTACAACATTACATATAAATATAACATATTTCTCAATAATTCATCATAAAAGAAATTTTTAAAAGGCGACACAAAACATTATGCCATTCATTCATGATAAATAGAGATATGACCCCACAAGAACTTCATATATTAAATTAAAATCCATAACAATACAATATATATCTACAAATTCTATGCAATATATTCTTAGGACTATATCAATATGACATATCAATTCTAGATTACAATCTCAACACATGTATAAAGATTCAATTCTCATTCTGACAACATGTCGACATAAGTCTCTATCTATCCCTTTTTCTTATTCTTGATCCATGCGGCTTTTATATATTTTTGTCTCTGTCTTGATCTTGCTCGCTAGATCTAGTCTATCTTGATCCTTTTGACAAAATTTGGGTGCTTTTGTTCATTTTTGCTTTGATTCCTTCAAAATTAAAACTAAATATTTCCTTCACGACTTTGGAAAATCCTAATATAACTGCTTTTGATCTTTTATTGCCACTTTATTTTTTTATTGTCAGCTTTTGACTTTATTTTCCATTTACCTTTCCTACTTCCATCGATTACTTCACTACCAATTTTAAGTGAAATTTGATCAAAGCTACCGAGAAAACTAAGGTCCCAACGAGCCTCAACCGTAGCCTATTGACTCACCCTCAATTCAATCCTTTATCTATACACTTGGATCCTCTTGTGGTTGCACAACTTCTATTTATGCTTCTCCACCATGTTGTGTTGCTTTGCCTTTAAAATAATAACCCAACTCTAGTACCTTCTGCAAAGATTCAACCTTAAAATAATAAGAGTCATTCGTTGTAGTTTGTCAAGTGTCATGCAAAGTATTAGCATGTTATGTGAACTAAGCAGTATCTTCAGCAATTGGAGGGTCAAGGAACATGGAGTGTAATATATGCCATTGTGTGTCTGCATCATTATTTAATGTCCAAATATTCATGAATTTACTTTTTTGCAACGAGATGAAGGTCATGAACGACAATCTTAACTCTGTGTGATTCTTCCTCTAGCACATTAATTTTCTTTTCAATAGCTTCAGCCTAAGTAAATAATTGTTGTTGTTGCATCAAATAATTATTCACAATGCCTTGCTCTATGAGCTGTTTTTTTTTATCATGTAATGGGTCAATATTTATATTATGTTTAGTGAGAAAACCAGGGAAATCCTGAACTTAGTGGAATATTTCTTGTGAATCTCTAGTGACCTATTGCAAAGTACTGCAAAGACAAAATCCTTGTTCATTCTCTTGGTTAATATGTTGGTGAAATTGTTTTATAAGGTTAGGGATAGATTTGAAAAATTAGCAAAAGTGGTGCACAAATATCTATTCAAAAAAATTAACTCTATACTCCAAGATTCAAATAATTGAATGCATTGTGTTGGCACACACTAAGAGAAATATTTTGGTACATTGGGAACAAATTTTGAAATTTTTAGCCATATCAACTGGAGTTTGGAGTTAGTTTACTCAATCTGCTTCACTATTTCTTACTTTTATCCTCGCAATTGATCACCTTCCTTAGCGACAATGATGAGATGTTATTTTTATTGTTCAGGGACAGCGACAATTTCAATGTATCTCAATATGGAAATAACTAGCCAATATTCAATTTGGATCAATGAAGCTTCGATAAACTGAAATAGTTGCGGTGAAGACAATGTCTAAATATCGTTTATAGACAGTGTCAGCTAGAGAAAACCTAGCTGGAAAAGGGTTGGACACTTGCAATAGATTTCTCTTATTGTCCTTGAGGTGATAAGTTTTAGATCCCGAGTTTGCTCCTACTGATAATCTTCACTTATTTTAGCAATAACATGAGAGGGTAGAAGAGGGCCTATATTTAGGGATTGGGCAAGTAAATGTAGAGCTTCTCAGTAATATTTAAGGTCTTGGATGATAGAAGCTAGTTATGTTTATGAAACAATATAAGTAGTCTGAAGTTGATTAATAGGTTTCACAGGTGGCAGAGGAGAAATTTCTAGATTCTACTCAGGTTTAGATGTGGTCATGGGCTTTAACTCTACTTCCATATCAATAATGTCTCCAGTGGTATTTGCAGGTTCATAGTGTTTAGAAGGATGATCTAATATGATCGTAGATGGAAAAGTGGTATGAGGCGACGATACAGGACTATGCGTGGGAGAGTTAACATGTGATGAATGAGTATTTTCCTCAATGAACTTAGTGGATTCAACAATATCTTTAGGGACATCCTCGGTAAGGTAAAAAATGGTTGAAGAACTAGCAATTGGATTAGTAAATATACAGGCAGCAAAGGCTTCAGAAAAATCAAAAGTATCAAAGTTGAAGGGATCGGTATTTTCAATCGTAGGTGGTGTTGATGATATCAGACTTATTGATGCAAATGGAAGAGATGGGGGTTTGAAAACCTTACCAATATATGGAACTGAATTAGGGATGGAAGAAGGCTCCTTAGGGGGATTTACCAATGATTGCATAATTGATATATTAGAATTTGTGGAAGACATACATGCCTGCAGTAACTGCATGAAAGGTTGGAAATCCACTGAGGAAGTGGAAGAGTGCTTCTTGGAGTATGAAGGAGCATCAGAAGGTGAATCACATGGCTACATTGCATCAAGAGAGTAGATAATGTCATCTATTATTTTCATGCACTGGAATCTCGGCCAAGATAATGCTTCATTGTGGAAGGCTTACTCATACATGTAGTAAGGAAACTCCTTCATTTTGAATGTATCCTTACTAATATATTTGGGTCAAACATAAGTGTTACCATGGCTAATACCAAACTACATCTTATATGCATATTTGTTCAAAATAGATTGAGGAATCCTAATATTCAATTAAGTGGCGTCAATCATATTAATGTTCCATTTCTCAATTTCCTTCTCATTAAAATCCCTGTTGGAAATAACAACTTGAGTTCAACAAGGAGCATAAGCAAGTGCAAGGGCTTCATCATAAAAAATTTCAACCAGGTCTCTATAACGCCCTCCTCCTACATTTATCGAAGTTCGCTGTTCCATTGGGGTAAATATGTGATGACATTAGGGGAATTTTGAGGTCTAAAATGGGCCTCCTAAGGAAATTATAAAATAATAGTGGAAATAATAAAACAAGATTTGATTACATCATCAAATTTTAGAGGGAAAAAAGAAAAAACTACTATTTCAACTCGTTTTTTCAACTTATCTCCCAAAGTTTTTACTCAAATTTCAAGCGGGAGTACTCGTTGGATGCAAAATTTAACTCCTCATCCAAGGAGTACCCATGTTTCATACTTTCGATGGATCCTGCTACACGAAAAATGAGAAATACATGAAAAACGTGGTTGTAATCACGTTTTTTCATGTATTTCTCATTTTTTGTGTACAAGGGTCCATTAAAAGTATGCAACATGGGTACATGTTGGATGAGGAATTAAATTTGGAATCCAACAAGTACTCCCGCTCGAATTTTGAGTAAAAACTTTGGGAGATAAGTTGAAAATACGAGTTGAAAAAGTAGTTTTATTATTTTATTATTTTTTAATCTTTGTACCCTTTTACTTAAAAAATGGTGAATCATCCCCCATGGTTTACATCATCATCTTGAATCTTATTAGTTCTTATAAAGTCTATTTTTTTGGTACATTTTTCTTAGGAGGCCCATTTTAGACCTCAAAATTCCCCTAATGAGAGTTACTATGATATGATTCAACCTCCTATATCACTTTATGGAAGTGGAATCCACAAAATAAAACTTCACTGACTTCCCTCAAGTGTTATAGGACCATCAGGGGCTAAACCACCCTTCCAAGTGTCCAAACCCTAAGCTAACTTTATTTTTCACTGACCTGAACTCCCACTCGCATGCACAAGCATGCATACATGTGATTGTAGGCCTCCATTCACATGCATAAGCCTACAAGGGTGCGAATTCACTCTCAATTTCATAATTTTGTGCTTGCTACCATGAAATTTGTGATAGCTTTTCAGGGCTAGACTCTAGGTCACTACCTAGAACTTTATGAAACTTTCAAAAACCATAAATGGCACAAAGAAAAATCTTCTAACAAAAAACTTAGTCAATAACTTGACCTAACCAAGACCAACCATGACATAAAGTTCGTCAAACACATCATGAACATGCAATATACTGGTCATAAAAACACATTTGAATATATGGGTCTCATAATTATCTGAGAATCATAAAGAATATTTGATTCCCTCTCTTGTTGCAATTGAGTCTTTATTATGTGTTATCACATCACCCAATTGTTGGTTATATGTAAGAAATCAACTCACAATCATTAGTCATAATACATACTGCTACAACTATCACCTACTTATACTCAAGTACACATCAGTTATCTCCACACATATGGGTTAGTGCAATCATCTCAAACAAGATCATTCCTTCATGCAAGCTTATAGATACAACTCATATCATGTGGCTATTCAAATATTCAAACAACTATAAGCATACCAAGTTAGATAGATCAACTAGACGATATAATAGGCACAAAAAACTCAACACTGGTTAGATGACATAACCAAACAATCAAGCATCAAGTACACGACATAAGAAAACTCATACCTTAATGTACCTTATGCTAAGCTTGTAGAAATTTTAATACAATTATGTATTGTCATATTCTCCTGATCTAACAATTGTATGCTACTGTTAAATACAAAATCCTTCTACTTAAATCTTTATGGAAATTTAATCGCCAATTGCAAACACATGAAGAAATATGAATCACACATAACACAAATGTTTTTACTGGGAAATAATAAAGCTAAAAACCCCACTATCATATATTATGTATATATCATGGATCATGAAACAATCTCATAAAAAACTCTAATCCAAGAGCTCTCAGTACAATATACAATCGTCTCACACTACCATATAAAAATTTGCATAAACATGCACCAATTTACTGCCTCCTGATAGCCTACCTCCACTGCGCAATCCCTGCTGATCACAATCCCTGAATGAATTCAATTTTGCCTTGCCTTGATTGCACAATCCTCATTGGCATCTCCAATGTGTTTTTGGTTGCACTTGTGCACCCACTATAGTCACAATTGATATTCAAATTGTCCCTTTCACCTATCTCTCAACTAGGTCTCCTCTGGATCTGACATGCATGTAGTTAACAGTAGTAAATCTTCAGTTGCATGTGAGATCACTCCATGTGAATTAATTTAATATTTAATTCACTGATCTCTCACTAGTTTATCTTTAGTTACAACTAGTTACAACTAGCACAACTGATTTTAACTCACTTAATTGATTTAAACTACTTTACAACTCACACAACTACACATCCAACTCTGTTACAACTTTGTATCACTTAGTTACAACGAAGTCCACTATCATGTCCCACCAACCAACCTTTGAACTCAAAATTCCTTCAGTTAACTAGTTTGCCACATCAGTTAACTAAAATCAAGTGCTTCAAGAGAATAGATTATTATTTATTGTCTAATTATTGTTAAGAGATAACAATAATCAACTTGCATTCCATGAAACAACTTCACACATGCATTCCAAAAATATATGCCCATCCATCCATATAATTTTTTCAACCAGCTATAAATAGATTACTGCTAAAAATAGACTTTGATTCATATTCTAAAAATAGACATATCACCTAAAAATAGCCTGTGAGCCCCCCCTAGTGTAGGTGCTTAATTTTCACTAGGATCATCATCTTGTTGAATCTCAACACTCCCTCTCACCAAGAAAGGGATTATCCTTCACCCTGATCCTGTCTCTATGGTATTCGAATTTACTCTTGGTGAGTGCCTTCGTCAGAATATCTGCATCCTGATATTCTATAGGAATGTATTGAAGCAACATGGTCTTCCGCTGCACACAATCTCTGATAGATGATACCGAATATCTATATGCTTAGATATATCATGAAACATAGGATTAATCGAGAGTTTAATGCAACTATGATAATCACAATGAATCATTATAGGAATTAAATGAGAACCAAACAAACCGACTAGGATCTTCCTCATCTAGATAGCCTCACATGCAGCTTGACTTGCTGCCATGTGTTCTGCTTCCGCTAAACTGAGTTCCATGGATCTATGTTTCCTACTGTACGAAGAAACAACTGTAGATCCGATACTGAAAACCCCTCCTGATGTGCTCTTTCTATCCATTGGGCTGCTTTCCCAATCTGCATCCGTGAATCCATGCAACTTCACCTCATATGTATGTCTGTACCATAAGCCATACGCAGATGTGCCCCTGAGATATCTCAAGACATGCTTGCCCGCCTTCCAAAAGAGCTTGGTAGGCTTAACCATCGCTTGATTAAGTTGGTTCACTGCATAGCATATGTACGGTCTTGTATTAACTAAATACATGAGTGAACCCACCAACTGTCAATAGGCAGTAGCATCCACTACCTCTCCAGATGTAGCGTTCTCTTTCCTCTAGTTTCCAGGAAGATGAGTATCCATGGGTTTGCAACCCTCCATGTGAAACTTACCGAGTATCTCCCTTGCATACTTGCCTTCAGACACAAACATTTCACCTTCTCGCTGCCATATTTCCAATCCAAGGAAATAGTGAAGGAGGCCCATATCCTTCATCTCGAACTCCTTTGAAATTTCCTCCTTGCATGAGTGTATCAGCTTCTCATACCCAGTCAGTATTAAATCATAAACATAAAGAACAATGATTAATATCTTACCCTCAACCACAATCTGATATAGGTTTGCATCTGCCTCACTATTGGTGAAACCAAGTCCAGTGAAATAGTTGTCGATATGAGTGTACCAAGCACGGGGTGCTTGCTTCAGTCCATACAATGCTCTTTTGAGTCTGCACACATGTGAATCACTGCTAAAGATCTCAAATCCTTCAGGCTGCTCAATGTACACTTCCTCCTCGATGATCCCATGAGGAACACAGTCTTCACATCCATATGATGAATGTGCCAACCCATCTGCACTGAGAGAGCAAGGATGGTCCTTATGGAAGAATATTGTGTGACAGGTGAAAAGATTTCTTCATAATCAATCCCCTCAATCTGTGAGAAGCCCCGAGCCACAAATCTTGCCTTATACTTCTCAACGCTCCCATCAATAGCTTGTTTTACCTTGTATATCCATCTTGAACCTACCACTAATTTATCAACCGGCCTTGGAACAATTTCCCAAGCATTGTTTCTGACAATGGAGTCATACTTCTCCACCATTACATCTACCCATGTGGGCTCCTGCACTGCTTCCTGAAAGGAAGATGACTCGGTCACAATAAATTTGCTCGTGAGAGCAATATATCTAGTGAATTGGTTAGGAGATTGTCTCTGTCTGCGCTGTGAAGTAGGGACTCCTACATTCTGTGCCGCATCAAGCTTCAGCCTCTCATCTTCTGTGGTATGCCTTCTGCCAGTTTTGATGTTTGGCTCTGTGTGAGTGGAATCCTCCACTCCATGAACCTCCTTTTATGGTTGATCCTCTAGAAAATCATATAACTGATATGTTATACATCCAATATTCTCCTGATCACACACTATTTGACTTCATGCACAATACATAATCTCTTCTACCATTGATCATCACATGCGGAAATTAAATCAATTGCATGCACACATTAAAACCATAAAAATTCACACATATGAACACAGTAATTTATGGGAAAGCTTAAAGTTGAAAACCCCCAACTATATGTATATTATATGTCATATATATCATGTAACAATCATTATACAAAGCTCCTCACAAGCTCTCAGTACAATCTCAAATTGCTACACACTAATCAGGCCCTGATCTTGCAAATCCATGCACCGATCTTTGCCAGCCTTTAGCCTGCCTCTACTGCACAATCACTGCTGAAGAATGGCTCTGAATGAGTTCAAATTCATCCTATATTGACCACACAATCCTCATTGTCATCTCCATCAATGTGTGGTGCAAACTCATGCAACACTATAGTCACAATTGATAGTCACACTACTCTTTCACCTACCTCTTCACTGGTCTCCACTAAAACTGTCCATGCACTGTAGTTAACTGATGTATTCTTTAGTTGATTAATGAGTTAATAATTAGTGAATTAATTAATAATTAATTCACACCACTCTCACTAGTGTATCAATCAGTTAGACTAGATACAACTAGTTCAACTATGTTTAACTTAGTTAAACTGAACACAACTCCATCAACTACTTCAATAACTACACCAAACTCTGTCACATGAGTTCTAACCAAGTACTCCATGTATTTAGTTAACTAAAACCTCAGAATAATAATTCCTACCCGTCAGCCCTCGTACATCTGTGCACTTAATCGAAGTGCTCCAAGAGAATAAGATAATGTTTAGAGTCCAAATATTATTAAGAGCTAATAATATTTGACATATCTATTTTTAGACTGGCAATCTAAAAATAGATTCCGCCTAGTATGTCTAAAAATAGAAGTCCATCTGTTTTTCCAACTTGACCAACCATCCACAAATAGCATCCTGCAACTCATAGAATATGATCAACATGTCTAAAAATAGACATAGTCTAAAAATATACTTTACGACAAAAATTACCTGTGTGGGCCCCACCTAGTTTAGGTGATCACTTTCCAACTAAGATCAGGAATGATGTTTCAGGATGCCTCCTTCACTGTTTCTTGTTGCAATCTTCAACAGATCCACATCTATAGACTCATCTTTGGAAACCAAAAGTTCCTCCTCTGCATGTTGTAGAAATTAGTATACACTAAGCATGCATACATCTAGATTCCCCTGATCTCACAATATTTAACTTCTTGCAAAATACAGAATCATTCCACTGTTAATATTTTGCGAAAAATTAATTGCACACACATGTGAAGCATAAATAAAAACAATCGCACATAACACAATTGTTTAACGGGAAAGCTTGAAGCTGAAAACCCCAACTATCATATATTATGTATCATGGAGATCATGTAACAATCTCATACAAAGCTTAGTACATCAAGCTCTCAGTACAATCAATCGTCACACACTAATCAGAAAAATATGCATATCCATGCACTGATTTTTTCCCTCCTGCTAGCCTGCCTCCACTGCGCAATCCCTGCTGAAGAATAGCTCTGAATGAATTCAAATTACCCTTGCCTTGACTATGCAATCCTCATTGGAAACTCCAATGTGTGTGTGGTGCAATCAATGCATCACTATAGTCACAACATATAGTCCATCTTGCCCTTTCACCTATCTCTCCACTGTATCTCCATAGGAACTGACATGCACTGTAGTTAACTGTTGTATTGTTTAGTAGATTAATGAGTTATTATTTGTGAATTAATTAACTAATTAATTCACTCCACTCTCACTAGTGTATCATTCAGTTAGACTAGATACAACTAGCTCAACTGAGTCTAATTGAGTTAAAATGAATACAAATCCATGAACTACTCTTCCAACTATGTCATAACTTTGCCACTTCAGTTCTAACTGAGTCCTCCATGCATGAACCACCAGTTTCCCTTGGGAATTGTGTAATTCCCTCAGCCCACTGATTTTCCAAATCTGTGCACTGAAATTAAGTGCTCCAAGAGAATAAGTTGTTGTTTATTGTCGGATTATTATTAAGAGATAATAATAATCAACACTTCTATTTTTAGATCGACGATCTATAAATAGACTTCGCCCAATATTCTAAAAATATAATTTCATCTATTTTTCCAACTTGATCAACCATCCACAAATAGCACCCTACAACTTCTAAAATATGATCACCATGTCTAAAAATATACATAGTCTAAAAATATACATAGTCTAAAAATAGAATTGCGCCAAAAATAGCCTACGGGCCCACTTAGTGAAGGAAACTCTTTTCACTAACCTCATCATCTTGTTGAATCTCAACACTCCCTCTCAACAAGATAGGGATTATCCTTTACCCTGATCCTGCCTCTATGGTATTCGAATTTGCTCCTTGTGAGCGCCTTCGTCAGAATATCTACATCCTGATCTTCCGTAGGAATGTACTGAAGCAAAATGGTCTTCTGCTACACACAATCTCTGATATGATGATACCGTATATCAATATGTTTAGATCTATCATGAAACACGGGATTAACCGAGAGTTTAATGCAACTCTGATTATCACAATGTATCACTGTAGGATATAAATGTGAACCGAACAAACCAACCAGGATCTTCCTCATCCAAATAGCCTCACATGCAGCTTGACTTACTGCCATGTATTCTGCTTCCGCTGAACTGAGTGCCACGGATATTTGTTTCCTGTTGTACCAAGAAACTACCATAGATCCGATACTGAAAATCCCTCCTAATGTGCTCTTTTTGTCTATTGGGCTACCTGCCCAATCTGCATCCGTGAAGCCCTAAAAATTCACCTCATCTGTCTGTCTGTACCATAAACCATACTCAAATGTTCCCCTAATATATCTCAGGACATGCTTGCCTACCTTCCAAAACATCTTGGTAGGCTTAACCATCGCTTGTGAAATCTGGTTCACCGCATAGCATATGTCCGGTCTTGTATTCACTAAATACATGAGCGAACCCACCAACTGTCGATAAACAGTGGCATCCACTACCTCTACTGATGTAGCATCCTCTTTCCTCCAATTTCCTGGAAGAGGAGTATCGATAGGCTTGCAGCCTTGCATGTGAAACTTCTCCAGTATCTCCCGAGCATACTTGCCTTGAGACACAAACAGTTCACCTTCCCGCTCCCATATTTCCAATCCAAGGAAATAATGAAGGAGGCCCAAATCCTTCATCTCAAACTACTTTCCAAGATCTTCCTTACATGAGTGTATCAATTGCCCATCACCCGTTAGTATTAAATCATCAACATAAAGAAAAATGATTAAAAGCTTACCCTCCACCACAATTTGGTACAGGTTTGCATCTGCCTCACTCTTGGTGAAGCCAAGTCCAGTGAAATAGCTATCGATCCGAGTGTACCAAGCACATGGTGCTTGTTTCAGCCCATACAACACTCTTTTGAGCCTACACACATGCGACTCACAACTGAAGATCTCAAAACCTTCAGGCTGCTCAATGTACACTTCTTCCTCAATGATCCCATTAAGGAACGCAACCTTCAAATGCATCTAATGAATGTGCCAACCCATCTGCATTGAGAGAGAAAGGATGGTTTGTATGGAAGAATATCGTGTGACAGGTGCAAAGGTTTCGCCATATTCAATCCCCTCGATATTTGAGAAGCCCCAGGCAACAAATCTTTCCTTATACTTCTCGACGCTCCCATCAGCAACTTGCTTTACCTTGTAGATTCTGTTAGCCCCCCTATGAAATTCTTGACAAGCAAGCTGGGGGCTATGTCATTTTGGAGACCTTCAAGGAATGCATCTCCCTTGAAGACACATCATCCTTGAGGTCTCTCTGTGCTTTGCCTTATACAAGTCCTCCTTGTTGGTTCCTTTCCTTAAAGCCTGCATTTACCCCTTATACCCCTGCAAAATGTCCCTTTTTCCCCTTTTCCCTCCTTCTGTCAAAGTGTCCCTTTTCCTCCTTTATTTCCCTTATTAACCCTCTAAACACCCCAATTTCCCCTTCAAATCCCATTTTTTCCCTTTGTGTAAACTTGTTTACCCTTTTCTTCCCTATCGTTACCCTTGTTGGGCTTTAAAATGCACTAAAAAGGCATAAAAACCCACTTCCAATCTTATAATAGGCATAAGCCCCTTCTCCGTTAGCCCCGTAGCCTTCTCTCCATACAACCTAGCGCCGTGACCAAAGTGCTAACCCCAAAGGTGCTCATCCCATTTGTTCATCGGGCGCGATCACAACCGTCGAACTATACAGAACGGACGATGATCACCGCCCCCGCAGCCTTCGTTGTTTTCCCCGTTCATCACCCCGCATTACATCTCCACCATCCATTTAAAAGCCAGATCTGATGGTCCAAAATGTACCTACTTCCATGGTGCCCCCGCAGTTGACCCCTCGAGATGTGGGAAAACCCGATCGAACGTTTGTTATTCACTGCGGGGGGTCGCTCCAAAACTCTCATGACCGTACACCTTTGTCCCCCGCATTTCATCTCCGCCGTCCATTTAAATCCACAGATCAACGGTCCGCAGTTAATCCATATCGCGCGCGTTTTCAACCATTGATCTGTATAAGATCTGACGGTGCGGAATCCACCCGTCACGGTGGTCCCCGCCCACTTTCACTGTTCATAAACCACGTTGTTTTCATCGCACCGCCTTTGGGCGGAGGGCGATTTTTCTCCATCGGCCGGCGATTCCACTCAGTGCTCGACACCTGTCCTTGTGTACGATTTCAAAACCGCCGTTCCCGCCCGTTAACTCCATCCATCGCGCGTTATTGTCTAGACACGGATGCCCAGCGAAATTTCCATAGACCGTTCAATCTGAAGCGGGCCATCTGATGGCTATCGCCCGTCCAAGATACACGATGTTTAATGTAATTGCGCACGCGATAGCTCATGCCATGGCCCGCCGTCCGTCGTCCTCCGCCATTTATCTCCACCACGATCGACGGCCCCGATTTGTTCGCCCGCCGCTGACTTTTCCACCATCGCGCTATCCCGCCACGTCACCCTCACGTGTACCCTTCGTACATGCGCCCATTCCATCGCAGATATTGGTTCATTCTCGTGTTTTTTAATGTTTTCCATGTATATTTTCTCTGTGTTCCGCCAACCTCCACCAGAGCGATTTTCACCCTTTCCTCTGCATTTTTCTCCTCCATCTCGTCTGCATGGCCATTTCTTCCATCCACACTGCATCCATTGCCCTGTTCGCGGTTTCTTCTTCGCAGGTTTCATGTTTTGCAGGGTTTCCAGCAATAAATGACTGCCATGATGCAGAATCTCTGTTACAGTGATAGAGTGATCGAGGAGGATCATTTACAGGGGCAGAATTTATGAAAAATGACCCGAGAAGGTGAAGACATGGACGTTCATTAAAGAGAACAGGGTTTAAACTCTGCAAACCCTCTCTGGCGCCATTAAAGCTCAAATTCACAGACAGAGACAGCACGGGAACAACAGAGAGCTTGAGGCAAGAAATAGAAAACTTTTGAGCTTCTTTGGGGATTTTTAGAAGGCAAAAGTACAAATTTGAAGACCCCATGGATCGCTCAAACAGTCCAATGCACAGAGATATAAATTTATCAGGGTTTCCGTATCAGTAGAGCGTTCTTCCATGAAAGGACATGGTACACATTATTGTTTCAGTCTGCATTGTGCCCAAATGAATATTTACGCCCTTTCAGCAATCCTATACCATCAAGAAACATTTGTTACACGGTATGGTTGTCTCTAACATCATCATTTCGCCATTTTTGTTCAGTCACAGAGAATGGCAGTAGTACTGCAGCCAGAGCACCAGAAGTAAATGCACAGAATTAAAGCAGTATGGGTTGCAACTTTCCTCTTCTTCGAAGCTTCAACTCTTCATTTAACTCTTCACCTACCATCTTCTACTCTGTTTCTCCAATAAGAATCCAAAGGAACATTTTGTAAAGGGTTTTTGTTGTTCAGTTGCTCGACTGTTGTTGTTAGAGGGATTCAGTTTGACTGTTAGAACAGTCTTGGGAGGGAGTTACAGAGTAGTTTGCATGTAATAGGCTGGGGGAGAAATTTTGGATTGTATTAGCCATTGAGCTTACTGTACATGACTGGTTTTGCACCATTTAATCTAAGCATATTTCACAGGATCCTGTTCTATTACTATTGGTGATGTTTTTCCTAAATCTTTTTATTGCATTTTCATACTGTTTCATGTTCTTCTGGTAGGCAATAGAAGTATAGCATAGGATTCACCCTTGTTAGGTGCCCTATGTTCCTGCTCTCCCTACCTTTAATGTTTTCTTCTTTATGTGTATCTAAGAGTGAATTCATGTGGTTTAACCAGCGCAGTGGATGTTATTCCATAATGGTCATATGAACTCATGTTTGTCGTTTCGGATGTTTTGTCATTTGTCAAATTTATCTCTTTTTTTTCCCTTGGAGTTGCTAAAGCAGACCTGGAGTTAAATGACCTCTGTTCCGATCTATAAGCGGCCCCTTTGTCCCTCTTAGAGAGCTGCCTTTGAGTATGTCCAAGCAGGTCTGGAGTTAAATGACTTCTAACCTGATCTATAGACAGAAATTTGGTTGTCTTTCCTTCTTCCACCTTCTTTCCTTAATGTTCCATCCCATCATCCATCTAAAAGATCCTTTAGTGTAGATGACTTGCCCGGTGGAAGCCTTGGCTAGCTGTTGCATGTAATTTCCTTTCATGACTCCATAGCCCAATGGATGGCACTTTCTTGACCTATCCCCTTTGCTGAAGCTTCCTGATGCCTTGTTCCTTTTCTCCCATTACCTTCTCAGTCTATGATACCATAACCAACCCAGCAACCAACCAACCAAATCAATTAAAACCCCTCTTTGTGCTTCATACCTAGCCTAACATCTCATTTTGAGCTCTCAAAGATACATCATTCTTTGCTTTATTGGAGAGATCCCTCTCCGGGTCCAGGAGGGCTAGATCCTAGGACCCAAAAGTGGTTCTGATGTTGTCTCATCTTTTGGTCTTGCCAATCTGGCCAAAACATGGGAACCCCAACATAATGGCGACTCCATTGGGGATTAGACCACTTTTCCTTTAGATTGGCTTTTCATTGCTGATGGTGGACAGCATCCCACTTCAAATATTCATATACATCCACCTAGAGAATCCACACTCCCTATGATACAAAGACCAAATGACTCCACTAGTGAAGGACACTGAACTGGTTGAGAGGAAGGAGTAGCCTTCTTTGCAAAAGCATGAATCCAAACATGGACAGGGATACAAAGTATGATGCTTTGTATGATCAATTATGTGAAATAACAGAAACATTTGGTAAAGTGCTGGAGATGTATATGGCTAATATGAATGCAAACAATGATTATTCAGAACAGCCCGTGCATCTCCCAGAACAAGAACAAACTCAAGACCAAGACGATGAGCAAGATATGCATGATGCTCAGGAGTCTGTAGAATACGAAGAGGAAAGTGATCAGGGACTGCTCGATTTCTTACCTATGTCTTGTGTTACGCTGACCAGAGAATATCATGACCTAATAGCAAAGGCTAATAGGGAATGTTGCCCCGAGGAAACAAGGAACTACATAGAAGAGGCAGAATCTGATATGGAAGAAGAGGCTCAAGAAAACATCCAGCCTCCAAATCAGCTAATACAAGAGAAAGAGGATTGTTGTGCTTCTGTCCATGATGAAAGGAAAACCCCTCTTTTGACAGAAGAAGAGATTGAGCTGATATTAAATCAGCAGTCCACCTCTGAGGCCTTCTATAGAACACACGCTCCTACTCAGTCATTATATGAGTTTGATAATTCAGATTCAAAAGACTCCTTTGTGGATCAGGATGAAAAAAGACCTGCTGAGAATCCGATAGGTTTGAAGGGAGACATTACTTACAGTTATGATTTTCCTTTTTATGATCTACTTGATGATGATTACTTTCAAAGGGAAGCCGAGCTTGCAGGACCATCATCCTTGGATTCATGGGAGGAAGATCAGAGCCAGCAATTCCAGAGAAGTAATGAAACCAGTCAGCCTATCTATGACACTGATGGGGAGAGCTATGACAGTATAATAGCAGATGAAGATTCTCTTAATCTTCATTTCGCTTCACCACAGATCATTAGTGAGATTGGAAACCAGCAAGTGTTCTTTTCAGAAGATGAGGAGGAAAGCAAAGAAGAGATTCTTGAGCAGAATGAAAGCAAGGAGCCTTCTCTTGAAAAAGAGGAAGCAATGGAACATGCCCCTGCTCAAGAATACATCGATCTCTTCCTTGAGCTCAGCACATCAGAGCAGAATATATCAGAGCTCCAGGAGGACACAGTTGCAGTCTATGATGAGTCCTCCAGTTCAGAAAGCGAAGAAGATGAGGGAGATTATCTTTCTCAAGAGAGTCTCATTTTTTATCTGGTGGAAGAAGAAGAGATCCTGGTCGAAGCCAGCCTATCAAATATTCATAGCCAGGTATATTTTCATGATCCTTATGCACATTTCCTGCATACATTTGAAGAAGGATCAAAGGTCTTTTTGAGCAGCATGTTGCAGACAGCAAGAAAATTTTTCAAAGCTGTTGTTATTGAACAAGAAGAGTGGGAGCTGCCCTGCCTATCCAGCATGCTCAAGGAGTTGAGCAAGAAGGACCAGCCATGGGATCATTTGATGGACTGGTTACATTGGAAAACAATGTTTGTAAGCTAGACTTGTAAATATTTCAGTAGAGTAGGGTAGGTAGGAAAAGCTAAATAAAGCTCAGTCCGTGAGCATGTAGCTAGTTGTTTCATTTTCTATCTTAGAATGTAGAGAAGAAGCCTGTTGGACAGTTTAATCCCAACAGGTAGTAGATTAGGTAGAGAATCATATGAGACCAATAGTCTAATCTAGCCTCATGGAGCAATAAGGGTAGAAGTATAATAGGTTTGTTTTCTGTTCCAAAAAATAAATGATGTAAAGGGTCTGCTAATTCAAATGCACCCAAGGGAAAATTGTTAGGACTATAGTTTGGGTAGGTAGTTTGGTTGGGAAAATTTTTCTGCTGATGTAACATATTCATATTGTGGTAGCTGATCAAAGAAAGGGATGTGCCAAGTAGTAGGCAACTGGCCTACTCCAAAGATCATTGCTGGTTTCTTGTCTCCTTCAAGAAGAAGCCATCCCCATGTGGAGCCACTGTTAGCCCCCCTATGAAATTCTTGACAAGCAAGCTGGGGGCTATGTCATTTTGGAGACCTTCAAGGAATGCATCTCCCTTGAAGACACATCATCCTTGAGGTCTCTCTGTGCTTTGCCTTATACAAGTCCTCCTTGTTGGTTCCTTTCCTTAAAGCCTGCATTTACCCCTTGTACCCCTGCAAAATGTCCCTTTTTCCCCTTTTCCCTCCTTCTGTCAAAGTGTCCCTTTTCCTCCTTTATTTCCCTTATTAACCCTCTAAACACCCCAATTTCCCCTTCAAATCCCATTTTTTCCCTTTGTGTAAACCTGTTTACCCTTTTCTTCCCTATCGTTACCCTTGTTGGGCTTTAAAATGCACTAAAAAGGCATAAAAACCCACTTCCGATCTTATAATAGGCCTAAGCCCCTTCTTCGTTAGCCCCGTAGCCTTCTCTCCATAAAACCTAGCGCCATGACCAAAGTGCTAACCCCAAAGGTGCTCGTCACATTTGTTCATCGGGCGCGATCACAGCCGTCGAAATATACAGAATGGACGGTGATCGCCGCCCCCGTAGCCTCCGTCGTTTTCCCCGTTCATCACCCCGCATTACATCTCCACCATCCGTTTAAAAGCCAGATCTGACAGTCCAGAATGTACCAGCTTCCATGGTGCCCCCGCAGTTGACCCCTCAGGATGTGGGAAAACCCGATCGAACGGTTGTTATTCACTGCGGGGGGTTGCTCCAAAACTCTCATGACCGTACACCTTTTTCCCCCGCATTTCATCTCCGCCGTCCATTTAAATCCGCAGATCAACGGTCTGTAGTTAATCCATATCGGGCGCGTTTTCAACCGTTGATCTGTACAAGATCTGACTGTGCGAAATCCACCTGTCACGGTGGTCCCCGCCCGCTTTCACTATTCATAAACCACGTTGTTTTCATCGCACCGCCTTTGGGCGGAGGGCGATTTTTCTCCATTGGCCAGCGATTCCACTTAGTGCTCGACACCTGTCCTTGTGTACGATTTCAAAACCGTTGTTCCCGCCCGTTAACTCCATCCATCGCGTGTTATTGTCTGGACACGGATGCCCGGCGAAATCGCCGTAGACCGTCCGATCTGGAGCGGGCCATCCGACGGCTATCGCCCATCCAAGATGCACAACGTTTAATGTAATTGCGCAAGCGATAGCTCATGCCATGGCCCGCCGTCTGTCATCCTCCGCCGTTGATCTCCGCCACGATCGACGGCCCCAATTTGTTCGCCCGCCGCTGACTTTTCCACCATCGCCCGATCCCGCCACGTCACCCTCACGTGTACCCTTCGTACATGTGCCCATTCCATCGCAAATATTGGTTCATTCTCGTTTTTTTTAATGTTTTCCACGTATATTTGCTCTGTGTTCCGCCAACCTCCACCAAAGCGATTTTCACCCTTTCCTCTGCATTTTTCTCCTCCATCTCATCTGCATGGCCATTTCTTCCATCCACACTGCATCCATTTCCCCGTCCGTGGTTTCTTCTTCGCAGGTTTCATGCTTTGCAGGGTTTCCAGTAGTAAATGACCGCCATGATGCAGAATCTCTGTTACAGTGACAGAGTGATCGAGGAGGATCATTTACAGGGGCAGAATTTATGAAAAATGACCCGGGAAGGTGAAGACATGGACGTTCATTAAAGAGAACAGGGTTTAAACTCTGCAAACCCTCTCCGGCGCCATTAAAGCTCGAATTCACAGACAGAGATAACACAGGAACAGCAGAGAGCTCAAGGCAAGAAATAGAAGACTTTTGAGCTTCTTCAGGGATTTTTAGAAGGCAAAAGTACAAATTTGAAGACCCCGTGGATCGCTCAGACAGTCCAATGCACAGAGATATAAATTTATCAAGGTTTCTATATCAACAGAGCGTTCTTCCATGAAAGGACATGGTACACATTATTGTTTCAGTCTGCATTGTGCCCAAATGAAGATTTACGCCCTTTCAGCAGTCCTATACCATCAAGAAACATTTGTTACACGGTATGGTCGTCCCTAACATCATCATTTCGCCATTTTTGTTCAGTCACAGAGAATGGCAGTAGTACTACAGCCAGAACGCCAGAAGTAAATGCACATAATTAAAGCAGTATGGGTTGCAGCTTTCCTCTTCTCTGGAGCTTCAATTCTTCATTTAACTCTTCACCTACAATCTTCTGCTCTGTTTCTCCAATAAGAATCCAAAGGAACATTTTGTAAAGGGTTGTTGTTGTTCAGTTTCTCGGCTGTTGCTGTTAGAGGGATTCAGTTTGACTGTTATAACAGTCTTGGGAGGGAGTTACAGAGTAGTTTGCATGTAATAGGCTGGGGGAGAAAGTTTGGATTGTATTAGCCATTGAGCTTACTGTACATGACTGGTTTTGCACCAATTAATCTAACCATATTTCACAGGATCTTGGTCTATTACTATTGGTGATGTTTTTCCTAACTCTGTTTATTACATTTTCATACTGTTTCATGTTCTTCTGGTAGGCAACAGAAGTATAGCATAGGATTCACCCTTGTTAGGTGCCCTATGTTCCTGCTCTCCCTACCTTTAATTTTTTCTGCTTTATATGTATCTAAGAGTGAATTCATGTGGTTTAACCAGCGCAGTGGATGTTATTGCCTACTGGCTGATGTATGAACTCGGGGGTTTACTGCTTGGATGTTTCTTTGTCAAATTTATCTCTATTTTTCCCTTGGAGTTGCTAAAGCAGACCTGGAGTTAAATGACCTTTGGTCCGATCTATAAGCAGCCCCTTTGACCCTCTTCGAGAGCTGCCTTTGAGTATGTCCAAGCAGGTCTGGAGTTAAATGACCTCTGACCTGATCTATAAACAGAAATTGGGTTGTTTTCCTTCTCTCACCTTCAATCCTTAATGTTCCATTCCATTATCTATCTAAAAGATCCTTTAGTATAGATGACTTGCCCTCTGAAAGCCTTGGCTAGTGGTTGCAAGTAATTCTCCTTTCATGACTCCATAGCCCAATGGATGGCACTTTTTGACCTATCCCCTTTGTTGAAGCTTCCTGCTGCTTTGTTCCTTTTCTCCCATTACTTTCTCAGTATATGATCTCATGACCAACCCAGCAACCAACCAACCAAATCAATTAAAACCCCCCTTTGTGCTTCATACCTAGCCTAACATTTCATTTTGAGCTCTCAAAGATACATCATTCTTTGATTTATTGGAGAGATCCCTCTCTGGGTCCAGGAGGGTTAGATCCTAGGACCCAAAAGTGGTTCTGATGTTGTCTCATCTTTTGGTCATGCCAATCTGGCCAAAAGATGGGAACCCCAATAGATCCATCTTGATCCTACAACTGATTTTCCCACTAGCCTTGTAACAATCTCCCAAGCATTGTTTCTGACAATGGAGTCATACTCCTCCACCATGGCATCTACCCATGTGGGCTCCTGCACTGCTTCTTCAAAATAATATGGCTCTGTCACAACACACTTACTCATAAGAGCCATGTATCCAGTAAATCAGTCAGGTGACTGTCTCTGGCTGCGCTGTGATGTAGGGACTCCTACATTTTGTGCCGCATCCAGCTTCAGTCTCTTAGCTTTTGTGGTCCGCTTTTTGCCTTGTATGATGTTTGGTTCTGCATGAGTGGACTCCTCCACTTCATGAATCTCCTCCTATGGATCATCCACATCTAGGGGCTCATCTTTAGGAACAATAAGTTCCTCCTCTGAATGCAAGTGTAGCTCCCTCTCAAGTGACAACTTCATGGCTTTCACCTCATTGAATTTTATATCCCGTTGCACCATAGTAATCCGATTGTCTGGAAAATACACACGATAATTATGGGGTGTTTCTGTGTACCCCACAAATATCCCAACTTCTGCAGTCGGCTCCAGCTTCTTCCTAGTGTCCTTTGTCACATGAATGTAAACAGATGAGCCAAAAATCTTCAAATGAGAAATATCAGGCTTCTTACAAGTAAAATCTTCTTCAGGTGTACTCATGCCACGTACTCTATGAGGACAACGGTTTTGCACATAAACTGCAATGTTGCATGCTTCTACCCACAAGTGCATCGGTAGGCCCTCATCATGCAGCAACGCTCGTGCAGCACCCACGATCGTTCTATTCTTTCTCTCTGCGACCCCATTATGTTATGGGTTATGAGGCGCTATGAGTTCTCTTCGAATTCCTTCTTTGCTACAGAAGTCTTTGAATTCGCCCGAGATGTATTCACCACCATTATCGCTCCGTAGAGCTTTCACTTGCGTCCCCAACTCCTTCTCCACCAATGCTTTGAACTCACGCAACATTGAGAATGTTTCACTCTTCTTATTCATGAAGAAGATCCAGCGTCTACGAGAATATTCATCAACAAATATAACATAATACCTGTGTTTTGTTGTTGAAGAAACCGAGAAAGGTCCATACACGTCTGTGTGAATTCTCTCTAGGATCACCGTGAAAGGTGGTCTTCACAAACTTACCCATAGTACATCCCTTGCACTGATCTGACTGCGCAAGAGTACCCTTGGGAAGTCTAGTATAAATCTGCTACAAAATCTTCAAAGCGCCATGGTGAAGATGGCCCAATCTCCTGTGCCATAATTTTCCCTCATCACGGCTCATCACTTCTTCTGCTTTTCCCACCATTGTAGCACAGTCATCTACCTCCAGATTGTAGAGATTCTTAATTCAAACCCCTATCTTCTTGGTTTGACCCGTTGTTTTATGTCAAAGGAAGGATTTTCCCTCACTGAAAACAACATCATAACCTTTGTCTTCCATCATTGCGACCGAGACCAAGTTCTTCTTCAGACCTGGAACATGAATAACATCCTTCAACAAGAATGGATTACCAGACTTCCTCTCAAAGGTAATGGTCCCAATTCTAGTCACACTGTACCAACCATCATCGCCCATCTTTATATGCATCTGGAGGTCCTTCTCCTTAAGTCACTAAACAACTCCTTGTCTCTCGTCATATGGAAAGACACACCACTATCAAGATACCACACTGATCCCATATAGCTTGAAACCAAGCATGCGATCAAAGAGAAATAAAGTTAAAATTGTGAGGCTAAGGCCTCTCTAGCTGCAGCTCCAGCAGCCTTCTTGTTCTTCTTCTTCTATGGGCAGTTAGTGCCGAAATTCCCATGTTCGTGACAGTGAAAACACTTCACTTTGGACAAATCCTGCTTCTTGCCTTTAGCATCAGATTTTGAAGGAAATTTTTTCCCCTTCCCTTTCCTTGCTTTGGTAGTTAAAGTGAAATTTTCTTCATCTTCATCCTTTGATGAAGAACCATCCCTGGTACCCCGCCTTATCTCCTCCTGCACAAGATCCAACCAAAGTCCCTTCCATCCCAACAGTTTCTCCCGTCCATTGATAGAGTCTTCATAGCTATGCCAGCTCTTCGGAAGCCCAAGGAGAGCCAATCTCACCAAGTCTTCATCATCAATAGTAACCCCCACACTTCCCAATTCATCCTTGTAGTGGACAAACTTCGTGATGTATTTTGGAATATTTTTGCCCTTCTCCATTTTTATTTTTCTGAGCTTGTCTTTAAGCGCCAACTTCCTCTGGTCACCTCTTCTTTGGAAAAAATCTGTCAAAACCTTCCACATTAAGAATGGAGTAGCTTTCCCATGAAGGCTAGACACAATATTGTCCTTCACACCTTCCAACAGAATTCTTCGTGTCTTTGTTGTCTTCTTTTTCCATGCGTCAAGTAATGCAAAATCGCTAGATCCCGGCTTAGGAACATCGCTATCGATGAACTCCTTCAGTCCATTATCCTCCAGCACCACCTCCATCCTATCCTTCCGGGCTATGTAATTCGAGCTCCCATCAAGGGCATACTGCAATCACAACAAAGACATTTCAATGTATACCTAACTTCTACACCAAGAATCTCTTGTAGCAAATTCGAATTGTCCACCAGCACAAACTCAACAATTCTTCACAATTGAAATCTTCAAGAATTAAAAAGGCTCTGATACCATGTAGAAATTAGTATACACTAAGCATGCATACATCCAGATTCCCCTGATCTCACAATATTTAACTTCTTGCAAAATACAGAATCATTCCATTGTTAATCTTTTGTGGAAAATCAATTGCACACACATGTGAAGCATAAATAAAAACAATTTCACATAACACAGTTGTTTAACAGGAAAGCCTAAAGCTGAAAACCCCAACTATCATATATTATGTATCATGGATATCATGTAACAATCTCATACAAATATTAGTACATCAAGCTCTCAGTACAATCAATCGTCACACGCTAAACAAGAAAAATATGTGAATCCATGCACTGATCTTTGCCCTTCTATTAGCCTGCCTCCACTGCGCAATCTCTGTTGAAGAATAGCTCTGAATGAATTCGAATTACCCTTTCCTTGACTACGCAATTCTCATTGGAAACTCCAATGTGTGTGTGGTGCAATCAATGCATCACTATAGTCACAACAAATAGTCCATCTTGCCCTTTCACCTATCTCTCCACTGGGTCTCCACTGGAACTGACATGCACTGTAGTTAACTGATGTATTGTTCATTTGATTAATGATTTATTATTTTTGAATAAATTAACTAATTAATTCACTCCACTCTCACTATTGTATCATTCAGTTAGACTAGATACAACTAGATCAACTGAGTCTAACTGAGTTAAAATGAATACAACTTCATGAACTACTCTTCCAACTCTGTCATAACTTTGCCACTTCAGTTCTAACTGAGTCCTCCATGCATGAACCACCAGTAAACCCTAGGATTTGTGTAATTCCTTCAGCCCATTGATTTTCCAAATCTGTGCACTGAAACTAAGTGCTCCAAGAGAATAAGTTGTTGTTTATTGTCAGATTATTATTAAGAGCTAATAATAATCGACACTTCCATTTTTAGATCGACGATCTATAAATAGACTTCGCCCAATATTCTAAAAATAGAATTTCATCTGTTTTTCCAACTTGACCAACCATCCATAAATAGCATCCTGCAACTTCTAAAATATGATCACCATGTCTAAAAATAGACTTGCGCCAAAAATAGCCTGCGGGCCCACTTAGTGAAGGCGACTCTTTTCAGTAAGCTCATCATCTTGTTGAATCTCAACACATGTAAGTCTAGCTCCCTCTCAAGCGACAACTTCATGGCTTTCTCCTCATTGAATTTTATATCTCGTCGCACCACAGTCATTCGATTGTTTGGAAAATACACACGATAATTATGGGGTGTTTCTGTGTACCCCACAAATATCCCAACTTTAGCAATCGGCTCCAACTTCTTCCTGGCATTCTTGGTCACATGCAGATGAACAGATGAGCCAAAAATATTAAAGTGAGAAACATCCAGTTTCTTACTAGTAAAATCTTCTTCAGGTGTACTCATGCCAAGTACTCTATAAGGACAACGGTTTTGCACATAAACCACAGTGTTGCATGCTTCTGCCCACAAGTGCATTGGTAGGCCCTGATCATGCAGCATAGTTCGAGCAACACCCACGATCGTTTTGTTCTTCCTCTCTGCGACCCCATTCTGCTGTGGGTTATGAGGCGCTATGAGTTCTCTTCAAATTCATTCTCTTCTATATAAGTCTTTGAATTCGTTCGAGATATATTCACCACCATTATCACTCCGTAGAACGTTCACTTTCTTTCCTGACTCTTTCTCCACCAATGCTTTAAACTCATAGAACTTTGAGAATGTTTGATCCTTCTTTTGCATGAAGAAGATCCAGCATCTACGAGAATATTCATCAACAAAAATAACATAATACCTATGTTTTTCTATTTAAGCAACCGAGAATGGCCCACACATGTATGTGTGAACTCCCTCTAGGATCACCAAAGCACAGTTTTCCATTTCATAAAAAGTGGTCTTCAAAAACTTACCCATATTACATCCCTTGCACTAATCTATCTGCGCAAGTGTACCCTTGGGAAGTCTAGTAGAAATCTGATGCAAAATCTTCAGGGCACCATGGTGAATATGGCCCAATCGCCAGTGCCATAATTTTCCCTCATCCCGGCTCACTACTTCTTCTTCTTTGCCCACCATTGCAGTGCATCCATCTACCTCTAACTTATAGATATTCTTGACTCGAATCCCTATCCTATTGGTTTGACCCATTGTTTTATGTCACAGGAAATATTTTCCATTGCTAAAAACAACGTCATAACCTCTGTCCTCCAACATCACGACTAAGACCAAGTTTTTCTTCAGACCTGGAACATGCATAACATCTTTCAATAGAAATGGTTTACCTGAGTCCCTCTCAAAGGTAATGGTACCAATGTCATTTGCACTGTATCTTCCATCGTCACCCATCTCTATATGCATTTGGAGATCTTTCTCCTCCAAGTCACTGAAAAGCTCCTTATCTCCCATCATGTGGAAGGAAGCACCACTATCAAGATACCACACCGATCCCATTGCGCTTGAAACCAAGCATGTGATCAAAGATAAATCAATTTAAAATTTCGAGGTAAGGGCCTCACTAGTTGCAACTCCAGCAACTTTCTTGTTCTTATTTTTCTGTGGGCAGTTAGTGGCGAAATGCCGATGTTCGTGACAGTGAAAACACTTCACCTTGGAAAAATCTAGCTTCTTGCATGTAGCCTCGGATTTTGAATGGAATTTATTCCCCTTCCCTTTCCTTGATTTGGCAGCCAAAGCACAATCCTCTTCATCATCATTCTTTGATGAAGAGCCATCTCTGGTGTTCCGCCTGAACTCCTCCTGCACTAGATCTGACCACAGTCATTCCCAATCCGGCAGTTTTTCCCGTCCGTTGACAGAGTCTTGATAACTGTGCCAACTCTTAGGAAGTCCCAAGAGATCCAAACTCACCAAATCATCATCAACAACCGTGATTCCCACACTCCCCAGTTCATCCCGACATTGGAAAAAATTTGTGAGATACTTGAATATTGTCGCCCTTCGCCATCTTAATATTTCTGAGTTTATCCTTCAGCGCCAATTTCCTATGGTCGCTGCTGCTTTGGAAAAGATCTGTCAAAGCCTTCCACATTTCAAATGGAGTGGCTTTCCCATGAAGGCTTGAGACAATATGGTCTCTCACGCCTTCCAACAAAATTCTTCTCGTCTTCGCTACTTTATTTTTCCAGGCGTCAAGTAATGCAACATTCGTCGAAGTGGGCTTAGGAACATCATTGTCGATGAATTCCTTCAAGCCATTATCTTCAAGAACTGCTTCCATCCTATCCTTCCATGCAATGTATTTCGAGCTGCCCTCGAGTGCATACTCTAACCGCAAACCATTGAAATCCATTTCGATGTTTACTCAACTATCACACCAAGAAATTCTTTTAGCAAATTCGAATTGTTTCCACCAACAAACTCAGCTAATACTTCAATATTGAAATCTTCATTGCTCTGATACCATGTAGAAAACTTAATACAATTATGTATTGCCAAATTATCTTGATCTAACAATTATATTCCACTATTAAATACATAATCCTTCTACTTAAATCTTTGCGGAAATTTTATCGCCAATTGCAAACACATGAAGAAAGATCAATCACACATAACACAGATGTTTTTAGTGGGAAAGCATTAAGCTAAAAACCCCACTATCATATATTATGTATATATCATGGATCATGAAACAATCTCATACAAAACTCTAATCCAAGAGCTCTCAGTACAATATACAATTGTCTCACACTGTCACACAAAAATTGGCATAAACATGCACCAATTTACTGCCTCCTGATAGCCTGCCTCCACTGCGCAATCCCTGTTGATCACAATCCATGAATTAATTCAATCTTGCCTTCCCTTGACTGCACAATCCTCATTGGCATCTCCAATGTGTGTTTGGTTGCACTTGTGCACCCACTATAGTCACAACTAATAGTCAAACTGTCCCTTTCACCTATCTCTCAACTAGGTCTCCACTAGATCTAACATGCATGTAGTTAACAGTAGTAAATCTTCAATTGCATGTGAGATCACTCCATGTAAATTAATTTAATATTTAATTCACTGTTCTCTCACTAGTGTATCTTTAATTACAACTAGCACAACTGAGTTTAACTCACTTAACTGAGTAAAATTATTTTACAACACACATAACTACACATCCAACTCTATTACAACTTTGTATCACTCAGTTACAACGAATTCCACTAGCATGTCCCACCAACCAACCTTTTAACTTGAAATTAATTCAGTTAACTGGTTTGCCACATCAGTTAACTGAAATCAAGTGCTTCAACAGAATATATTATTATTTATTGTCTAATTATTGTTAAGAGATAAAAATAATCAACATGCATTCTATTTTTAGACATGCATTCCACGAAACAACTTCGCACATGCATTCCAAAAATAGACGCCCATCCATCCATATAATTTTCTCAACCATATACAAATAGATTACTGCTAAAAATAGACTTTGATCCAAATTCTAAAAATAGACATATCACCTAAAAATAGCTTGTGGGCCCCACCTAGAGGAGGTGCTTCATTTTCACTAGGATCATCATCTTGTTGAATATTAGAAAAGCTATCTTGTCTACACAATCAATTAAGATTAGAACAATATAAATTCTCAACATATCAACTCAAACATAAATAAGGCATGATATCCATAATAATATCTAGCTAACATGTTCATTTCGTAAGCTCATAAACAATTGTCATTAACGCATAGCAATCACATATACACATTTATTCTAGATTAATACAACACACTATCATACAATAACAACAAGTTAACCCATAACATGCTCATAAACAACATATAAGTTGTCTAATATAGAACAACAATAGAAATGTATACCACCATATGTTTCTATCATTCATTACTATCTGACACATGTACATATAACCACACTAAGCAACTAGCATTTATAATGTATGTAACCATAATATCAATATAATGGAAGGAACACTCATAATCGTAATGCATATAAATACACTGATCAACTAGTATTTATCACATATGTAACCATAATAATAGAATGACAAACATATAAGTAACCCTAATTCTTACAACAACCATGAATCACATACTTGCATGCCAAACATCCAAACTTGTATCACGACATGCTCTTGCCTCGAGATCTAATGTTGCAACTTCACTTTGATGATCTGAATCTCCTACTCTATCTCAGCCAACACATTAGCATCATAACATACCAATATCATCATGATGACCTAATTGCATAAAATTACCTTATGCACCACTACCTTCACCAAACCAATGCAAAATTGACCATATGCACCCATTTGACATGTATAACCAATCATGAATGACCAATGCATGTTCAACATATGACATCACACAAGAAATCATACATGGATAACATTGAAGCATGACCATTATGTAACCCTAGAATAAGAAAGCAATGCATGTACAATATGTAACAATGTGTAATAAACTGGGCATGAATAATACACAAGCATGAGCAACACATAACCAATCATACACTCATGACAACAATTGACAACAACACCATCAGGAATTCCATGGTGACTCCACTTCCACCATGGCCAACACAACACGGATGCAACAAGCACATATAGACCACAAGCATACTAAATGCATATGAAACCAACATAAATTCATGATCAACACACTGCCCATCCAGTCTTAGGGTTCAACCATGCCCTGATACCACTTTGTAACACCGTCCTGCCACATCTACCCAAGTAACCATCCAACCAGGGTAAACATGTGACAAGAGGCTATTATAATGAGATTCAACCTCCTAGCTGACCTTAAGTAAGTGGAACTAATGGAAACACATCAAAATACCATGTACCAGATCAACAACACCCCTAGGAGGCAACCCAACCCTTCAGGCCTCTTACCCCTGGGTCACACTAACATTTTGAATATTTTGAACCATAGCTGAAAGCATAATACTGCATGCCTATGATCAGGAGGCTATATCCCCGGGAACAACACTGTATTCCTACGGCAAGGGCCCCAAATGCCTAGTTCTATGCCTGTAACTTTGGGATTTGAGCCACCTTTTTAGGCCCAGATCCCTGGTCACTGCCCAGAACTTCATGAAAACTTAGGGGATGATAAATAACATTAGAAAAATGATATGAAAGCAATCACATCAACAATAACTCATATGTACCCCTCCTATCCATGAAAGGAATTTTTTCAAACATGTTACAAACATTAAATCTACATGTGTAAGAAGTATATTTAAGCATTAGGGTCTCATACTTATATGAGAATAGTTAAGAATAATTTTTCCCTTACATCATTAGCGACAATACAATCTATTTGACCATATATACATTATGCATTCATTTACGAGTAAAAACATGGATAGATCCATAAATCATCACTGATTAAATACATGCTTATAACCAGCATAATAACAACAGAAATACCATGGATAAAAAAACAATAAAATCCATTCATAGACCAGTACATTGCATACCAAAATAAAAATAAATGAGCTCTTCATTATTGAATGTGAAAACCAATCAGAAATGGGACTTCAATGTTCCACCTAATTATAGATTGGCTGAGCCAAATCTCTCTTTAGCCAACACCCCTGTGTCATATTCCAAGCATGAATGTGGTACTCAAACCGAAAGAACCAACCAGGGCATCCCGAGGCAACCACCTCATCCTCATCAATAGAAATCAAAATTTACCGTGATCCATCCCAGATCACTAGGTCAACACAATAAACATGTTATAAACAACTTTACCCTGATATAAACCCAATATCTAGGCCAACACAAGCATAGATATCACTGGATTCTCTCTGCCTAATCCATGAGGATTTTTCCTGTCTCCTAGTCTCTCAGGCTTTACCGCAACCCACAGTCCAAATCATGGCTCACTAGACCCTAAACCGATACACTTCCCTGTAGTCTTTATCATATATCCCACCATTCACCGGCAAGGATTACTAGGCCTAATAAAGGGAAACCACCTCTCAGGATTTACCGCAATCCAATCCTAGATAATTAGGCCCTAAACAAAGGCAACACCTCCCAGGCTTTACCGCAATCCAAACCCAGATCATTAGAACCTAAAATGAGGCAACACATAAACCAGTTTTGTGTCATAATAAAAATAAAATTCGGATATCCACCTCACTTAGCTTCGAATCCATTCAGTAATCTAGTTAAACCAATACTTGAGAACTCCACAACACCATTTCTATCTGTAAATTGCATGGCTAGGCTGAATACACTGTCACACCTAGAAAAACCCATGCCAAGAAAGAAAAGAGTCACATGAAATACCATGCATGCCAGATCTAGCAAGGAAAATACACATGCAAATTGATACCTACCAAGAATCTTATTGTAGTTTCTTGATTCCAGCTCCTCCTTGCTTGCTTCCTCCTCCTTCTTTCCTTCTTTCCTTTCTTGGTCCAATTCCAAAGTGCTCCAAGAAAACTTTAAGTGTCAAAGAGTATGAGATATATAATAATGAGAGCCATAAGTGTGAGCAAAAACTTGCCAAATGATCCTCAAAATCCTTTTTAGTAATGAGGCCTATATTTTCTTTATTTTCCATTATTTTCCTTCATCTTCTTCCTCACATGAAAAATGTGACCTTTCACCTCCCTTTTCTCCTAATTTCCATTATTTTCATAAATAAATGTGTCAAATATTCCATTTGACTTTCCAAAGCCTTTACTATTGCTTTTTCCAATTTCCTTTAGACATAATAACTTAAATGAACACCCACTAGGATGTTTTTCCCAACTTTCAGCTTGGAATACTTGTCCCATCAGTCGTGGTTATTATTTTAACTTTTATTACATGGAATTTCACCAGATTTTTTATAAGAATTAATGTCTAATACTTTTTGGATATATGGAGAAATAAGTGATTTTAATGTTTCAACCTCTAGTCAACATAATAATTGGGCAATTATGCCATGTTTCTCTTTCTTCTGAAGTTTTTTCATGAAATTTGACTTAATTATCTTTCTTGATTTCCCTGTGATACCCCTTAATTCAACTTCCTTTCCTTCCCAAAAAAAATTCAAGAAAAGTTCTTGAAAATTAAAATTTATCGTCCCCAAATATTGTAATCATTGGAATCCTAGTACAACATCAGCACCACCCATTGGAATGGATAGCATTAGACTATTCAATACATTTTCTTCCATGGTTATCTTGATATTATGGCACTTTCTAGAGCAATTTATGTTTCCTCCATTTGCAACCATCACTTGACACTTTGGGGCTAGATATACGAAGCAATTCAATTCCTTGACTATCTTACAATGAATAAAATTATGAGTACTACATGAATCAATCAACACTATTACATTTTTCTTCTTGATATATCCTTCTATATTGAGCATTTGAGGAGCGGTAGTTCCTGCCAATGCATTTCAAGAATTGGTCGGATTCATTTCTTCTTTCTTATGGGTTGGTTCCTGGTGTATATCCTCCTCTTTTGATGTTTCTTGTTCCTTTTCTTCCTCCTCTTCACAATCTATGTATAATAATTTCTTCTTGGCACACTTATGACCTTTAGTGTATTTTCTATCACAATTGTAACAAATCCCTTTTGATGTTTTCCTCCAATTGTTGGGTTATCAACCTTGTAGGTTGTGGAATGATAGGAGTAGCAACCCTTCCATATTTAGAGTTGTGAGTGGTAGATTTTTTTTTTTTGTATTTTTTCTTTCAACTTTTATTTTTACCCTAAATGCCTTCTCTCATGAATCAGGTTCCCAAATGTGAACCTCATGTTGGATTTTATGCTTCAAAGTCCCTATGAAGACATCAATCATATGCTCCTTTAGAATATTAGTTACCCTGATATTCAATTTTTGGAAGTCCTCAATGTGCTCCACCATTGAACCCTTTTGTTTGAGATTTATCAATTGGCTAAAGAAGGCGTTGTTCTTTGTATCCTCATAATGTGAAATCATTTCCTCCATAAAAATTGACCAAGTGACAAGTATTTCACGATAATAAATCCATCAATATGATACAAACTGATTTGGTTCTAAATTGAAAGTTACAATGTGTACCTTTTGTGTTTGTTGCACATCATGGAAATCAAAATATTGCTCCATTCGTAGTATCCATGTTACCAGATCCTTGCCATCAAAATTCCTCATATCAATATTTGGAATGTGGTGGTTCTTAAACCCAACATTGGAGCCTCTAAAATCATAATTCATAATCCTTCTTTCCTCATCATTATTTTCATGGATTACCTTGTTACCATTGGAAATCCTTTTTTGCAACAACTTTGTCAACCCTTCCAACTTGACATTCATCATGTCCATATCTACTTTTAAAACTCCTATATATTATTTTAAACCATCCTTCAAACCTTCCATGTCCTTTTTATTTTTACTCATAAACCATCCATATTAACATTCATAATTTCTTCCAATTCATTTTTTTTACTATTTGCGACAGCGAAATTTGTTTCACTTGGTCTCGTAATTTTGATATATCATGTTGCATTTCTTTCTCTTATTTATGCATCATAAAAGAGATTTTTGGTTTCTTACTAGGTGTGTCAATTTTTTGCAAGGCATTTTGGAATCATGAAATGATACCTATGCATCACTATGCCATTTGAATCACTTCAAACTGATTTTCAAATAAAAGTTACGCTAAATTTTTAAAAATACACACATTTTTCTTGATTTTTAGCAACTCTATAGTAAAAATATTGTATCTATGCGTTTTCATATCTCCAAGAGATGAAATTTCATCCTGTGGTATCCCTATGCATCTTCTTTCCAACCCCATTAGTCAAAATGATATTGGATTCTTCAAGAAAGAGTTATTTCCAATCTCCCACGATGTCATGATTATAGACCAGTTCAGTAGAGTGAACTTGTATGGAATACCATGTGTCATTGTTTCAACCTTTGGCCCTGAAAATTATACCCAAAAAAATGTAGTTCATCCACTTTCAGTGAATTTTTACAAAATTCAAATATGATACCCGGAGAGAAAGTTATGAATATTTTTCCTATATCGCCTATTTTAGATGGAATTCTGGAGCCTGCAAAAATCCTAACTTCCTCGGATCATATATCCAAAAATATAGAGAACTGAGATATGAAATTCATACACGAGGTTCACCATGTGGTTTCCATTTTAGCTTATGAATCTTAGTAGAAAAAAATTTATAGTGAAAATTCCAACATGTCTTGTTTGAAGAAGCGAAACTATAGAATCCAAAGCTCTAATACCAAATGTTATGCAACCAGCTCAAATAATCGAAGAAAAGATAGACCATCAGCTTAAAAATTGTCCTCTTCGAGGGGAAACCCACTTTACATTACATAAATGAACAATTATTGGATGATAAAAATGATAAGACTTCCTTGGTATATATAGGAATCTAAGGGGTCACAATATAATCAGAGCCTACATAACAATAATAATGTAAGGGCGCAACAATAACAATAGTGGGATTTTATGGGGTAAAAAAATAACAATATGGGGGATAAATGGGCACAAATATAACAATAGGGGGATACATTAACAATAAAAATAAGGGGAATACACTAGTATTATAGGACCTAACAACTAATTTCCATTGAACCTTCGTGTTGGTCACTAGCATTAAGAAATGTTTTAGGTGCATTTTCTGATTTCATGTTCGTATTTTCACAATTGATTTTTAAAATCTGAAAGTGAATGAAGAAAACTCCCAATGTTTTTAGTTGTGATACATTTTTTAGTTTATTCATGGGATCAAAATAATTAGATTTAGATTTAAAACTAACAAATTTGAGACATCTTGTTCATCATCATTTGATTTATTATGTTCATACTCAGAAGCAACAATGGAAGTAAAGTATTCAATCAAAGTTTTTGTTGAAGGTAAGTCTTCAAGACAGAATCTAAAATAAAGTGAAATTAATCTAACATAAAATTCATCAAGAGATTCATATACATGCATAGAATTATTTTGAATCTCTAAACATAAATCTTCTAATTGTAGTTCGGATGAGCCAATAGAAAAACCTTCAAAAAATGGTTCCAGGAATGGATAGGCTTACCTGGTAGCATTTTGAGCCATTTCTAAATCTTCCCTTGTAATGTTAGAGTAAAGAACTTGAAAATTTCATTATCATTAGTAATATCAAAATATTTATGTTTACTCACAAATTAACAAAGATGATATAAAGCGAAAATTTTACTTTCACCATCATACTTCAAACTAGAGAAGGGTTCAAGCTTCCTTTTGGGTTTGTTTCTAGTATTTTTTTCCTAAACTAAAAGCATGAAAAAAAGTAGGAATATACGAAACAGGAATGATCAGTTGAAAAAAAAATCCAAAATTGACTACAATCAACATTGGGAAGATTACTCAGTTAGGGCCCCAATCTATTTGGGATGGTTATTCCGACCGATTCAATGGGTTCTAGTCACCCCTCACTCCCCCTACTAATTCTAGGACCTGCCACTAATTCAAACAAATATGCACAAACAATTATCTAATAAATACTTATCAGATCTCCATTGTACATATATCTGAATTCAAATAAGATTACATTTAAACCAATAAACCTCATTAAACTACTGGAATAGTCCAAATAGAATGACAATGATAACATTAAACTATATGGAATTAAGTTGATAGATAGTTGATGCAGGAGCATTAGAGCTTCCAATCCATCAAGATTTTTGGAAAAAAAAATCTAAAATGGATTTCAATATTGTAAAGGAAATATAATTCCTTAATTCTAAATGTTCTTCATTTCATTTAATTATTATAGAATAGTTTTAGAAAAGCTATGGATATGAGAGATTTTTCCATAAGGAAAAAGCATAGTTGACTTGAAGAGCATGGTAGATTTATGGAATAAATCATGGGAGATTTAGTGAATAAATTATGAGAGCTTTAGGAAAAATTAGGGAGTGATTTTAAGATTTAGGATAAGATGATTTATGGAGTGATTTATGGGTGATTTATGGAGTGCTTTTAGGATTTAGAAAATATGTTGTATTTCTTAATTCTATTTACTGTAAGTCTACAGGAAACGTTAATGGCCAAAATGAATGTGATATTATACCAAGAGAGGAATGAATACTTTTGTAATTGTTATGTAATTGTATGTGTTAGCCACCTATAAAAATTTTCATATCAAAAGATGGCTAAATCATTTTTTGAGCCTTCAAGAAACAGTTTTATTGTTAAAAATGTTATCTCTTGAAGACTCATGAAGACATCATGCCCTTTGTTTAAATCTTCACCGCTGTTTCCATTGTAAACTCTGAAAATATGTTGTTTTCCATGAAGAAAATACTGCTGCAAAACTCCATTTTTCTCATCCCTCCCCTCAAAACTAACCTTCATTTTATTCTCTTTTTCCCCCGTGAAATTCTTCTATTTTTCATGTATTCCTCCTTCCCCTTCACAAAATCCCTTTTACAAGGGTTAAAACTCATTTTTAAACTTTGCCGAAACCCCCAAAACCATCAAAAAACCCTGAAAAAATCATAAAAATGTTGGGAAAAATACTGAGAGGGGGGGGGAGGGGGGGGTGAATCAGTATTTAGTGCAGACAATCAAACTTTTAATTTTCCCTTTCTAAAAACCCATACGCTACTTTACTGAAGGCAAATAGCGTATATACGCGGATATCCTTTACAAAACTCGCGTATGTACAGAGATCTAATTATGTGTTTGAATCTTAACTCAGATCATTGCTTTATTCATTCATCAGATATTTCAGAAACAGTAAACAGGTGCAGACATAACAGAATAATCATCACACATATTCAACACACATGAACACCAGAATTTTTAGGTGGAAACCCAATTCGGGAGAAAACCACCGCTGCTGTCATTTCAGCCTTCAAAATTTATTATTAAGAAAACTTCTTACAATCATGTACTGGTGCAGACTCAAACCAGCACGCAGGCTCCCACCTGCAGAAAACTACAACCTTCTCTCATTTACCAGCCTATCCTGGAAGGGAGCTACAACCCCCTACTCTTGTTTACCATCCTCTCCTGGAAGGGAGCTACGACCCCCTGAACTCGTTTACCAGACTCTCCTGGATGGGAGCTACAACCCCCTGACTGAAGGCTTCGACCCTCAGCACCACTGCAGACCACGTTTCATCAATTTTCAAACTGGATCAAACATCTTCAACACAACCCTTCACTTATCAACAATCATACCTTGCTCATTGCTTCAAACAGAACAGTGAGACCACTGTAACCAGAATATCAGATATAACCCAGACTTCAGAATAGATATGCAGAAACACATTCAACCTTCAGCAACCATTAGATCAGAAATCATATGCGCTTTTATTTAATCAGACCCGCGTATATATGCGCTTTCCAGAAGACGAACCCGCGTATACTTCAGTGCATTTTCAAGGAAAAACCCTAACTGCGCATACGCGCTTTTCCTTCCACAGACCCCTGTATACACGCACTTTTCATGAAACGAACCTGCGTATAGATCTATAAAATATAAACTTTGCAGTACATACCAAATCTATGAACTTACCCAGATTTCTTCAATCTCTTCAACAGGATTGCGCCAGGTCTTCTTCACTTATTTTCAGATCATCCTTGACATTCACCATTTCTAGATCTAGAGATCTTGAGCCTTCATCATGTTCATAGGTTCATCATAGATTCAGATCTATCAATTAGGAACAGGGTTCAACCATACAGATATACTTCAGAGTGAAGTATTCATCAAAGCCCAGACACATGCACACCTTTTGCACAATGAATTTCTTCTCCTTATATAGGGTTACCCTTCATCAATACCATGAGTCAAAACCACATAACTTCCAATGGTATTCCTGGACGGGATCACATAAGCGAACTGTCAAACCAGGAGGTAACTCCTCAAATCAGAATGTGTATTAGCTGAAGAATGCATATGGATTTATACATGGAGGTGAGGCTATTGGGATTCATCTCCCAATGACTCTTGGCCTTCCTTATTTCCTAACATTAAATAATATACAATATTAAATGTGCACACCCATCCCATAGGATTAGGTGTCAACATTCCCCCCTTTAATCCGAAGGGATGTTAGTGAGTCCAAGCATCGATCTGAACTTTTCAAACTTTTCTCTTCCAAGTGCTTTGGTGAAGATGTCAGCAGTTTGCTCATTTGTGGAACAATGATGTAGATGGATAGTTTTGGCCTGAACATGATGTCGAATTAGATGGTACTTTGTATTGATGTGCTTTGTTCGATCATGGAACTTTGGGTTCTTGGCCAACTTTATTGCAGAAGTGTTGTCGATCATGAGTGGAGTGGAGTACATTTGTTTCATCTGCAAATCTTCCAGGATTTTCCGGAGCCACACAATTTCCTTTGTTGCTTCAGCTGCTGCCACATATTCTGCCTCGGTCGTGGAATCTGCTGGAACTGACTGTTTGCATGATCTCCATGAGACAGATCCTGATCCAAGACTCATGGTGTAACATGTAGTAGACACCCCTATTTCTTTGTCACCATCAAAGTCTGAATCAGAGTATCCGATCAAGCTGAAGTCGCCTACCTGTGTATATTTGAGTCCAAAGTCTTGAGTCCCCTTCAAGTACCTTAGCACTCTTTTTGCAGCAGACAAATGTCCTTCACAAGGTTTTTGCATGAACCTTGAGAGGATTACAACAGCAAATGAAATGTCAGGTCTGGTGTTGGTCAGGTAGATAAGACTTCCTACAAGCTGTCTATACTTAGTTGCATCCTCAAATTCCTTCCCTTCAATAGATGTGAGCTTCAAGTTTTGTTCCATTGGAGTGGTTAAGGGATTACAGTTATCCATGCCAAATTTGTTCAAGAGATCTCCAATGTACTTCTTTTGAGAAAGAAATATGAATTTAAGATGTTGAATTACTTCAATACCCAAATAGTAATGAACATGACCCAAATCAGTCATTTCAAAACCTTTCTTCAACTCTTTCTTCATGGATGAAATATAGCTCTCATTGTTTCCTGTTATCAAAAGATCATCTACATATACCACAAGATATACAACTGTTTTTCTAACTTTCTTAACAAACAAAGTTGCATCATCAAGATCAAAATGTTTGAAGTCAAGTTTCAGAAGATGCTCGGTCAATTTCTCATACCAGGCTCGTGGTGCTTGCTTGAGGCCATACAAGGATTTTATGAGCTTGCAAACTTTGTGTTCTTGACCCTTTACCACAAATCCTTCTGGCTGGGACATATAAACTTTCTCCTTTAGATCTCCATTCAAGAAGGCTATTTTTACATCCATCTGATGGAATTTCCATCCATTCTGAGCTGCTAAGGCAAAGAGAGTCCGAATGGTGGTCCATTTTGCTATGGGAGAAAAAGTTTCTTCATAATCGACTCCTTTTTGTGCGAATCCTTTTGCCACAAGCCTGGCCTTGTGCTTGTCAAGTGAGCCGTCTGCTTTGTACTTGTTCTTGTAGACCCACTTACAGCCAATTGGTTTCATTCCCAAAGGTGGATCAACCAGCTTCCAAGTGACATTCTTTATCAAGGCATCATACTCCTTCTGCATCGCTTCTTTCCATTCATCATGAGAAGCGGCTTATTTGAAGGAAGTTGGTTCATGATCTGTAGACAAACTCAATTCACAGTTATAAGCAATATCCATATCAACAGGGGAATCAGAATTATCTACATCACCTTCGATTTGAGTGGAACTTCTTGTTCCTGTTTTTCCAACCTCATCAGGATGAACATTCTCCAGTGTCTTTGTCAGCCATTTGGGAGGACCTTTCTGAGATGGCCCAGGCTGGTCATTTGACTGAGTTGGGATTGATTCAAGATTCAATCTCCCAATTCCGTCAATCACATCATCCAATGTGTCATCCGTGGTTGTTTCTTCATGTGGGGGAGAGAGTGCTTCAGGACATGATTCCACAGTTTGATTCAATATCGAAATCCCCCCTTCAAGATGTGGAATCACATTATCAAATTCTTGGAAGGACTTTGCATGTGTGAATCTATCCAGGCGATCAAGTTGTCGCTCAACAACCTTGTCACTCTTGGAAGATTCAAGGAATATGACATCTCTTGCTATCACAAACTTCTTATTTGTTTCATCATAGAGACGATATCCTTTGGAGGTATTGGAGTACCCCAAGAAGATACATTTTCTGCTTCTAACACCAAGTTTGTTCCTTTGACCCTTGGGTATCAAGGCATAACAGGTGGACCCAAAGACCCTGAAATGCTTTACCGAAGGAATGTGGCCATGCCACATTTCAAAAGGATTTTTGTTTCTAATTGAACTTGAAGGACACCTATTCTTTATGTAAACAGCACATATAACTGCATCAGCCCAAAACATCAATTTTACATTCTTGAAAAATAACATGGAGCGGACCATATTTAAAATAGTTCTGTTCATTCTTTCAGCTACACCGTTTTGTTGTGGATTATATGGCACAGTTGTTTTATGTTTGATTCCATGTTGACGAAGATAATTTTCAAATTCGTTTGAAGTGTATTCTTTTCCATTATCAGTACGTAGAGAGCCAATATGTGTTTGTGCATCATTTTCAACCCATGCATGAAAATTCTTGAAAGTTTGAAAAGCATCATACTTATTCTTCAGTAAGTAAATCCAACACATTCTGGTGTAGTCATCAATAAATGTCATGTATTTGTTTCCATTTGCAGAAGCAATAGGCATAGGGCCACATAAATCTGAATGAACAAGTTCAAGTTTTCTATGTGCTCTGGAGTGTGAATCATGAAATGGTTGTTTGCTATTCTTTCCTAGAATACAAGCATCACATTCCTTAGGTTTTCTAGGAATTGTAGGCAGTCCATCAACACCATTTTTCTTCAACAAACGAAGGCTTTCATAGTTTAAGTGTCCAAATCTAGCATGCCATAAAAGACTTGATGGGAATGTACCTTCATCATGATGTGAACCGAATGCAAAGTTTTGAGCATGAGCAGATGAACCTTTCAGCTTCAAGAGTCTCCCTTCTTCTATTCCCTCCATGACAAGTGAGTGATCTGATGCTTTTCTGACCTCTGCCTTGCCATCAAACAAGTGAATTGAGTGTCCTTGCTTCCGGATTTCGACCAGGGACATCAAGTTTCTCTTCAACTCAAGGAGGTATAGAACCTCATGTAGGATATGATCTGGAAGACCAGGCAGTTTAATCCTGACTGTGCCAAGCCCTGATGGCTTGAGTTTGGATTTATCTGCGAAATATACTGCTCCATCAACTTTGTCAGTGAATTCTTCGAAAAAATCTTTTCTAAATGTCATGTGACATGTTTCTCCTGAATCTAGCAACCAATCATCTCTCCATGAGGTAAATGAAACATCAAATAGGTTTTCAGTTACTCCATTGTTACAATGTGCTAGAATAGAATGAGCTGATTCAGCTGGTTTACCTTTGTCTTTGTCATTAGTTTTACCTTTGTCTTGATTTGTTTGCTGCTGAGCTTTAAATTGTTTGCCCCCCTTTTCTCTGAAGTTTCTTCTTCGTCTTCTGCCTTCTCTTCCTCTGGATGGACCTGAAGCATGTCTCTTTTCTCTCTGTGCCAAGTAGGCAGCCTCTTTAGAAGATGAAGGGACTGTCATCTTCTTTTGAAGGAGGAGAGAAAAAAACTTTGCTGGAGAATCTCTTTTGAAGGAGAGAAAACAAAAATACTCTTTGCTGGAAAATATACTAAAAAAACTCTTTGCTGCAAATATACTGAATTTAAAGGACAGAAACACTTTTGCTAAAAGACTGAATTTAAAAGGACACAAAATCTCTTGCTAAAAATTGAATTCTGCACCAAAAAATATGTGTATTTTTTGTTTTGTTTGGAGAAAAAAATTTGTATGGGAAGCAATTTTATGAAATGGTAGGGCGATATGAAATGTTTATGGGAGGGCGGTATTATGAATGATGGTGGGGGGGGGGGGGTTATAATATAAAGTGGAGTGGTAAATAAGAGTGGAGGGGGTGGTAATATACAGTGGTAATGGTATTAAATATGAGTGGAAGGGCGGTATAATAAAGGACAGAACGCTGTATCATACACAATGTAAGGGCGGTATTTTTAAACGCAATGACATTCCAGCGTAATAACATATGACAGACCACGTATCTATATAGTGCCAGCGTTGGATTTTAAACGATGGAATGGCGTATTAAACAAAATGCGGTAGTAAAAGACGGCACTGGTGTTATATATGGAGCGTGGTGGTGTTATTCAATGGGACAGCCGAACAGACAGCGTTGAGACCGCGTATTTTTTGTGCAGGCGTATATGACACCACAGTGGTATTATGAGCGCAGTAATACAGATATGGATGGTGTATTGGAATGTATCCGGCAGTCGGAACAGTGGTATTGACAGCGTAGAAGACGATATATCATATGACAGTGGTATTACATGACATACAACATATTAAAAATGTATCTGGCAGGTCGAACCTTATTCCGCAGAGATGAGTTGATACCTGCGTGTATACCTGCGTTAAGGAGGCGGGTTAAGGAGTATGGTAAACGCTTAGGAGGATACCTGCGTTAAGGAGTCGTGGATAGTCGATTAAAATGGAGGAGCGAGGGAAATGGAAAGCCGTGGGGAGTGTGAGGAACGTAGGGAGAGAGATGTTTAGGGAGATAGCAGGTAGGTAGGAGAGATAGCAGTGAGGGTGGAGAGATAGTAGTGAGGGCGGAGTGTGGAGAGGCGTTGGGTAGGTGAGAGAGTGAGGGCGTTACAAAAAACTGAAATGGCAGTGTGTAGGTGCTAAGTTGTAGGAACTGCAGAAATTGCAGGGGCTGCAAAACACTCAGATATTGTAAGAGCTGAACCTGCAGAAGTCAGAGACTGTAGAATGCAGAAATAGAAAAAAAATGCAGAATTTCAGTCTAGCAATAAAGAGCAGCAAAAAACTATTAATAAAAATTGACTGAGCAAAGGAGAGGGAGTTACACCACAGGCAGAAATGCCAATAGTGGAGCTGGCTTTGATACCATGTCAAACCAGGAGGTAACTCCTCAAATCAGAATGTGTATTAGCTGAAGAATACATATGGATTTATACATGGAGGTGAGGCTATTGGGATTCATCTCCCAATGACTCTTTGCCTTCCTTATTTCCTAATATTAAATAATATACAATATTAAATGTGCACACCCATCCCATAGGATTAGGTGTCAACACGAACCATCATTCAATACAATGGGTCAATACCATGGTAGTTACCCCTGGTTTTACAAATTTAGAGCGCTTTTTCCCATACGCGACTTGGCACATTATTTCCCGCGTGCATACGCTACTTAGTCTTGACAAATCCGCGTATTCCTTGAGACATACTCTTTTCATCATGTTCTGGCACATACTGACATTCCTTCCATCATTACCTTCTGTACTCATTGTAGATACATCAGATTTTCATCATTTAACAGGTTCATCAAGACACATTCCATCAAGGACAACTTTATCAAGTAGGTTGTCATCATCTTCATCAAGTGGGTTGCCATCAAGGACAACACTCTACATCATATTGCCGACAATCTCCCCCTTTGGACTTGATGGCAACCACGATGGTGTTTGATCACCACATCAGATAGGTACATTAAGCATAATGATATTCTCCCCCTATTCAAACACCATGTCACATGTCACTCTCCCCCTTTGTCATCAAGGGCAAAGGGCGGACCAAAACCAACACAAGGTTTTTCTCCTTATGTAGAAAGAAGTGCCTTGCAGATCTGAAGTGTACTGAAGTTACCATGCTCCCCCTGAGTTCGCGCTGAATTTTCAAACATATTTTACAATGAAGTTCACGACTCTATGAACTGCCTATCACCAAGGACTCATACTTACATCACAGATCCAACCAAGTGGATTTACATATGAGACTCAAGTACCCAACCAAGTGGGTTTACATATTTTGACTCAACTACCCAACCAAGTGGGTTTACATATTTGAACAAGTCCTTACATGACTGAATATTACAAATTTACATCATGGGTTTCAACATGCCCTTTTTCAACCAATTACAAAAATGACCTTTTGTAACAAAAACCAACAAGATCTCAAGAAAGAGATTATATTTCAGAATCATCATACTACCAACAATGCATTATACTCAGCAAGGCTAATGCTCCCCCTGAAACAGTGCATCCAAGTCTCCTTTCTATATGACCAAGGCTCCTCCTTAGCTTGTGCAACCTGAACACTTTCAATCAACAAGTCATCAAGGCATCTTTACCCAAAAATAGAGACTGAAACAGATATATAAGAACTGGAACACCACCAGAGACATCAAACTACATCAGAGATACAAAATAGCACTGAGAAATGCTGACCCCAATCAAAAATTATCAGCAACCAACCATACGCGGCTTTCTATGTATAAACTAACGTATATATGCGACTGTCTTTAAAGAAACCCGCGTATCCAATTTAATATTCTGAATTTAATCAGATCTGATCTTCTGAGAGGCAGAGACAACACCCAGCTTTTGTCTGAGATATTCGAACGCTTCCCTGGGCAGAGGTTTGGTAAAAATATCAGCAACTTGTTCTTTGGAGGGAACATACTCCAACTTCACCTTTTGTTCAAGCACTTTTTCACGTAATAAGTGATACTTGATGGGGATGTGCTTGGTCTTTGAATGCATAACAGGATTCTTTGAGATACTGATGGCACTTGTATTATCACACATAATGGAGATAGGAGAAGTACATTTGATTTGAAAATCTTCCAAGGTTTGCATCATCCAAAGGATTTGAGTGAAACAAGATGCGGCAGCCACATATTCTGCTTCAGCAGTAGATAAGGCAATAGAAATTTGCTTCTTACTGAGCCAAGATACCAACCGGGGCCCCATATAGAATGCACCACCACTTGTGCTTTTCTGATCATCAACATTTCCAGCCCAATCTGCATCAGTGTAAGCATGAAGAGTAAAATCAGCATTCTTTGGATACCATAGTCCAAAGTCTTGAGTTCATTGTAGATATTTGAATATTCTTTTGACAGCCTGAAGATGAGACTCTTTTGGATTGGCTTGGAATCGTCCAACAATCCCAACTGCATACATAATATCCGGTCTATTCCCAGTGAGATACAGAAGACTTCCTATCATAGATCTGTATTTTGGTTGATTCACCGTGGGAGAATCATCATGAGAACTGAGATTACATCCGGTTACCATTGGTGTACTTACAGGTTTGCACTCTTCCATCCCATACTTCTTCAGAATTTTCTTAAGGTATTTTTCTTGAGATAATAATATACCTTTTGTAGTTTGATGCACTTGTAAGCCAAGAAAAAATGTTAGTTCCCCAAGTAAAGACATTTCAAATTCTTGCTGCATGACAGAAGCAAATTTCCGACTCATAGATTCTTCATTACTTCCAAAAATGATATCAACATATACAACCACAATCAATAGTTTATCATTTTCAATTTTTGTGTATAAGTTACTATCAGTAGACCCCTTTGAAAATCCTTGTTGATGAAGATATTTGTCAAGACGATAATACCATGCCCTTAGAGCTTGTTTGAGACCATATAGAGCCTTTTTAAGTCTACAAACAAGTTTTTCATCATTTCCCAAAATGAATCCTTCTGGTTGTTCTATATAAACTTCTTCTTCTAGATCACCATTGAGAAACGCAGATTTAACATCCATTTGATAAACTTTGATTTGTTGGAAGCTTGAAAAATCAAGAAACATTCTTATGGCTTCAAGTCTAGCTACAGGAGCAAAAGTTTCTTCAAAGTCTATACCTTCTTGTTGAGTATACCCTTTGCAAACCAGTCTAGCTTTGTTTCTTATAACGTCCCCATTCTCATTTAGCTTGTTCTTGAATATCCATTTGGGTCCAATGACATTTTTATCATGTGGTCTTGGTACCAATTCCCAAGTGTGGTTCTTTTCAATTTGATCAAGTTCTTCATTCATGGCCTGAATCCAACATTCATCTTTGCTAGCTTGATTGACATTGTGTGGTTCAATCATGGATAGAAATGCCAGATAGCTAGGAGATCCCACAAGAGTCCTCCTTGTTTGTACACCTGATTCCTTGTCTCCCAAAATTTGAGATTCGGGATGATTCTTTTGAACATATATGGATGGAGCCTTTCCAGATAAATCATATTCAGGTTTTTCATTGGATCCACTGTCTATATCATTTCTATTTGATGTAGAAGGAAAAAATTCACCATCATCTTCTTCTGTTGTTTGTCTTTCTTCTTTAGGGACTGCATGAGACTCATCAATAACAACATCAATACATTCAACAATCTTTCGAAGCCTTTTATTGTAACATTTCTATGCCCTGCTTGTAGATGAGTAACCAAGAAGTATTCCTTCATCTGATCTAGGTTCAAACTTGCCAAGCTTTTCATCATTATTTTTGATAAAGCATTTACTTTCAAAAACTCTAAAATGTTTCACAGAGGGAGAATTACCATACCAGAGTTCATATGGAGTTTTGTCACTATTTACCCGAACATGTGCCTTGTTAAGAATATTTGCTACTGTGTGAGCTGCTTCTCCCCAAAAAATGTCAGGTGTTCTGGAATCATCAAGCATAGCTCTAGCCATTTGTTGAATTGTTCTATTCATTCTTTCTGCTACGCCATTTTGTTGTGGAGTGTCTGCTATAGAAAACTATCTTTTTATGCCATGTTGTTCACAAAATTCAAATAATTCATTTGATGTATATTCTCCTCCTCGATCAGATCTAAGACACTTGATTTTTAGATCTAATTCATTTTCAACCAGCGCTTTGAAGATCTAAAATTTTTCAAATGCTTCATCTTTGTGTTTGATCAACCCAATCCAACACATTCTAGAGAAATCATCAATGAATAAGATATAGTATTCTTCACCACGTGGTGACTTTTTCCTCATATGTCCACATATGTCAGTATGAATGAGTTCAAGAGGCTTACTTGACGATCCTTCGTTGGCATTGAATTGCACTCTGGTTTGCTTACCGAATTGACAGGATTTGCATATGATACTTTCAGGAAGAGAAATATTGGGAAGACCACAAACAACATTAAGTTTGCTTGATTTGTTGATTTGAGAGAAGCTTAGATGCCCCAACCTTCTATGCCATAGCCAGTTTTCTGAAGATTTACTCAAGTAACATTGTTCTTTGCAATTCTTCAATACATACAGGTTGCTTGGAGTTCTTTTTCATTTTATAATTGTTTTACCTGTATCAAGATCACGAACCACACATTCTTTTGAACTAAAGACAACTTCAGTTCCTTGATCACACATTTGACTTACACTTAACAGATTATGCCTTAATCCATCCACATACATTACATCATTGGCCTTCACCTTTTCTTTTAAAAACACAGACCCTTTTCCTTTAATTACAGCAGGAGTATCATTTCCAAAAGTAACTTTCTTTTCCTTTTCTAGAGCACTATATGCACGAAGTTTGTGTTTATCACCTGTCATGTGTCTCGAGCATCCACTATCAATGTACCATTGATTTTCTTCACCTTCCGCAAATAATGCTATGCCACAATTTTCAACCTGTGATTCCTTCTTTTTCCATATTTTGGATTTTGAAGGAAGATGCTCTTTTGGCTGAACTTTGCTCCTGCATTCGGATTCTTCATGCCCATAGTTATTGCAATAAGCACATTCAACTTCATTTAGAAGAGGAGAAAATTTGTTATAGGTATTCTTCTTTGTTTCAATATCAACCCTTTTCTTTCTTGCTTCTCTTGTCATGATGGTTTTATATGCAACACATTGAGCAGCTTTATGGCCAAAATTGTGACATGAGAAACATTGTCCATTGAAGAAGAATCTTCTACTTGAATTTACCTATTGATTGGGGCTTCTTTGAAAGATATTCCTGTTAGTGTTCCTTGCATTAAGATGATCATGCTTTACCTGTAAAGATTCTTTATTCCTTTGCTGGGTGGTAGAATTTTGTAAACCAGCTGTAGCTGCTTTTAGATAATTTGGTGCTGAAGCTTGAGAAGATTCTCCAATATATCCAAGACCTGTCTTTATAAGAGGAGAACGTTGTACCTTGATAATCTCATCTAAGGTTTCAGATCCTTTAGCAAATCTGAAATTCAGAGTCTTTGCTTTCTCAAATTCTTTTCTTACACTTACCACTTCACATTCTAATTTCTCATTGTGTTTCTTTGCCTCTTCAACCTGCTTTTCCAGAGTCTCGATGGTTATTTTCCTTTCTTATAAGAGAATTTTATATTCTTCTAAGCGTATTTTGAGTTGATTGTTCTCTTCAAGAAAATCATTTTCCTCTAGAGCATCCACAAAAGTATCATTTTCTTCTTTAGATTCAAAAGCCATGAGAATTCTAAGATCTTGTTCACACTCTTCCTCACTATCAGATACCCCATCACTGTCATCATGAATATAGTAACTTCTTCTAGTGCTAGACCGATTCTTATTTCTAGCTACTTCCTTTCCTTTTACAGGTGTTTCTTTGTGAGGACACTTAGCAGCATAATGACCAACTCTTCCACAATTAAAACATTTGAAAGGAAGCTTACCTCTAAACCGCCCTGTACCAAGTTGAAGTTTCTTTACAAAATTTGCCTCATCTTCTTCCGAAATATATCCTGAACCTTCTGCTTCTTATACTTCTTTCCCTTTTGTAGAAGCTCTAAAAACAGCTTCTTTGACTTCAGATGGTCCTCCTCTTCTCATTTCATATGCAGTCAGTATGCCATGAAGTTGCACCACAGTAAGATTTTGAAGATCTTGTTTTTCTTCAAGAGCAGAGACTTTTGACTCAAATTTTGCCGTTAGCGATCTCAAAATTTTCTCAACCAAAGTAGTTTCGGTTATTGTTTCTCCCAGATTTTTCATACGATTTACAACATCATCAAGAAGTAAAAAGAAACTGGCAATACTCTCATCACTATGCATTTTTAAATTTTCATATTCAATTCTGAGAGTTTGGAGTTTTGCACTTTTTACCTTTGCATCACCTTCATAACTCAGAATGATTTTGTCCCATATTTCTTTTGCTGTATTCAGCTGCATGACTTTGACAAATTCTGGTTCTGTTAGACTTCCTGTTATAGCGTTGACCACTTTTGCATTTGACTCATAATTCTTCCTTTCAGTTGGATCTGTCGGTGTAGCAGCTGGATATTGATATCCTTGTTCAAAAATGGCCCATACATCTGCTCCCATAGACTGAAGAAAGGATCTCATCCTCATTTTCGAGAAGATTAAATTTCTTCCATTGAAGAGCGGAGGTTTGATAGATGTTGTTCCTTCTTGATGGCTCATCTTGCTTGATCTTCCTTCTAGCGGCTAAGCTTTTTCAGAAGGACCTGCTCTGATACCAATTGTTGGGAAAAATACTGAGAGGGGGGGGTGAATCAGTATTTAGTGCAGACAATCAAACTTTTACTTTTTCCTTTCTAAAAACCCATACGCTACTTTACTGAAGGCAACTAGCGTATATACGCGGATATCCTTTACAGAACTCGCGTATGTCCAGAGATCTAATTATGTGTTTGAATATTAACTCAGATCATTGCATTATTCATTCATCGGATATTTCAGAAACAGTAAATAGGTACAGACAAAACAGAATAATCATCACACATATGCAACACACATGAACACCAGGATTTTTAGGTGGAAACCCAATTTGGGAGAAAGCCACCGCTGCCGTCATTTCAGCCTTCAAAATATATTATTAAGAAAACTTCTTATAATCATGTACTGGTGCAGACTCAAACCAGCACGCAGGCACCCACCTATTGAAGGCTACAACCTTCTCTCGTTTACCAGCCTATCCTGGAAGGGAGCTACAACACCCTGCTCTCGTTTACCAGCCTCTCCTGGAAGGGAGCTACAACCCCCTGACTGAAGGCTTCGACCCTGAGCACCACTGTAGACCACGTTTCATCAATTTTCAAACTGGATCAAACAGCTTCAACACAACCCTTCACTTATCAACAATCATACCTTGCTCATTGCTTCAAACAAAATAGTGAGACCACTGTAACCAGAATATCAGATATAACCCAGACTTCAGAATAGATATGCAGAAACACATTCAACCTTCAGCAACCATTAGATCAAAAATCATACGCGCTTTTATTTAATCAGACCCGCATATATACGCGCTTTCCAGAAGACGAACCCACGTATACTTCAATGCATTTTCAAGGAAAAACCCTAACTGCGCATACGCGCTTTTCCTTCCACAGACCCGCGTATACACGCGCTTTTCATGAAATGAACCTGCGTATAGATCTATAAAAGATAAACTTTGCAGTACAGACCAGATCTATGAACTTACCCATATTTCTTCAATCTCTTCAACAGGATTGCGCCAGGTCTTCTTCACTTCTTTTCAGATCATCCTTGACATTCACCATTTCTATGATGACAAAAGAGATGAGGATCAAAGTTATTATCAAGACATGGAAAATGTTATCATAGAGTCCCAAAAATAATATGACCTTCGAAGTAAAACCAATCAAGAAACTCCCAAAACCAAATCCTCTGAAAAATATTCACAAAACAGCACTATAAACAAACCCAAAATTGTATAAAAAAAAAGGACAAAACAGTGGCTAGAAATTCTGATAAAGGTAAAGAGAAAGGCACTCAAAACAGTAAAAAACAGAGTGCAGACCTTAGTAGTGTTAGCACTTCAGCTAATACTCTTGTTAAAACAATTTTGTCAAATGTAAATAGACAAAATCAGCAAACAAATTTTGCTGATAGAGTGGCAGTTAATAAGGCTGAAACAAGTACTTCAAAGAATCAGATTCCTTTCAGTTTGGAGCAGAAAATTTCAAGAATTAAAATCTTTGTTCCCCTTACTGAGTTAGCTACCCAAAATGTATATATATCTCAAATTTTAAAGGCTTTTAACATTGAAGAGAATAATGATACAATCAATCGTAACGATGACCAACCATAGCTCATTTTTTGTCCTAAGATTGAAGGTAGAAATCAAGAGGGACCTGTTCCTCCCTTTTATGTAAGTTTAAACATTCATGACAAGATTTTGCACAACGCTATGCATTATTTCGGGGCCTCTCATAATTTAATGCCCAAAGATGTAATGGAGAGCCTAGGTCTAGAAATCACCAAACCTTATAAAGACCTTTACTCCTTTGACTCGAGCAGAGTAAAATGTTTAGGATTAATCAAAGAACTCTGCGTTAACTTAGCACAGATTCCAGCCAAATGCTTAGTCATGGATATTTTTGTGGCTGATGTACCCCCAAAGTATGGAATGTTTTTATCACGATCTTGGGGAGCTAAGTTACAAGGGACTATGCAGATGGACATGACCTATGTGACCATCCCTATTTTCAATCAGAACATAAGACTTTACAGGGAGTCACATATGCAGTACATGGTTACTAGTCAAGACAGACCACAAAACTCTCTTCTGTATTCTGTAAATATAGGCCTCGATTCTTTTATCATGTTTAACGATGAATCATTCAGTGAACAAGTCACTTTAACTGAATTAATGGCCAATAGAGAGGAAGAGGTAAACACCACAGAAGTGTCAAAACAGTTTGCTGCATTTGAAAACTTTAGCAAACCAAATACAGGTCTTGAGCTACAAGTCATGCGTCCTTCGCTTTTTAACCTAGACAGTCAAGAAAGCATTCCTCAACGCAACGAAAAAACTGAAGAATCAAAACAAATTCAACAGAGTGTTGATATTCAACAACAATCTGAAATCACTGTGGTTGAAGAGGATAGTACCCAAGATGAACCTGAAACTACTCCTCTGTGGAGTATGAACTTTGACGGGTCGTGCACTAGAAGCAATGCTGGTGTAGGTGTCTGGATTCATAACACTGAAAACAACCACACAGAAAGCATTTCATGTAGATTAAACTTCCAGAGTTCGAATAACATAGCAGAATATGAATCCCTTCTTTTAGGCTTACATCTGTTGAAAAAGTTAGGAGCCAAAAGAATTAAAGTGCATGGGGATTCAGAATTAATCATAGGCAGGTCAACGGGGAATACAACGCTAATCACCCTAGACTTAGGGCCTATCGAAACGATGTCGTGGATCTTTTAAAAACTTTTGAGGAGTCGCAATTAATTTTTGTCCCAAGAAGAAAGAATAACATGGCCCACAACTTAGCTTTTGCTGCTAGAACATGCTTAATGCCATACGAAACCAAAGAATGCACAACTCAGATTAAATTCAGACCAGCCATTCGTGATAACGAAAAATATTGGCAAGTGTTTGATGAAGACAAACAAATAGAAGACTTCATGCAATTCAGAAATGAATTTGAACTACACAGTTCAGATTCAGACTATGAAACAGACTGCAATAGTGAAGAAAATTTTCATGGTGAAGAAGAACAGTCTCCTGAGGTTGCCAATATAAATCTGTTGTCTAGCAAACTTAAAAACAAAACAGAGGTGAGTGCAGAGTTAGAAACAGAGGACTTAGAAACATTGCACTCTAAAGATCAGAGTTTTCCAAAGGGTCTGGCCCCTTTATAAGAGTTGTTTGATTTTAACGATGTGGCCAAGAAGCCAAAACTGGAGCCTGTAGAGACTGAATTTGAGGAGTGCAATATAGGCAGTGAACTAAAACCAATTATGATCAAACTGTCTAAGACTTTACTAGCTCACATTAAACTCAAATACATAGAGTTGTTTAAAGAATTTTCTGATGTTTTTGCGTGGAGTTACAAAGATCTAAAATCCTATGACACTGAAATAATTCAGCATGAAATTCCTCTCAAGGAAAACCAAAAACCATTCAAACAGAAGTTGCGCAGAATAAACCCTGTTCGGCTGCCCTTGGTTGAGAAGGAAATCAAGAAAATGTATGAAACTGGTATTATTGTCCCTATTAGATATTCTGAGTGGGTGTCTAATCTGATGTCAGTTAGGAATAAAACAGGAGATATTAGGCTTTGTATAGACTTTAGAGTTAAACAAAGCTTCTTTGAAGGACAACTCAAGGTATAATCAGATTTTAGTTCACCCTGATGATCAATTAAAGACATCTTTTACTACACCATGGGGCACTTTCATGTATGTGAAAATGCCCTTTGGTCTAATGAATGCTAGTGCAACATTCCAAAGAGCCATGGACATAGTATTCTCAGAAGAATTGGGCTACTTCATCATTATTTATCTGGATGATGTCATTGTTTTTCAAAGACGGATGAAGAGCACTTAGCACATTTGAGAACAGTTTTCGAGAGATGCAGAAAGTTTGGGATATCTTTAAACCTTGAGAAAACACTATTCGGTCTCCAAGAAGGTAAACTTCTTGGGCACATCATTTCAGAAGAGGGTATTAAGATAGATCCAAAGAGGATTGAGGCCATATTGCAAATCTCTCATCCTCAAAATATCAAGGAACTACAATCTTTCATTGGAAAGATTAAGTTCTTGAGAAGGTTCATACCCAACTTGGCTGAGCTCCCTAGAAACATTACAAACATGCTGAAAAAGGAGCAAGGGGTAAATTGGACCTTGGAAGCAAAGAATTCCTTTGAGCTGGTGAAACAAGCGTTAACCAAAAAACCTGTTCTAATCAGTCCTAATTTTTCAAAAGATTTTTATATTTTTTCATTTGCATCAGAACATACAATAGTTTTTGTCCTTTTACAGAAAAATCCACAAGGACAAGAGCAGCCTATTGCATTCTTTAGCAAGGCTTTGAGGGATGCCCCTTTGAAGTATAACATTATGGAAAAGCAAGCCTTTGCTTTGGTTAAGGCTTTAAAAGACTTCAAAGTATACATCTTACACTCACACATCATTGACTTTGTCCCAAATTCAGTTGTGAAAGACATTCTAACACAGGACCCAGATGGCAAGAGAGGTAAGTGGATAGCTATTATTCTTGAATATGATTTAGAGATAAATCCCACTAAACTCATCAAAGGCCAAGGTCTAGCTAGATTAATGGCTGAATCAAATTTTGAAGTTCTTGATATTAATATGATAAATGATTTGGATGATCAAGAGGAAATATCAACTCCCATTGTTGAAGATCATTTTATGAATTCCTCTTGGTATGTTGATATTCTTTGTGTTTTTCTTAAATTAAACACACCTCCAGGTTTGACAAAAACAAAGGCAAGGTTTTTGAAATCAAAAGTTGTAAACTATTGCATTATAGAGAAATGCCTTTATTGGAAAAATGCAAGTGGTATATTGCTTAAATTTTTGCCTGAGTATGATGCAGATAAGGTTAAGCACAAGTTCCATGAAGGAGAATGTGGAGGCCACCTCTACTGGAAGACAATAGCCAACAAAATCCTAAGGGCTGGTTACTATTGGCCTAGTCTCTTTCTTGATGTACATAAGATGATCATTGCCTGTCATAAATGCCAACTTTTTGAAGGCAAAAGGAAGCTGCTACCCCTACCTCTGCATCCAATCACTATTGAAGCCCCTTTTCAGTAGTGGGGACTTGACTTCATAGGAGAAATCCATCCACCATCCTCTTCCCAGCATAGATGGATTATCACTGCCACAGACTACTTCACCAAATGGATAGAAGCCATCCCTTGTAGGCAATCCAATGATTCTGTCATTATAAAATTCATGGAGACTAATATTCTCTCTAGATTTGGCTATCCTACTAAGATCATCACTGATAATGCAACAGCATTTGGATCTAAGAAGATGGTTGAGTTCTGTCACAAATATCAGATAACATTGGGTCATTCCATGGCCTATTACCCTCAAGGTAATGGACTTGCAGAATCCTAAAACAAAAGTTTGGTGAACATAATCAAGAAGTTGTTGGAGGACAACAAGAAGTCTTGGCACACAAAGCTTGTTCATGCACTTTAGGCTGACAGATTGACATTGAAGAAATCTATTAGCATGTCACCCTACCAGCTTGTGTATGGTACAGATGCAATTTTTCCTACCAGCCTCTGTGTACCAGTTATGAAGTTGATTCAAGAGGTTCAGTCTGAAGACAATGACATGATCAGAAGGATAAATCAAACAATTCATCTTTAGCAAACCAAAGAGGAGGTTTATAACAAAGCATTGCAAAAGCAGGACAGCATCAAAAAGTTTTTTGACAAAAGAACAAAGGCCAGAAATTTCAATATTGGGGACAAAGTTTTAAAGTGGGACTCAAGGAGAGAAGACAAGGGCAAGCATGGGAAATTTTACAACTTATGGCTTGGCCCTTATCTCATTCATTCTGTTACTGGTAACAATGCCTTTTTCTTGCCTGAGTTGAATGGAGCTGAACTGTTTGGGGGTCCTATCAATGGCAGGATGCTCAAACATTACTTCTCTTGAACCATGTCATGTTCTGAAAGCCTTTTTATTTTTATTTTTCTCATTATAAATATTCATCCACCATTGCATTTGTTGTGGATGATTTTGTCACCCTCCTAGAGACAGCCTAGAGTTGCCATAGACCAGTGCCTAGGACATCTTAATATAGTAAGGAGCCCTTTTATTTTGGGTTGTCAGTCCAAGAACTCGCTTACTATCTCTTGTTCTAAACAAGGAAATTAGTTTTGAATGGGACCAATCTCTCTCAGAAGCTGACACAAAGATAATAATAACGTAGGAACATCATGTAGAACTTCAGCATGAAAGCATCAGACAGTTAAGAGACCGCTTACTGTAAAGAGGGCCGATTCAAATAATATATCACAGAAATCAGCTATCAGGAAGTGAGTGCAGTGAGGAAACATAAGAAGATATTAACTGGCATGAGACTGATACCCAGATACACAACAGAACCATATAAGGGCGCACCAATTTACGAATCCTTATATGATAATGGCGTTTTAAAAGTACCCTCCTCAAGCAACTAATATAGCAGAAAATATGGAAGGAGTGAACATGGAACAGTATATCATGACTAGGCCTATTTAAAGCGCTTGACTAATTCCAGAAAGGGTACCACTTAAGATGAATCCTTACTGCAAACTAGTGAGCCACTCGCATTCTAGAACATGATACAAGAAGATAAATTGCATGAAATGAGATAATGTATTAACACATAAGAGAAATTACATACTGTGAGATACCAAAGACCAGAATCCTCAATACAGTTATAACCCCTCCTCACTGAGACCCTACGGGCTCTGAAACTTCATACAGAAATGCTACAAAATGTATACAGAATTCTTCTCGCTGCACAGTTTGCTGATAGAAATCTGGAACCCTTCAAATGTCTTATTTATGAGTATTTATAGAGAAGACATAAACTTCTAGAGGAGGAGGAGATATGTACAATAGCATTCAAAGTTAGAAAAAACAAAAATACAAAAACAACAAAAGAAAGAAAAGAGGGCAGATTGTAAAAACAATAAAGGTACAGCCCCATAGAAAAAAAGAGAAACAAGTCTGAAAGTGTGCAAGCTTAAATGCCACTCCTAAAAAACACACTTCTAATTAGTCATACATCCTAATCATGACTAATTAGTTTTAAATTGTTGTTGATAGGTTAGTGAATTCGATTTTCCAAACAGTTTAATCTTGGCTTATCAGTTAGGTAGATTAGGCTAGAAATTAAAGGTTCAAACAAGCTCAAAATCTAAACCTAAGTTTTCAAAATAAGAATGACTCCAATATGTTTCAATTTCTGAGTCAAAACAGAGGTAAAACTGGTTCTAATCAGCTCAAAATCTGAACCAGAGAATAAGCAAATAACAGCTCAAACAGAAGTAAAAACAGAGCTGAAAAAAGATGAAGAAAGTGCTTAGAACTTTCAAATCTTAAGCCTTCCATTTTGATCTAAATTTCTGTAAAATAATATCTATGTGTAGCTTGTTGTTTATGCCATAGATCAGCAACAAGTTAGATTGTTCAATCCTAACTTGTATGCCTTTAAATTTATGTTTTAGAAATTAGTGAATAAAAATCTGTTAGACTGTTTAATCCTAACAGATTAGTAGATTAGGTAGAGAAGCATATGAACTCAACTGTTTAATATGAGTTCATGGAGAAATAAGAAGTAGAAATGGATCAGATTTTTTTCTTTCAAAAGAATAAAATGTTGTAAGAGAGTTTGCCAATCCAAATGCACTCTAAAGAAGAAAAAATGTTAGATCAGTAGGATTGGGTAGGTAGAAAGCTTGTGTTGATGAAGATCCATTGTTTTTTCATGGCTGCTAACAATTTTTCAAAGCAAAAGAAGAGCATCCAAATGAAGAAAAAGCATCCCAATGGATAAGGCACTGATCAGCCTCCCAGAGAATGCAAGTCTGAAGTTCTTGATGCCTTCAAGAAGGCACCATCCCCAAGTGGAGCCACTGTTAGCCACCTATAAAATTTGTCATATCAAAAGGTGGCTTAATCATTTTTTGAACCTTCAAGAAATAGTTTGATTGTGAAAAATGTTATCTCTTGAAGACTCATGAAGACATCATGCCCTTTATTTAAATATTCACTGTTGTTTCCATTGTAAACTCTGAAAATCTACTATTTTCCATGAAGAAAAGACTGCTGCAAAAATCCATTTTTCCCCTCCCTCCCCTCAAAACTAACCTTCATTTTATTCATTTTTTTCCCCGTGAAATTCTTCTATTTTTCATGTATTCCTCCTTCCCCTTCACAAAATCCCTTTTACAAGGTTTAAAACTCATTTTTAAACTTTTCCGAAACCCCCAAATCCATCAGAAAACCCTGAAAAAATCATAAAAATACACTTTTTGTATTAAGGCTTAAGCCCCTTTGGGCTAAGACCTAAACCACCTCCCCACATATGCCCTGGCACTAGAACCAAGTGCTGAACCCTTTCGGCGCTTATCGCATCAAAAACAAACAAAGAATGCAAGTCTTTTGGCCTTTATAAGACTTCCGATGTGATTGGCCCTCTTATACATAACTCCTGATCCCTTGTTTTCTATGGAAATACCAAGAGTTAAAGGTTGAAAGCGCTTATCGCATCAAATCATTTTCCATGAGCGCAACACTTTTTGTTTCATAAACCTTCGATGTCGATTGGCTTCATTGTTTATAAGCCTCAGCGTTTTTTCCGCTTCATATAACCCTTGGGCCCGCAATTGAGCACTTAACACATTATACAAACCATTCCCAATCACTTTTTCCCTTTGTAAATACATAAGACCCATTTTTCCTAAATTTTTTAACTAAACGCGCCGGTGCAATATTTTTTATTAATAAACACCGTTGATCTAAAAACCCTATCAACGATCCGCACGATATCGCATCAGAGAAATTTTAATGGGTAGATTGAAAAGCCCGCACCCTGCTTCCGATACTGATTGGCCCTTATACATATATAAGCCCCAGTCCCTTTGCATTTTCCACGTATCCACAGGCCCCACAGATGGGCACCAAACCTCATATATATATCCCGCCCAACACCATAAACCTTTGTTTTCCATAAAATTTTGATTTTTTATATTATAATGTGGTCCCACTCGTTCATTGGTCGGAGCCCTTCTCCATCGTTGATCTTGGGCCAATCCGATGGCCAGCGTTGTATCGCATCGGATATTTCCATTGGCGCATTGTAATATTTTATCACTCCCCCTCTGATTGGTCACTCCCTGATTCATCCTCCACCGTCGATCTGATCTGAAGATCGACGGCCCACAGTGAATCGCTTCGGCACTCCCGTGTCCATTTCCCCGCCGATCGCGAAGCTCAGATTGCATCTGGGCCATCCACGTGTCCAGGTCAGACGGTCCAGATCTTTCTTCCCAAATTTGGTTAAATTCATGTGCCCCGCTTCACAATGTTTTTGGCCAAATCTCGGTCGTTGATCTCTGCAGATCAACAGCCCTTATCCACCCTTTCTCCACCTCGTTTATGTTTTCCATTTTTCCCCAGATACAATCTCCGTCGTTGATCTTGCACATCCAACGGCCCATATTAACTCTGATAGGCCTGACCCTTGTGGGTCCTACCTCCCTCCAGACTTAATCTAAGCCGTCCAAATCTTTGATCCAACGGCTCAGAACAAAACCACCCTGCCACTTATTAGCCCGCGCATCTATCCAATATCGCGCTCACTCCTCACCGTTAGATCTGAAACCCCAGATCCAATGGTTGACGCGCATTTTCACGTAACTTTAAGCACGAAGGTTAATTTCCCAAGGGTTGCGCGATATAATTTGTTTTTAAATTCCATGTGTTGGGCGGAAATGCATATCGCATTCAAAAAGGTGAAACTGCCTATCCCTCTTTTGGCCACGTGAAACCCGTGGTTTTCCCCACCTGAAACTTCTTTCCCTTTTTTCATTGTGTTTCATTGCGCGCAACCTCTGCCGTTGATCTCTGCAGAACAACGGTCCCAATTGGATTTCGCGTTGTTCTATCGCCCTCCGCCATACACCAAGGGCCTTCAACGAGCAATCACAGCCATTGATCTCTGGGTCCAAACTGATCCGACAGCCTAGATCCTTTCTGGAAACCCCATTTTCCTCTTAACCTTTATCACTGTTGATTAAGGTTTTAAATCCATTTCTTCACATTTTTCCCCTGTATTATTATAATGTGACTATGTCGCATTGTATTGTTACATTTGCTGCCGACCGTTGATCTCTGCAAGATCAACAGTCCTAACTTAAAATCTCCACCATTTTCTCCCACTGCTCTCCTTTTGACCCCCGCGAATAAATCTCCACCGTTGGATGTTGTCATCCAACGGCCATGCTCCAAACCCGAAACTTCCAAAACAGTTTTACCAAATATGCAGAATTTTATAACGTTTTTATGTATTTTGCAGGTTTTAAATATTTTTTCCATTATATCAAAGGAAAACCAAAGGCCGGGGATGACGGTCCCCCACACATTTGTGCATGAAGAAAAATCATTCCACAGGGTTCGACCATCATGTTTCGTCAGTGCCTCATGAGCACTGATGCCAGTCTATAAGCCCTGTAGATACCTGCACATCAACAAGACACAACAATGCATAAATAATCAAAGAGTTTCAGGGTTGAATACCTAACCACAGCAGAACTGAAGATTAAAGGTTAATTCCACAATTTAATGGATTACGGCTAAGATCGACTATCAAAAGCCTAATCCATTAAATTAAACACAGTTAAAAGAAAATAAAAAATATCTGTTAGACAGAGGATGCCTCCACTGCCACATAAGAGTCTAATTGATTCCTCTCAGCTACCAGATTGCCACCTGTAGCCTCAAAGCATTCAACAGAGGCCGAGTAATGACCAGAACAGAGGATATTTTATTCAATACAACCAAGCAGTTATTCCACGCCAAAAAGAGTTATTGCAAAGATGACATAGAGCCTTAAAGTCAACAAAAACTCTCCACCGAGCTTAATTATTAATGTAAACAATTAATACAGAGGAAATATCTCTAAATTTCTCCATCGAGCCCCTCAAAGGCCAAGAAGCATTAATATGTGTTAATTGAACCTTGAAGATCTTTTATCCCATCCCACCTCCTCTTTTCTTCTATAAATACTTCTGTAGAAGATGAAACAAGGTTGGTTGCAGAACTTTGAAATATACTTGTGCTCGGAATTTCTACCTATAAATAGTGTTCAAAGGCTCTTGAAGCTCTGTTTGTGATAGAATAGTTAGGCTAAGAAGTGAAGATGATTGCTGAACTGAAACATTGGACCTAAAGACTGTAACTGGTTTGACATCAATAACAAGTTGTTTCTTGGGATCCTAGTCTATATCACTGGTGAAGTGCTCATTTCTGTGTAATTGTTTTCCTTTTGTGTATGCCATTTTATCCATTAATTCTCTGATAAAGAACAACAAGCATAGAGTTAGGACCTACTGTCTACAGTACCCTTATCTGACTGATAAGATTTATCTCAATGTTTTCCTCCAATTTGTTTATTTAAGAATGATTCAATACAGTTTAAATAGTTAGGAATGTTGGTGTTCCCTCGTCCTACTGTTTGCTTTAAACATTATTCTTGAATGATATTTTCATTGTTTGCTTGTTAAAGTTAGACTAGAAAAGTGATGGTGTGCCCTGTTTTCTAGCTTCTTTCTCCAAAGGTAGATTCTGAAAGTTTCCCTAAGTGTTTGCTGAAAGCAGACTAGGTTTAAAAGTACCTTATCTGATCTTAAGTTGCATTTTGTTTCTCTTATGTGTTTTTCATACTTTCTGAAGGTAATTATACGGATTACTGGATTGTTTTTCTATTGAGTTGCTTTAATACGAACTTTTCCAAGAAATTCATGGTGAGCCCTGTTCTTGGTTGGTTTTAAAACAGTTACTTAAGAGGCTTTTCTTGTTTGGACTGACTATAAATCCTTGTTGAAATTATTATCGGTTTCCACCCCTCCAACACTTTTATTGTTTCCAGTTCCATCATTTTAATCTCAATGATCTTGTGATATAGATGACTTTCCCCTTGGATCACTCTTGAAGTTGTTGCTCAATTAAAGCCATATTATGACTCCATAGCCCAATGGACTTAAAACCAGCGTTATATCTATCTTTTTAGCCAAAGCTTGTTATAATTTCTTACAACGTCACACCTTTGAAACTCTTTCCATTTAGGACTTTAAACTGAAATAATAATCATGCTCAACCATCCAAAACACACAAAAACCCTCAGACTTCATAACTAGCCTAATATCATTACCCAAAAGCTTTAAAGATAAATCCATCTTTGCACTTATTAGAGAGATCCCTCTCCGGATTCAAGAGGGCTAGATCCTAGAATCCCAAAGTGGTTGAAATAGTGTTCTCTCTGCAGATTGACTTTGCCAATCTTGCAAATTACAGGGAGCTAACAGCATGGACATGGTTTTATTAATTAAATGAATTTTCATTATGTTCACAAATTGTCCTTGTGCATATGTGTGAATAAATAATTCCAATTTTATATGTAATTTGGAATTAAGAAGAGTTTTAGATCTTGTATATGGGTTTGAAATTAAGTGATATGAAATTTAAATATCACAAGTGAGGATGCATAGATTTTTTTGTGTTTGTTTTATTGTAGGAACAAAAAAATGAGATCAAAAAATGGTTAAAGGTATTTGGGAACCTTGATGTCAATATTGCATTGACATCCCAAAAGTAGAAAATCAGAACATTGCAGGAAGAGGTGAAATTTACCTGCATCATGAGCTATCAGCTTAATGCATAAAAGTTTGCAGAAATGCAGCAGTCAGACCTAAATTCAACTCTTCCCAACCCTGCAAGATAGCTTGACACTGATTTGAAATAAGCATGACTTAATCCAACCAAATGATAGTGTTGGAAAAGTATATCATACCCAAAAAAAAAGAGAATTAACAAGAATTGAATGATCTCTTTATTAAGTCTCCAAAAAGGTAGTAGTGTTCCAAATGGTTACAAAAATAAAGAGTTCTCTCTTTTTTGGGCCAATAGATACCCAATTTTCTACAAAATAAGTCACCTATAGTAGTGCAAAAAGGATCTTTTTGTAGAGAATTGGCATCCTTAGCTCATTTTTAGAGTCTCTATCTATAATTTTACAAACCAAATCCCCTAAAAAATGACTTGTTGAAAGAAGGTTAAAGGAAGATTTGAGATCAAATTTATTTTGCTGCAAAATTCCTCCTTTTCCTTTTATTGCTTCAATCCCAGTCCTCAAAGATTCTTGGGCCTAATCTCCTTCAACCAGCTCTACAAAAATCATCATAAAAATATAATTAAAAGCATATCATAGTTGCAGATAAAACCTAAATTTCATATCCGTTGACAACAAACAAATGGATTAAAATTCAATTTAATAAATTAATAAAATAAAAAATCATTTTTTCTCTTGCTTCCTAAGGAGATATGACTGGTGATTGAGATATGGGAATGAATTAGTGAAAATAAAACTTATTGGCTAATAATATTTCCCCACAGGAAACTTAGAAAATCAATTTGGCTGCAAATGCATAACCATGAACACATTTTTTTAATATATATTCATTTTTTTATCAATGGGGATCTTCTCAAAAGTATGCATGATGTGTATTCGTTTGATGTGAAATTTAATTCCGCATCCAACAAGAGTCTACACTTGAAATTTGAGTGAATTTATAAGGAGATAAGCCAAAAATACAATTTAAAAAAAAAAAAAAAAATAGTTTTCTTCTTTTACCTCAAAAATTCATAACTCTTATTCTATTATTTATATGAGGATTTATTTATAAATACTAAAATTTAAAGCAAGAACTGAAATAACACAGATAATACCAGAAAATTGATAATGGAGTTCATCCTCATGGACTATATCTCTTGATCCACTTAAATTTAGGAATCAACCCATTCAGAAGGATGCAAAATAGATCATTTCACCTCTTTACATTAACATAATGGTCTCAATTTGTAGTTACAATAGCATGATGGCCTTAATCTAGAGTAAGATAGCAATGGATTCTTCCTGCAATAAATGAACTCAAGCCGTCATTATTCAGTAATGAAGGGGTTCTCTATTCAATCTCATAACACAAACATGTTATATTTCATTGTTTCTATAGCATTATTGAAAGTAGAGGCCCTTCATATGTTGATGCAAGGAAACTAACCCATATGGCTCTTCACACTTAGGAAAACCCTTCATCTTGCTTGTTTATATGACCAAAGAAATCGATCATGTTGTGTTCAAGTGCATATATGGTGGTATACATGGTGGATTTACATAGATAAGTGTTGACTTCTTGAAATTATTCAACTCTTTTGATTTTTGGATCCCTTGTTTTATCATAGGAAACAATGTTCTCTTTCTTGCCTATGATTTTAAGCACAAATCACCTTCTTGTTTGCATTTTTCATCGGATTCCTAATCTAGGTACACTATGGAACCCTTAGGAAGCTTACAAGAATTACTTATGACATGTATCTCAACACTTTTGGTCACATTACCATATATATATCCTTGTAAAATTAACCCACAAGAATTTATCTTTTATTTGGACCAATTGTATGTAGGGATCCTCCTGTATTACATAAAATTATCCCATAAGGATTATTTATTTTTTGTTTTGGACTGATTGTTTTTGGGGATTCTCTTACATCACTCCTACCCACCAAGAATGTTTTGGACCACTATAATTAATGTTTGATTTAGAAAATAAGTGGGGGTATAAATCACTCGCTTTTCTAGTTTCCATCCAACATCCTTTACTTAGATTTATCCCATTTAAACCCATGTGAAGATTCGCATCATCACATCTTCATGATTTCCTTAACATCATGTCAAGAATAACATCTTCCCATAACTCATCAAGATATTCAAGAAAAAAATATTCACTAAAAGAGATTGAACATTCTCACCTATATCCATGGTCATAGTAGGCTCATATAGTTTCAATTTTTCAAGATTAACAACGAAATACATATGGACATATGGAGGAAACTTTAACTAGAAATAATTCTCACAAATATTTTCCAAAATTTTTAATGGACTATACTTGATTGGATTAAGCTTTTTACCTTCACCTTTAAGGTGTTCCTTGTTAATGTATAGCTAACCTTATCATCAAATTGGAAGTGATAATTAGCCCAATGCTTGACATGTTTTGCCTTATACTTGGCTTGGCTCTTTTCAAACTATTCATGTATGGCTTAATGAAACAATTGGATCTTTTAAATGAAATTTTCAGATTTATCTACATCATTACATCCATCCACCATTAAATCTTTCCCATGAGTGAATACCATAGGAGACTTAGGAAAATAACCAAAACATGTCTCAAGAGGATACTTTTTTGTAAAAGAATGTTTGGAAGAGTTATATACATGTACAAAGTATAATTGTCCATCCCAAAGCATAGGATGTTTGTTTCAATAGCCCTAGAGTAAGTGTATCATTATCCTATTGACCACTCCTTTTTTGTACCATCGATATATATGACTGACAAATGGTGCTCTTATGGAGCTTAGTGTCCATTAACCTTGACAAAGTTGACAAAATTCCCCAATAAGGCAAAGATCTTCAATAAGATACAATGGTTTCAGCAAAGCAAAATGAATACAAACATGCTAGAAGAACGAATGTGTAATTTTTCATGTTAATTGTTTCTTACAAGTCACCAAAAATGACATTTTTCTAAATTTGCTTACAACAATGTATAAATAATAATAACCTTTCCTACACATAAGAAAACCAACTAAAAAAATCCATATACACATTTTCCAATGGATGAGACGATACAAGAAGTGGCATATACAAAACTCAAATTTATGTTATTTTTCTAGTGGAACATATCACACAACCTTTTACATATGTGGATATTGATTCATATGTCTAAGGCAAATAACAATAGCATCCTAACTAACCTATTATTTCTACTATATCAAAATGACCATAAATGAGAGGAGTATGTGTTTATTTCATTACATGCACTCCTTCATCTTGTGGAATACACAATTTAACAATATGATATAGAAATTTTTCATGCATGGGATGAATCTAATTATTACATTGTATTACCATGGATTCATGTTTCATAAACATCATTAAAATATTCATCTCCAGTGTATTGATCGAAGTAACTTTCAAGTGCTAATGAACTATGTTGTAAAACAATGCCAAAAGGTTTAGATAACGTATCAACAAATTTGTTTTGTATAACTTTATTATACTTGATGACCAAGTCGAATTGTTAGAAAATTCCAATCCACCAAAAATGGCATAATTGTTTTCGCTTGGTTTCTGAGTGGAGATACTGTAAATTTTGATAACTTAAATGGATTCTTTTCTCTTTTACCATTAGATATTGTTTCTAATTCTTCACACTTTGAACCAAAGCGTAAAATTATTTGTCATAAGTAGCATAATTTCTTATCACACTGGTGAAGGTTTCAAAATAGTAATAAACTAGTTTCCTCATTTGTATTAGCATTCCTCCCATGGCATAATCACTTACGTTTGTTTCAATATGAAATGTTTGTTGTAAATATGGAAGTGCTAGAACTAGTATTATATCGATCTTCACTTTGAAGGTATCAAAGTCCTTTTGTTTTTTACCTACCCACTGAAATATTTTGTTACAACCTTTTAAAACATGTAAAAGAGATGAAATAAAATAAAAGTTAGAAATGAACTTCTTCTAGTGCTAAAATTACTTCAATAAACTCCTAAATTTTATTACATTAGTTGGCTTCGACCACTTCATAATGGATTCAAATTTCAGGGGATCAATTTTCAATCCACCACCCCCTACTAAATTATCCCAAATAAGAAAAATATGTTTTCTAAAATTCACATTTGAACATTTGTATTTTTTAGCATATTTCACCACACTCTACTCTGAGATTCTCTATTGGTCCTTTTATCTCCCTCGTTCCCTATGGAAACTTTTTTGTTCCTTGAAAAGTCTTCCAGAAAACCTTTTCAAAAATCATGTGCACTTCTTGATCTATCATCTTTCATATGTTCACGAGCCCTATAAAAATAGGTCATGCATATATGTGAATATCCTAAAAGTAACTTTCCTATGCCTACAAAATGTACCCAAAAAAATTAAACGTGTACATTTTCATGCATTTTTGGGTAGGGTTTATAAGTTAGAATGGAAACCACCTTTTGTATCCCATGTCTTAACTTCCCAATAAAATTTTGGTGGTATAAAAGGATGTCATGGGCATATGAAAATCCATTTATTTCCACAAGAAACCAATTTATGATAAATTTCCCTTGATCAAAGTTTGTCTCTATGCATGCTTTTAAGCATTTCCCCTCAAGAAACCCTAGTTTCCTTATCTTCCATATATCTTCCCTATATTGTGACCATTAATTTCTCACTTTGGAGCGGAAGATCGAGGATAAGATCTTTAGTGGCCCTGGAAGGAGGGATATGGAGGATAATTCCATGTAGTTCATGCTGTAATATTCCCAAATGGGGGAAATCAGCAATATAGGCACCAAAAACGCATTTTTCAGAAACTTATACATTATAGCAACCAAATATACAATGATATCAAAAACAAATCATTATAGCTTAGTTAAACAGGCCTCCCAAGCCCATAACAACCCAAAAAGACTACAACCCCATGACTACTGCAACACAGAAATTCTGAAGCAAGTAATAGGGAAGTCTAATAAATATTTATGCTACAGAAATAGAGAAACAAATGGATCCATTGATATATTACTCAAGAGAGCTGAAAAACTGAGATCTAATCTCTTGTACACAATTCCAAGATAACCCGGCAAGGGTTTCTTGATAGGCATGAGATACAAAAAGTATATATTGATTTTTTGTGGCTGAATCACGTTGTTTAACTGAAGCTCTACGTAAATATGGCTGAAAATACAAATAAATGGTTGTAGCTCCTCCTTACTAGCTCTCAGGGTGAAAGGTTGATCCTTTCACTAGGAAACTAGCTCACAATCAAGGGTTTTGACCCTTCCACTGCAACACCATGAAAAATAATGCAGTTCCTCAAGGAGACTATGCTATGGTTGTAGGTTACTACTTGACCCAATTCCGGATGGTGGAAATTAAGCCCATAACACTCCTCTCATATTTCTTCAATAAGTCCTCCAAGGAAGAGTGGGGAATTCCTACATGAGAATACCCTTGTACTAAATAGTACAACAAACCCAGCTAAATAGCTGAAGCATGCAATAAGTCATGAGACTCAAACATAAAAAATATTTTGAATGCCCCATATTGTTGTCATTCCCTCCATTATATACTTGATGAGCTTCCTCACCATGGGTCCCAACCATTTATGAGGTTACTTCCATGCAAAGACTCCTCCTCCAAAACTACGTTATCTCCACTAGCTCCACTCTCTCATTTACATTGTTGTTTGATTTGGTCAACCTTTATTTAGTCTCCATGCATTGTCTCCTTTCACACCCAAGGTAGCTTTATTCTGACTATCTAAACTGATCCACATTCACGCTGGGCTGTCTCTATTGATGATTCATTCCCTCCATACCAGTGTTGTTGACTTGGTCAACTTAACCTTGTCCACATGCATTAGCCCTTGTTCACATATGAGGGTGTTTTATCCAGCTATGAAGATGATCCCTTTTCACATGAGAAGTGGTTTTATTACTAATAAAGAGATTTGTGGGTCTCCCTACCCACTTATTCATCAAGCAAGAAGGAAAAATTAGATTTTAATATTCCAATTAGATGCATGCTATTTTAGGAATATTAAAATCCTCCCCTCCCAAATTTTGCTTGTCCTCAAGAAACTGCAAGGATATATCTACAAAATATAGGGAACCTTCATCCCCATGTGAAGCTCCATTCTCCAAGCTATCATCCATATAAAATGAATCACCCTCCAGAATGGTAATTCATAGAAAAACTCCTCCCATGTGAGAGGATTCTCCCAAGGACATAAATAAATCATATGGATCCCTTCATAAGGAAACAAGTAATATAATGTAGCAGCCATATAATTTTCAATGCTCCCCTTGAAGCATGAATAAGTGTGGGAAGTTTCATTCCCAATGGACACATCCAACCAATGTGTCATCCCCCCAAGCATGTCCCCAACAATAATGAGAAAATCATCAACATATGGGATCATAATCAAAGTCATGCTAGCTGCCATATGTAGTAATGGAGAAGGAAAATGGTCCCTCAAGTGCAACCAGTGCATTTTTACTCCTGACTGCATCAGAATATGACATGATGAGTTTTTTCCCAACCACTTGTTTACTGCCTCAATCTCCTTACAATCTTGGAGAAGGTGTATGGTGTATGGTGCAAATTGAGCATACCTTGCATAAGAAAATATCTCCCCAAGATCTCCTAGGGAGTGGTCATCATCAATGTTTCTTATGACCTAAAGTATACCATGAAGTCTAGAAGGAAGAATTCCCCCTCTTGGATCAATTCCCTGCACATGTATGATAAATAAATTCACATACATAGTAAATGAATCATGATGTACAAAAATAAAATCTTTAACATATACTTGGTTCAAGCTAGTAAGGTGGCTGATAAGTGGACCTCCTCTCACTCCCAATGAGAAAGGAAGTGGTTGTGATAACTCTACCAAATATTCATGTCTCTCCTCATCCGAGGTCCATATAATTCATGCATCTCATCATATGTTGGTGCATCTCCTCTTTGAAGCTTTCCCAAATAAATCCCTCCAAGATAGTATGGTATGCTCTTATAAAACTAGTGGGTTTGAAGAGAAAACCCTCATATGTGGCATCTAGTATCTTCTACTTGAGCTTAGAGGCTCTAGTCAAGAAGACTCTACCCTGAAAATAGATTACCCCATCTACCACTACATATCTCCCATCAAATAACTGGTCATCAAGCACTCTCCATGAAAATATATCCTTGGAGTATTCCACTAATAGCTGGGATCTCCAATAAGGGTCAACACTCAATAATGACAACGTTGTTGATCTATCATGTGAAGAATTTGTCATGTTTTTACCCTCTTCTTTGACATCTCTCATGCCAAATTCATACACCGGGATATTGTAACCTTGCCTCTGTTGCTCCTCCTGCAGCTGCTCATGCTCTAGAAAAAGGGAAAGTTTTTGCAGGCCAGCCTTCCATGAGAAGCTATCACCCATCAAAAAATTTCTGAGTTTTTCCAATGTAAGCATGTCCGGCCACCAACCTCTACCAAATGTGGAAGACTCCTTCCTATGTGGAAGTATCTTATGATTCTTCAAAGCTATCGAGTGGTCTCCTTGCACCCTGATGGTGCCATCCATCCCTGAAACATCTTTTTTCAACGCAAGATGTTTAGTGAGAGTGGGTAATACCGATATTGGGAGAATGTCTCCCTCCTCCTTGAGCCTACCCCAGACTCTCTGTGTTGTGTTGAGTCCTCCCAAGGTTCTCACTCCTCCAAAATATATGAGTCGTGCAACCAAATGTGAAGCATCTCTCATCATCTTCTGATATGGTGGTCTCCCATGTGGAATTCCTCCATGCAATGAGACATCAATATCAAGAGTATACTGCATATATGAGTGGACTTATTTTTCCTTGCTCTCAGTGAGAAAATCAGTATGCCTCTTTTGTGCATCAACCTTCTGAAAGAGATAGGGGTGTGTGCTCCTAGTCATATGATGTTGATCCTTCTCCCTATCCTCTTATTTCAACTTCAAGGTCTCACAATCTATCAATGATAGCACATGCTGCTCATGGACTGTGCCTTGATCTCCACATGTGAGACTCTTTGGAATTTCTTATGTACATACAAGAACTCTTCTCATTGGATCAAGTGCTCCATCTCCCTCTTCTTGAGGTAATAGATATGCTCCTGATGTGACAGCGGTGTTACCTCCAACCTTATCTTCTTCTTCAACATCAATGGAAGTTACCTTATCATCAATAAGAGGATCCTCTTTTGAAAAAGATATATCCATGTCCTCTTTTCTAGGAGAGTGTTTTCTATGAAGTAGGGATCTTGCCTCTAGCAAGGTATTCTGCAAAATTTATCCCCCTCAATAGTTTTCTGAAATGGAGTTGGGTTTATAGATCCTTCCAACCCATGCAAAGGTTTTGTTTGTTTTAGCTTGACTACCTCCAGCAAAGGTGTTCTAGAATGTTTTTCATCAAACATTTCCGCTACTCTCCTAGTGAACCTTGCATAAGTAGATGTATTTGCATTTTTTAGTGAAAATGATTCAAATAGACACCAATCATAAGCCTTACCTTCAAGATGCAGCGCTTCTACTCTAATTTCTTAATCTTCTAAAACTTGGTGCTGCTGCAAATAAGTCTCAAGCTCCTCCACCCAAGCCCTACCTAAACATTTAGGTGACCCATCAAAAGTAGATAGGAAGAATCTACCTTCATCATGCTGCTTGCACCTTGTGCTTCTTTCATAGTTTCTAGGTATTTTATCCTCCTTGATCTTGCAAAACCCTTGGAAGTTTAGGCGATATTTGAACCTCTTAGATTGAGATTCATACTCTTGCAAATAATCACCGAGAGTCTCCTTCTTTGGCATATCTCCTTCCTCCATCTCACTTGCTATGACCATAGGCCTGGTAGAGCATTGTAAATATGATGGTGTGGTTGAATGCTCACACTCATAATATGAGGAACTGGAGCTTTCCTCATGTAAAAATCTTGTTGAGGGATCTCCATGGATTTCCCTCCTCATCTCTTTGATGTCTTTGCTAATATACTTCAGAGTTTGAAGAAGAAGTTTTGAGAACTCCTTCCCTCCTAATAATAAGTTTTTTCCTTGATCTCTTCTGAATATCTTCTCCTTCTTATGAGAAGCCTCCTTATATGACATAATGGTTGAAGTACATAGGCTGAGCCGAGATGAGAGCTCCAAGACCACTGTAATATTCCAAAATGGGGAAAATCGGTAATATAGGCACCAAAAACGTATTTTTCAGAAAATTATGCTATAACAGTCAAGAACACCCCATGGATCCATTATTTTATACATTATAGAAACCAAATATACAAGGAGATCAAAAACAATTTATCATTATAGCTTAGTTAAACAGCCCTCCCAAGCCCAGAACAGCCCAAAAACACTACAACCCCATGACTACTGCAACACAGAAATTCTGAAGCAAGTAACACCATAGTATAATAAGGTTTTATGCTACATAAATAGAGAAACAAATGGATCTACTGATATATTACTCAAGAGAGCTGAAAAACTGAGATCTAGTCTCTTTTACACAATTCCAATATAACCTGGCAAGGGTTTCTTGATAGGCATGAGATACAAAAAGTATATATTGTTGTTATATGGCTGAATCATGTTGTTTTACTGAAGCTCTGCATAAATATGGCTTAAAAGACAAATAAATGGATGTAGCTCCTCCTTACTAGCTCTCCAGGTGAAAGGTTGATCCTTTCACTAGGAAACTAGCTCACAATCAGAGGTTTTGACCCTTCCACTGCAACACCATGAAAAATACGCAGTTCCTCAAGGAGACTGCGCTATGGGCATGGAGGTTTTTATGGCCCCGATGAGATGGTGGAAATGAAGCCTATAATACTCCTCTCAGATTTCTTCAACAAGTCCTCTAAGGAAGAGTGGGGAATTCCTGCATGAGAATACCCTTGTACTAAATAGTACAACAAACCCAGCTAAATAGCTGAAGCATGCAATAAGTCATAAGACTCAAACATAAACAATATTTTGAATGCCCCATATGGTTGCCATTCCCTCCATTATATACTTGATGAGCTTCCTCACCATGGGTCCCACCCATTTATGAGGTTACTTCCATGCAAAGACTCCTCCTCCAAAAATACATTGTCTCCACTAGCTCCACTCTCTCATTTACATTGTTGTTTGATTTGGTCAACCTTGACTTAGTCTCCATGCATTATCTCCTTTCACACCCAATGTGGATTTATTCTAACTATCTAAATTGATCCACATTCACACTGGGCTATCTCTATTGATGATTCATTCCCTCCATACCAGCGTTGTTGACTTGGTCAACTTAACCTTGTCCACATGCATTAGCCCATGTTCACATATGAGGGTGCTTTATCCAGCTATGAAGATGATCCCTTTTCACATAAGAAGTGGTTTTATTACTAATAAATAGATTTGTGGGTCTCCCTACCCACTTATTCATCAAGCAAGAAGGCAAAATTAGATTTTAATATTCCAATTAGTTGCATGCTAATTTAGGAATATTACACATGCAATGAGAACCATGCATGTATTATTTGTTGTAAATTAATAAAGAAACTCATTTTCCCTCCAATATTACTGTCTATGTGATGGATTTCAATTCTAATATTTAATATTTGATTTAAATAACCTAATAGATACATGTATGATTTTATTTTTTGTTATCTAGTTATTTTCCACCTATGTTGGGTGTAGGTCTAAAGTTCAAGGGTAGTGAGGAGGAAGAAGGTGAAGGGATCTACTTCAACTGTTGAATTCACAAGTAGGCTCCTTAACTAGTAGATTAGAATTTGCATTCATTGCATGTTTTTCAGGGATGGTACCTTGATTTTCTTGTTTCCACTCTTCCAAGGTTATCAACCCTAATCTTGGGGGTTAATTTCCCATAAAAAAATTAGCGACTTCACTATAGAAAAACTTCTTTTAATTTTTCTCTTAAATTTGTAGAAAAAGGTTTTTTTTTTTTTATATATTTGATATTTGCTTTTTTTTTGTTTTTTTTTTAAACTCTTTAAACAACATAATCATTTAGATCCAGAATTTCCTTTTTATTTTTTCCTTTTTATAGGGTTATATGATACTTCCTTAAAAAAAATAATCATGTATATACACCTTTTTTTTTTTTTTTTTTTTAATACTACAGACATGTATGCATACGCTTTGCCTTGGAAACATACATGTATTTCCAGACATGTATGCCTCTTGAAGATGAATAAAGTATTCACTTTATTGTCTATCTACGGGCTTTTCTAGAAAGTCTTATTCTTGGTTAGATCTTTATGTAGGTGTTTTTAATAAATTACGTTCTAGAAAGTTTACTTTCGTTTTTTTTTTTTCATTGTTAGCTCAATGTATTTTTAAACAACAAAAGGTTTGTGCTTAAACATTCCCTATAGGGTTCTTCATTGTTTTTCAAGTCTCTTGATCAACTATGAGTCGTTTTTGTCTTTGTTTTGGTGATATACCTCATTTTTTTAAGCTGATTGGCTTCTTGCTGAAGTTTAGCGTATTTTTCTTTATATATCTTGTATTTACACTTAATATTAGGGATTAAGTAAATTGATATAAATATGGTAAATAGTAAAAATAAAAAAAGTTGGAAGAAAAAAAGACAATGCAAGATCAAACCCAATAGTTTTTTTTTTTTTTTTTTTTTTTTTTTTTTTTCCCTGGTATGTATTTATATTCTCTTGGCCTGACACAGTATCATAGCCTTCTCCATTTTTAGCATTTGTTTTCCAGTAACTCTTGAATTCTCTACCATATTCCTCTACTCTTTGCCCTGGTGCGATTGTTTCATTGAAGACTCTGATGTGTTGTATGTGGAAGTTTTGGGCTTCACTTGGAGGAGAGAGTTTGTGCATTCTCTGAGCATACGTAGAACTCTGTTGAACAGTTAAAGTTTTCAGTGCACCATGTTATGAAATCCAGTGTTGAGTTCTGGAGCGATTATTTTTTTGTATGTTGAAGGGGTCGTATTTATGTTGCATTGGGGCATTGTATTGCAACCCGGTGTGTTGAAAATCTTAAATCGGTTGAATAAACTCTCAAAGGTTGTGACTGGTGCATATATATGGTGCGGTGAGCGTGGAACAATAAATTTCATTATATACAAAGTGATTGAAGCATTGAACAAGTATGTATGCTCTGTTTTATTGATTTAATGTTGTTCATGAATGTTTACTTTGGGTGTTGGAAAAAATATAGTCGAATGGTGCGTTGAATTCCATGTGCAGTGACTTTGTCGTAACTGAGTTAAATCTTGTTTTGCAAGAAACTTCTCACCTGGCTGAAGTATATATACGTGTATTGGCCTTTTATGATGTAATGGTCGTGATTCCTTACTGTAATTTTCTGAACACCAAGTAACTTGATGTGTGATGCTTGGGTGGTCAAATTGTTTTTTGAAGTGCATATTGTATTCATTGAATGACTTTTGAATACCTCCATTGAAGTTTTTATGTCATCAAGTCATATAAAGTAATATGGTATGAAGTGTGTATGGTATAATATGAAGTGCATAGGTTGTGAAGTGTGTATGGTATAATATGAAGTGCATATGGTAAATTAAGTTGTGAATTGTGTATGATATAATATGAAGTATGTTTAGTTAATAATTCTTTATATGTTAGACTCATAATGTTTACGAAGTGCTTTTGGTATGGGATGTTCCATTCACTCCATTTTATATGGTAATGAAATTGCATGGAGGTATATTTGAGAGGCTACATCTTTAATTAATTTTTTTTAAGACATATCTAGTTAAATTTAATGAAAATACATCAAGTTTTTGTTGCAACCATTGTAACTATTTTGGACACAGATCAAATCATATGATTTATTCACTTATCTCTATAGTCGGAGTGGTTTTATTCGGCAAATAGAACTACCATAGTGGTCCAGGAAGATAAACACGCCCTTATTTTCAATGAGTTGTGGAAATGGATTTGTGAAGGAGAATGAGACAATGCACTTGAAAATCCCACTTCAGATAAGGAGCTTTCCATTTCGGAAAAAAAGAACAACAAGTCTTATGCCTTTATTGCAGCCTCCATAAAATAAGAAGTGAGTCGACATATTTTTGCCATTTTAAAATGCCTTTAAAGCCTTAAAGAAGTTAAGGATTTGTATGACTCACACTCTGAATTTGAAGTTGTTCAATTGATGATTAAGTTGCTCAATATTGAATTGAAAAATGATGACCCTATTGCCTTAGCATCAAAATTAAGATCCATTATGCATGACATAAAATCCACAAGTGTTGAAATAGATATTCCTCTCATAGCTTATGTCAAGGCACTATATCCCACTTATTCACATTACCTTGAGTCATTGCAAGAAAGTGGAAACCTTAAGGAGATTACCATTGAATCCCTTGAGAAGAAGTTTGTTGAAAGAGAGAAGGCTTTTGGGAAGAATAAATCTCCTCAGTCTTCTAAAGAATTTGTGTCTTACAAAAAATAGAAGAATAATGCACAAGGTTCTTTCAGAGGAAGAGGTGGCCAAAGAGGAAGAGGAAGGAAGAATTTTAGAGACAAAGGGAAAGGAGAAGCACCGTATTCCACTCATTATGTTGTGGCACATTGCAACATTAGAGTAACTTAAGACTTATTCAATGATTAACTTGCTTCATGGAAAGATGCTTGGTTGCTTGATTCAAGAGAAACTTTCCACATGGATTTCAGAAGATATTTCTTTGAATAAGTCATTGATAATGTCCATGGAGCAGTATACTTTGCAGAAAATTCAAAACTCAAGCCATCAAGGCTTGGCATCATCAGGATCAAACCTCATAAACTTCCAAACTTTATTCTACATGATGTTCTATACCTCCTGGAGTGGAGGAGAAACATGTTTTCTTTAGTTCACATCCACCAGCATGGAAACTCCATTCACATATTTGATGGCAAGGTTGAGGTCAGAAAAACGTCATATCACTCACTTCTCATGATTGGGATAGAAGAATAAATGCTTTTGAATCAACAAGGAACCTCTGCTCATGCACATAAATTTTCATATAGTTATCACTATGATGAAGGTACATTTCCATCAAGTATTTTATGGCATTCTATAGTTGGAAACGTAAACTATAGTAACCTTCTTTTGTTGAAGAAAAATGGTGTTACTGGTTTTCCTACAATTCCTAAAAAACTTAAGCAATGAGATGCTTGTATATTAGGAAAGCACAACAAACAGTGTTTTCATGATTCTGATTCAAGAGCACATAGAAAACATGAACTCATTAATTTTGATTTATGTGGCCCAATGCATCTTCCTTCTGTAAAAGGTAATAAATATATGGTGAAACTTATTGATGGCTACACAAGAATGTGTTGGGTTTATTTATTAAAGAACAAATCTGAAGCTTTTGAAACATTCAAGGACTTTCATACATGGATTGAAAATTATGCACAATATCCTAATGGATATATTCATACGGATAATGGAAAATAATATACATTAAATGAATTTGAAAACTATATTCACCAACATGGTATCAAACATCAAACAATCGTGCATTATAATCCCTAATAGAATGGAGTAGCTGAAAGAATGAACAGGAAAATATTAAATATGTTATGTTCCATTATGTTTTTCAAGAATGTTAAACTGATGTTTTTGGTTGATGCGGTTCTATGTGTTGTGTATATAAAGAATAGGTGTTCATATAATTCTATCAAAAACAAGAATCCCTATGAAATTTGGCATGGCCACATTCCTTCGGTGAGGCATGTCAGGGTTTTTGGTTCCACCTGTTATGCCTTGATACCCAAAAAATAGAGAAACAAACTTGATGCAAGGAGTCAAAAATGTATCTTCTTAGGGTACTCAAATACCTTCAAATAATATTGTCTCCATGATGAAGTGAATAAAAAAAAATTAATATCTAGAGATGTGATCTTTATCGAATATTCCAAGCATGACAATGTTGTTGAGCGACATCTTGAACGCTTGGATATATTCATACATGAAAATTATTTTCAAGAGTTTTATAATGATATTCCACGTCTTGAAGGGGGGATCCCTATACTGGATCAATATGTGGAATCTTCTTTTGAAGCACTCTCTCCCTCGCATGAAGCTCTAGCCACTAATGACACTTTTAGTGATGTGATTGACATATTTTAGAGACTAAATCTTGATTCAGCCCCAACTCAGTCAACTGAGCAACCTAAGACATCTCAGAAAGGTCCTCCAAAATGGCTAAAAATGACACTTGAAATTTTTCTTCCTAATGAGGTTGGAAAAACATAAACAAGAAGCTCTGTTAAATAGAATGGAGGTGATGTAGATGGTCTTGATCCACCTATTAATATGGATGTTCTTATGATTGTGCACCGAATTTGTCTACAGATTTTGAACCAAATTTCTTCAAAGAATTTGCTTCTCATGATCAATGGAAAGAAGTGATGCAAAAATAATATGATTATTTGATAAAGAATGGCACCTGGAAGCTATTTTATCATCCTCCATTGGAAACCAAACCAATAGGTTGCAAGTGGGTCTTCAAGAACAAGTATAAAGCAAATGGCTCACTTGAAAAACATAAAGCCAAGATTGTGGAAAAAGATTTTTCACATAAGGAATGGGTCGATTATGAGGAGAATTTTCTCCCACGGAAAAATGGGCTACCATTTGGACATTTTTGCCTTGGTAGCTCAGAACGGTTGGAAATTCCATCAAATGGATGTAAAAAATTCTTTCCTAAATGTAGATATGAAAGAGAATGTTTTTATGTCCCAACCAAAAGGATTTGTTATCAAGGTTCGGGAACACAAAGTGTGCAAGCTTGTAAAATCCTTGTATGGCCTCAAGCAAGAATTGTGATCCTGGTACGAAATTTAACTGAGAATATTTTGAAACTCAATTTCAAACATTATGATCTTGACGATGCAACTTTATTTATCAAGAAAGTTGGAAAAATAGTTGTATATTTTGTGGTGTATGTATATGATCTTTTGATGACAAGCAACAATGAGAGATAATTTGTATCCATAAAGAATAACTGAGGAAAGGTTTTGAAATGGCATATTTTGGTTATGTTCACCACTATCTTGGAATTGAAGTAACTCAACATCTGAACTTTATATTCCTCTCCCAGAAGAAGTACATTGAGATCTATTGAACAAGTTTGTCATGGTTGAGTGCAATCCTTTGACTACTCCAATGGAACAGAACTTAAATCTCACATCCATTGAAGGAAAATAATTTGAGGATGCAACAAAGTATATACAACTTGTAGGAAGTCTCAACTACCTGACTACTACTAGACCAAACATTTCATTTTCTATTGGAATCCTCTTCAGGTTTATGCAAAATCCTTGTGAGGGTCATTGGTCTGCAGAAAAAAAGATTTCTAAAGTACTTGAAGTGAACTCGAGACTTTGGGCTCAAGCATACACAGGCCAGTGACTTCAGCTTGATTAAATACTTTGATTTAAATTTCTATGGAGATAAGGAAACTATAGTGTCTAATTTAGGTTATGTTATGATTCTTGGATCAATAGTTGTCTCTTGGAGGTCACTAAAACAATCAATTCCAGTGGATTCCACAACTGAGGCAGAATATGTGGCAGAAGCTAAAGAAACAAAGGAAAATATGTGGCTCAGGAAAATTCTGGAAGATTTGCAGGAGAAACAAGTGCATTCAGCTCCTCTTTTGATAGATAACACACATGCAATAAACTTGTACAAGAACCAAAGTTCCATGATCGAACGAAGCACATTGATACAAAACACCATCTGATTTGACATCATGATGAGGCCAAAACAATCCACCTACGAGATTGTTCCACAAATGATAAAATTGCAGGCATCTTCACCAAATCTTATGGAAGGGAAAAGTTTGAATTATTCGTAATGATGTTTAGACTCACCAAATCCCTTCATATTAAGGTGGGGGGAGGGTGGCGGGGGGGGGGGGGGGTGGAGAATGTTGACAGCTAATCTTTGATATTAGGTAAATTTATGTAAATATTTTAAATAGTAAAAATAAAAGGAAGAGCGAAGACGAAGAAACATTGGTAGATGAAACCCAATAGTCTCCCCCTCCTTGCATATATCCATATTCTCCCTTAATTCAAATCAATTCAAATTCGTGGAATTACTCCTGCCCTAACATCTTGTGTAATTGGTTGACGTGTGTAGTGTGAGTTTTCACTTTTATTCTTTTCATTATAACTTTGAAAATAAAAAATAAAAAATCTTTTTGTTTGGTAGGTTTGAATTAAAGGAAAAGAAAAAAAAATTTGTGAGTATTTGTGTTGTGAGAACTTGTGAGTTTTTTTTCAAGTCTCTTGATCGACTGTGAGTCATTCTGGCTTTGTTTATGGTCATCTATACCTCTTTTTTATTTGATCGGTTTCTTGTTCAAGTTTAGCATATTTTCCCCTCTATACCTCGTGTGAAAATTTGACTTGTGTAGTGTGAGGTTTCTCTTTTTTTGTTTCCATTACAAATTTGAAAAGAAAAAAAATATTATGCTTGTTGTTTATAGTTCTTTCTTTTCACTTTGTTTGGTAGGTTTTAATTAAAGGAGACAAAAAAATAACTTTGTGAGCATTTTTGTTGCACTTCCAGTTTTCATTTCTTGTTAAGCATCTTTAGGTTGCTTGGATTGAAGTGTTTCTACTCTTGGCCTGTATTATGGATTTTGTCATTGAAATTTGTCAAATTTCCTTTTCATTTTCCAAAAAATTTTGCACTTGTTCCACCCTGATTGCATTGTTTGTGTCTATGAGTTATTGTTGTACATTTATTGTAGTTGTTGCATCTTTATTTGTATTTTTCATTGTCTTGCATCTAGTTTCTATATCTGCTTTTGGAAAAAAATGAATTTTGTAGTTTCTTTTTCATTTCTTTTGAAAGATAAAAGGTTATTTTTATTTTTGCATCCAAAGAGAAAAAGAAAAATAAAAGGTGTAGTTTTTAGAGTTTCATTCTAGGTCCTAAAACTTGCATTGTAATTTGCAAATTTGCATTGTAGGTTTGGAACTTGCATTGAATTTTAAAAAAATTGCATTGAAAGTTTGTATAAGTTGAAGAAATTCAAGATTTTCATTGAATAAAGAAAAATAATGCATGAATTTGGTTATATTTTTCACTTTGATTTGTTTTGTTAACTCAATAACACAAGAAGTTTCACTACCATTTCTCTTGAGTAATAAGAGTTGATTAAAATCAATGCCTAATTAAAATAAAGTAGACTTTTTATTTTATCTAGAAAACCAGTTTGTATAGGTTTAATTACAACCTTGGAATAGGCGTGAGAATAAATCTCCAAGGCCAATCAAACCAAATGTACAAATTGATTAACAAGTGTAAATTCTAGTGTCATATATATTTTCAAGGAATCTCTTCTAACAGAGGAGTTAAGCATTAGTTTGTGTGAGGACAAAGAAAAATAGATACCATGTCTCCTACTTATCCAAACACCTACCCATGACTATCCCCCTCGACTTATTATTACAACGTGGAAACTTGGTTGCCTATCCTAGGTTCCACATAGGTGACCGCAGGGAAAAATACATCTAGTACCTAAGGTGGACATTGTATCACTAATATAGTGATCCTAGATGGTTCCTAATAGAGAAATACTATGTTATATCAAGAGGGAAAGGTAATTTATTCTCATATATTTCTTGGTAGGACTCGAGCTCTCATTATCCTAAGCTTGCATGTGGAAGGAATTTTTATCCACTCTTTGATATTCTCTTGTTCAATCATAATCACCCAAAGCGGGAATATTGGAGGGTTATTTTCCTGTTGTTGCTCTAGAATATTTATAATGGTGTGCTCTATTGTATTTGTATTTATTCAAGCTTAGGTTGTTTTTATTGTCATTTTTTAATATGTAACTCTAAGTAGTTGACAAACCACTCGACTAGTCTAGAAAGGATCTTGGTTTTTCGCTTGAAATTATGGAGCCACCTCCTCAAGGGAAAAGGTTTGATTGTATTGAATATCTTCTTTGAAATTTAGTTAAATAAAATCAAGTTGCATTGAAAAATATCATGAGGGAAGAACCTATGCATAATATCGCTATGGCCAAATTTCTTAAGGATGCTAATGAAGGGACCCCTCCAAAAGTGGATCATTATGCTTTTCCTTTCTTTGGAAATGTTGGTACTCCCTTGGTGGCCAACTTGAATATTCCTGGATTGAAGATTCTCAAATAATAATTTTATTTAAACGGAATCATATGTATGCTACCCCTTCATATTATTTTTTAGTGAAAGCTAGTTCTCCTCTTTCTACCCCATTTAGTGAAAATATATCTTCTTGTAACCAGAAGTCTAAAAAGAGTAGAAAAAGGAAGAATAAGAAGAAGAAGCAAGGTCTTAAAGAAAATTCACCAACCTCTAAAATTCATGTTGGGGACATAAATCTGGTAATTTCTAGTCATATTGGAAAAGAGCTACTAACCTATAGAAATCATTTTTAAGTGATGTGTCAGCAAACTCTACAAATCATGTTGGCAAAGAGTCACCAACCTCTACAAGTCATTTTCGGGGTGCAAGTCCAATCACTGCAAGTCATATTGGGAAAAATTAATCAACCTCTATGATTCATGTCAGTGATGAGTCATCAACCACTTCAATTCATGTTGGAGACTTACCACCAACCTTTAAAATTCATGTTGGAGACTGTGAGCAATCAATCATTGTTAATCATGTTGGGGGGAAGAGTCTAGTCACTTCCAGTCATACTGGAGATGACTAACTAGCCTTTGTCAGTTATGTTGGGGGAATTGATACTACTAAAATACCTAGGTGAAGAATATTTAAACCTAAGTTTCCTTATAGGATTTGTAAGGGAGAACACCTTACTTTTTTTTCCCTGAGATTTCAGTGGTACAAAAATTTTGGTTTAATTCTAAATGTTTTTCTAGTCCTGAAACACTTATTGGATGACAATGGATTGTTAGAACGCATCAATACATATGTCGCACAAACACCAAAATTTTATGCCCATAACCATGCTCATTAGAAGAAATATGTAGCCAGAGCAAGGAGAATCATATTGGAGGGAGTATGTGAACACATTGTCTCAAATATCCATGGAAAATAAATGTTGTTTGCAATGTGGAAAGCACTGACAAAATTTTTTGATAATAATAGTGAGCATAGGAAGCTGGCGCTCAGGGATAAACTTTGAAGTATCAAGATGCAGAAGAATGATATTAGGATTTATTCAGAAAGAATTCAAATTTCCCAGTTGTGGTTGAGTTTCCAAGGGAGTTAACCAACAATTGTAGACTAGTCTTGAGTGTACAGGGATTGCATGCAATGAGAGGATCAACCTAATTAATTGTGAAATTAAATTTGAATAATTTCATAAATAATAGGGGTCTATTCCTCAAGGAACAATGCAAGGAAATATGAGCTCAAGCCAAGGTATAATTTGATTAATTCTGGGTCAGAGAACTTCTGTGAGTAGAGAGAGATAGGTTGTGCACTTGCAGGGTGAGCTCAGTTGAGAAAACAAGTTGTAGTACATCTCTATTCTTTGATCGATGCAAGAGGCATTGGGGTTTATAGAAGGTTTCTTTCCCAGATAAAAATACTTGTTGCATGTGTGTTATTTCTTATTAAATGTCTAAAATTTTTATTCTAGATTGTGAATTACTTTCCACAAAGCAGTAGAGTAGGTTTAGGATATGTCTACTGACACAACAGAATAGCCCGGAGGGCAGTTTTTTGTCGGAACCAGGTAATTTTTTTTTTCAAAAAATCAGGTAGTTTGAGTGTTTGAATTGTATTTTTAATGATGGAAATGGATTAAACACCATCAAAAACTCTTAGGGCACCCAAAATATTGGATTTTAACTACAATAACCCAGATTTTCAAAAATCTTTGCCAAAAAAATTCATAATCTTACCGAAATTTATGGGTTATTCTGTGGGTTTTTTAGACTACGCCGTAGGTTTATCTCTTGTGATTTTGATTAAAACTTCATGAGCATTTGAAAATATACAACATAATTTCTACTTGGTATCAGATCATAATTCACATTAGAGCAGGAAATTCGAAGTTGTTTCTGAGGAGGTTTGAATTTGAAGATAAGTGTTGCAGGATTTCTTCATAGCTGAGAATATGGCCTTCAATGGAATAAGGCTAGAGTATTCCCTCGAAGGCACCTCTAATTTTTTTTCAGGGATGGATTGCATGGAGGTGGTATTGGATGACAATCAACTACTAGAACACATCAAGATAAATGTTGCACAACTACCAGAGTCTGATGCCTAGAAATGTGCTTAGGGGAAGAAAGATGTAGTAAAATTGAGGAGAATCGTATTGGAGGGAGTACAAGATCGCATTGTCTCAAATATCAATGGAAAAGAAACTTTTTTCGCAATGTGGAAAGCACTGACAAAATTGTCGAGAATAATAGTGACCACAAGAAATTGGCGCATAAGGATAAACTTTGAAGTATCAAGATGCAGAAGAATGACACTATTCTACAGTACATAAGAAAGTTTACATAGTTTCGTGATGAAATTGGAAGGATGTAACAAATAAAATTTGTATAAAATAAGATAAATAGAATAAATATGATTACTAATTAATCAAATAGTAATTGTGTTAAGTATTCATTAGGTTAGTGAAAGGGCATGTCTAAAATACATGCCCATTTGTGAAAAGGCACCTGCATAGGTATATAAGCAGGGCCTCATTGTAACATTTTATCATCTTATCATATACATTTATTAATAAAATATTATTATTAAAATACCTCTTGTGTATTTTTGCTATTAAGTCAACAAACATACTAGTTTTGTTGCTACAGTGGTATCAGAGCCATATCGGAGCCATATCGAAGCCATCAGAGCCATGGCACACAATATAGTCTTACAAGCCTATGAACGTAGTTTACGAGCCTATGAAAACAACTTACCATACAATGTGCCATTACGTGAAGATCCTAAAGAAAATGAGAAGACTAAAAAAATTCAAGAAAAGCTTCAACAAATAAAAAATTCATGTGAAGAAGCTACAACCCGTTTTAAGAAAGGTTATGAAGAAATTCATAATAAAGAAGAAGATGTTGAAGACAATGATGAATATGAAAAATATACCAATCAAGAGGGTGGAGAAAACGTAGCAGTAGATGATTATAATAATTCTGATATAGATCAAGATGTTGATCTAGATGAAATTGATGTTAAAGGTAAAGGAGAAGGAGCAGATGCCAAGGGTGAAAGTGATGTCATTGGAATTGACCTCGGCACCACAAACTCATGTGTAGCAATCATGGAGGGGAAGAATTCCAAAGTTATTGAAAATTCAGAAGGCTCTCGTACAACACCATCAGCAGTGGCCTTCAATCAGAAAGGAGAGCTACTCGTAGGCACCCCTGCAAAGCGTCAAGCAGTGACAAACCCAACTAACACAGTATTTGGAACCAAGCGTTTGATAGGAAGAAATTTTGATGACCCACAAACATAGAAAGAGATGAAAATGGTTCCATATAAAATTATTAGAGCTCCAAATGGTGATGCATGGGTTGAAGCAAATGGACAACAGTATTCGCCCAGTCAAATTGGTGCATTTGTTTTAGGAAAAATGAAAGAAACTACAGAACCTTATCTTGGGAGGAGTGTTGAAAATGTTGTTATAACTGTTCCAGCGCATTTCAATGATGCACAAAGGCAGGCAAAAAAAGACGCAGGAAGAACTGCTGGCATGGAAGTGAAAATAATAATCAACGAACCTACTGCTACTGCTCTGTCATACAGGATGAACAATAAGTGTGAAGAGAAGGATAGTCAAAATGGGTATATGAAAACTAAAGAAGAAAATACCTTCGAAGGCAGTTTGGACCCTATATTAAAGCAGATTTACGATTATTTGAAATTAACTACGAGGGAAGTGGCTTCACCTCCTCGAGACTTTCAGAAACCCTTGAGAACCAACGCTGGCATGTTTGTGCTTCTCAGTGCTTCAAATATTTGTGCACCATTTCTAGAAAATTTTAAAAATTTGACCTTGATTGATCCAATTTATGTCCTTGCTGGTATCAACGTCAATTTTTCCAACACTGGCACAATCGTCAGAACCTTAAATGACAATCGTGAATATCGAATTATTCATTTTCCAAATGGTTTGACGGTCATTCTGGTGCACGACCCTCAAATCCCTGTAGATAGAAAGATCAACTCCAGTTCGCACAGCTGTCGTCACTCTCCATTGCAACGATCCCCTATTTGCTCCCGTCTCTGCATTCCGTCGAAATCCTCCACCAGAACGATTCATTCCTGCGTCAGCTTGTCACCCCCGCTGTCATTGTCTCGTTGACGTTGTGTCGGGCACTATGCCTCACCGTAGATTGTCCACATTCAAATCAGTGCTGCCAAACACCAATCGGTGTTTTCAAACATAACTGTTGACAAGTCTTATCTGTGGATAAAGTCGTATCCAGGGTTTGGAATTGGAGCGTCACGGTGGAAAGTCACGTGACGGTTAGCCAAACGGCGTGGATCGTGGCCATAGTTCATGAACCACGGTGATGGATTTATATTTTAATTCATAAACAGCGACAGATTTATGTTAAAATTTTATAAATTATATAAATCCGAGGATACCGACTCATTTCAGCGCTGCATTCGATTAATAGACCTTAATAATTATATGATTAGGAGCCATGGTTATCTCTTCCAGAGTGCTTGATCTGCAATGCTAAAACTACTGTCACTGTGTCAAGAAGTGATTGTTACAGAATCGAGAAGGGAAAACGATGTTATATATATATATATATATATAGATCCGCCATATAGTCACAATAATAAAATTTAATTAATTAAATGATTTAAATTTATTTAATTAATTAAATGATTTAATTTTATATATATATATATAATTAAAACCAAAAACAAAAACCATTGAAATTGGTTATGCAACCATTGTTAAAAAAAAGGGGGGGGCAATAGAGAACCCAATTCAAGACAGCATTACTGGAGAATTAAACATGCTGAGGTATCAGTGAAATTAGGTCCCATATGTCGATATGACAACCACAAGATGAAGACAATTGCCAACAATATAGCTTTGAGGACAAAGCTTCTGAAGGAAGAGGCAATGTAACTAATAAAATTTGTATAAAATAAGATAAATAGAATAAATATGATTACTAATTAATCAAATAGTAATTATGTTAAGTAGTCATTAGGTTAGTGAAAGGGCATGTCTAAAAGACATGCCCATTCGTGAAAAGGCACCTGCATAGGTATATAAGCAGGGCCTCATTGTAACATTTTATCATCTTATCATATACATTTATTAATAAAATACTATTATTAAAATACCTTGCGTATTTTTGCTATTAATTCAACAAACATACTAGTTTTTTTGCTACAAAGGATGGATGTTAATGTCCTTGAAGAAGACTTGGTAATCCTAACCCTTTTGGGCCTTCCCAAGATTTGGCACAACTATCAAGATTTGATCAATGGGAGGGAGAAACTACCGAATTGAGATCCCTTATGGTTTGATTTGGTACAAGAGGAAATAAGACGGAATATCATAGATGGGACTTCATCCAAGGGTGAGGATGAATAAATATTTTCAATGGTTGGAAAGGAAAAGAAGGGAAAGGGAATAAATCCAAATCCAAACCATAATCTAGCCAAGGGGGCAAGAAGAAAGAATTTTCAAAAATTAAATGCTTCCATTGTCATGAATTCAGGCACTATGCCACAAAGTGTCCACACAAGAAGACAAGCAAGAAGACCTCAGGAGGAGTAGCAAGTAAATCCATGGCTTCACAATTCGAGCTTGACTTTACCCTCATTGCATGCATGGCCAACACAGTGATGGTGTTAAATTTATATAACCATGGTATGTTCTATGCTTAATGCAGATTTACTTAAAGCTTTATTATAGGCCCAATTCAATTTAGCAATCACATAAACATGAAATTAAAATGTTGGTAGAACATAATAATAGATCAACAAAAGACAAGCCAATAATATAAATCATAATTTACAATTCTTCTTGTCCAGCAAAAATAGAGAATAATGTTCGTTATGGCAGTCAACAGGATGCACCATCCAGTTGTAGAAATTATATGCACTAAGCATGCATATGTCCAAGATCCACCTAATCTCACACTATTTAACTTTATGCAAGATACTGAATCTATTCCACTTGTTAATCTTTTGCAGAAAAATTAATTGCACACACATGTGAAGCATAAACACAAACTATCAATCGCACATACCACGCTTAACCGGGAAAGCCTGAAGCTGAAAACCCCAAATATATATTATGTAACATGGAGATCATATTACAATCTCATACAAACATAAAAAACTTATCACAAACTTTCAGTACAGTACAATTGTCATACACTAATCAAGACTAATGTTGCAAATCCATGCACCGATCTATGCCACCTGCTAGCCTGCCTCCACTGCGCAATCTCTACTGAATAATAACTCTAAATGAATTCAAATTACTCCATCCTTGACTGCGCAATCCTCATTGGCATCTCCACTGAGTGTGTGATGCAATCAATGCATCACTATAGTCACAACAAATAGTCTATCTTGCCCTTTCACCTATCTCTCCACTGGTCTCCACTGAAACTGCGATGCACTCTAGTTAAGTGCTATATTTTTCAGTTGATTAATGAGTTATTATTTGTGAATTAATTAACTAATTAATTCACTCCACTCTCACTAGTGTATCAATCAGTTAGACTAGATACAACTAGCTCAACTGAGTCTAACTGAGTTAAACTAAATACAACTCCATGACTACTTCTTCCAATTGTGTCATAACTCTGCCACTTTAGTTCTAACTGAATCTTCCATGCAATAGCTCCAGTAAACCCTTAGGAATAGCTTAATTCCTTCTGTCAGCTGTTGTGCCACATCTGTGCACTGAACTGAAGTGCTCCAAGAGAATAAGTTGTTGTTTAGAGTCTGATTATTATTAAGAGCTAATAGTAATCAACATGCATCTATTTTTAGATTGACGATCTATAAATAGACTTCGTCCAATATTCTAAAAATAGAATTTCATCTGTTTTTCCAACTTGATCAACCATCCACAAATAGCATCTTGCAACTTCTGAAATATGATCATCATGTCTAAAAATAGACTTGCGCCAAAAATAGCCTGCGGGCCCACTTACTGAAGGTGACTCTTGTCACTAAGCTCATCATCTTGTTGAATCTCAACACCAACAAAGTCTTCTCTAATATTATCTCAGCCAATCCTCTAAGTGTCACACACACCCCTCAAAGAAAGCTTCAAAAAATTCAACGTTGGTCAAGAAAAAACTCAACGCAGAAAATTCAACGCTAGTCAAAGTTGTTGTCTACGGTTGCAGTCAAAGGTTAACCCTTATCCTCGATCTTTGTGCCCTCTAATGCAGCTTCATTAGATCGTATTTTCTACACAGGAATGGATTTCAAGCTCCAAGCTTTGACCCATGGTCAATGCTGGTCAACGCACCAACAAAGATCCCTAAAATAGTCTACACTCCTTCAGCTTCATATCCACACGTGTGAGAGAGAGAGGCCTCCAAAGGCTAAATGAACCAATCATATCACAAGAGTAAATGTGTGATGAGTTGATGATGAAAATGGACATCATCTATCTCCAATTTATATCCATCAATGAGGGATTGTGACACATCTATTGGGCTTGTGAGCCTACATTACAAATCTGGCCGACCATGCACATGTGTGGGAAAAAAAATCAAAATATTTGTTCTTCTCATCCAAAAAATATAATATTTAGATCAATATTGTACCTCTCTGAAAGAGGAATCCAACAAAAATATCATCATTGTCATATGAGAAATGCAACATGGAGTTTGGACCTAGTTGCCCAAAATTAACACTCCCTCTCAACTAGGGAGAACTCCATCTGTCCACTTGTGACATCCTGTCATATAATACCATAGTGTACTATCATATATCATCCTGCACTCCTGCGTCATCTTGATGTAACATGCTTTGCTGGCTCTTATTTGCAAATAGAACAAAGAGGTTGAATCACAAATACATCACGCTCTGCTGACCCGAAGTCATCTTAGAGGTTAAAACCTCACTCAAACTCAAGAGAGTCTCATACTAACCCGAAGTCATCTTAGAGGTTAAAACCTCACTCAGACTCAAGGGAGTCTCATACTAACCCGAAGTCATTTTAGAGGTAAGAATCTCATCAGAATTGATCCCAGATCAAGGTTTTGGACACATGCCATCCTAGACATAGAGAGTACAATAATCTCTGATGCGTCCATTGGTATTGCTATTGGTCTCTATCCACATTTCCCACCTCATTGGCCAAATGATAGGTACTTCCCATGAGTCTGAAACTCCATGGGTAGGATGCGTGCAGAGCATAGATCGGGGGTGAACCAACTCTATATCATAATGGTGGGGAAAAATCACAACAAGGTTCAGCAAGCCTAGCCCTGTGTTTGCTTATAGATCCAAGAAGATATCCCCAAGCCCCTTGGAGCTCCTAGAGCTCATTTTCCAACTCAAGAAGGACCCTCACAATAGGATCTTTCCACGATTCCAAGCTTCTCACAGAAGGTTAGGAACTTAACCTTCCCTAGGGGCTTCGTGATAATATTTGTGACTTGCTCATAAGTTCCTATGTGATCGAACCTTACGACACCTCGTTGTACTATATCTCTAATGAAGTGGTACCTAATATCAATATGCTTGGCTTGATCATGGAACACAGGATTCTCAGAAAGACGAATCCCACTTAGGTTATCACAACGGATAATGATCGTATCTAGCACATGTCCAAACATCTCACTGAAGAGCTTTATCAACCAAATAGCTTCACAATAGGCCATACTCACTACAATGTATTCGGCCTCAGCAGTGCTCAAATCCACCAACTTCTACTTCCTGTTAATCCAAGATATCGAAGGAGAACCCAAGGTGAAGCAACATCCACATGTGCTCTTGTGATTCACCACACTTCCAACCCAATCGGCATTAGTATATCCATGGAGTCTCAGACTCTCGGCAGTGTATCTCATCACATGGTTAATTGTGCCCCTAAGATACCTCAATAGATTCTTGGCACCAATCCAATGAATGTGATGAGACTCAACCATTTTTTGACTCAATGTGTTCACTGTAAAAACATACGTCCGGATGGGAATTCACTAAGAACATCAGGTCCCCTAAGAGTTTTCAATACTCAGTGGGATTTCCCAGCTTGGGCCCAGTAGCGCTTCCACACAACTTCTTAAAGTTGAGTTCCATCGGTGTCGACATAGACTTACAATCTACCATACCAAATCTCTCTGGTAGCTTCACGACATATTTTCTTGAGAAAAGAAAATCTTGCCTGGAATTTGCCAGACCTCCAAGCCTAGGAAATAGGGCATCAGTCCTAGGTCTTTCATTTCAAACTCGGAAGCTAGCTCCCTCTTACATTGATGAATGATAGGGTCGGCACCTGTTAGGAAGAGATCGTCCACATAGAGAACCAGAATGAGAGGCCTTTATTTATCAACCTTAAAATAAAGGTTTGGATTAGCATCAATTCGAGTGAAGCCCAGCTTCATCAAGTATATATCGATCCTCTCATACCAAGCCCTAAGGGATTTCTTCAACCCATAGACGGCTTTCTTCAACTTGCATACATAGGTGTCTCTATCTTGGACTTCGAACATTAGAGATTTCTCCACATAAACCTCTTCCTTTATTGAACCATGCAGAAAGGTAGTGTTCACATCCGTCTGATGGAAACTCCATTCTTGCATTGCAGCAAGGGTGATGATAGATCGGATGGTGGTATAGCGGGCGACGGGTGCAAATATATCATCACAATCTATGCCTTATTTTTGAGAGAAGCCTCGGGAAACAAATATTGCCTTGTACTTTTCATCACTTCCATTGGCTTCATGCTTGATCTTGAATAGCCATTTCGAGGTGACAACAGATTTGTCATTCGGTCTCGAGACCACATCCCAGACATAATTTTTCATAATGGACTTATATTCTTCATGCATAGCATCCTTCCAAACTTGATGCTTTACGACTTATTCAAATGATCTAAACTCATATTGTATAATTTTACTCATGGCTACTAGATACCCTTGGTATCTATTCGACTTCTTGCTTTCACAAAATGTCCCCCTTCGGGAAATATGTTTATTGGCATATTCAAGAGTGTCCCTAAGCCATGAGGTTCTCTTATTATTTGAAGGAGGTGGATCAATAAGATCCATTGGTCCTTAAACATCGGGAATCGGTTCATCCTTCGATTATTCCTACCTACCAGCTTCTTCTTCTTCTTCTTTTTCTTCCTTTGAGCTAGGAATATTTCTTACTTTATTGAGGGCAGCATCTTCATCGAAGGTGACATCATGGCATATGTCCACTTCTCTTTGACTAAGCACATGGATTCTATATGCCTTTGAATTTCACTGTAGCCCACAAACATTCCCTTCTTTCCAGAAGCATCCAACTTGCTTCTCTTTTCTTTCGACACATGAAAATAAACAGGACTACCAAAAATTCTAAAATGAGAAACATCAGGTTTATTACCATAGAAGACTTCTTTAGGACTCTTGTAATCCAAGGTGGAATGCAGGCATCTATTTTGGACGTACACAGTAGTGTTCGCATCTTCTCCTAATGGAAACTTCAGAAGACCTTGGTCATATAGCATGGTGCGGGCAGCTTCCACAATGGTTATGTTCTTTCTTTCAGCAACACCATTTTTCTTAGGAGTATACACAGATGCAGTCTCCCTCTTAATGCCATCTTCTTTGCAAAATTTATTAAACTCATTTGACTCATACTCGATTTCATTGTTGGTATTAAAATTTTAATTTTCTTCCTGGTTTGATTTTTCACCAAGGTCTCTAAGGTAAAAAACCATTTGAATGCTTCGTCCTTCTTCTTCAAGAAATATATCCAAGTCTTGCGAGAGAATTCATCTATAAAATTCATGTAATAAGAACATCCTCCCAAGGATGTTACGAGAAACAAAATAGATGAATTAGAATGTATCAATTGAAAGATATCAGATGTCTTTGTGACACTTGAGGGAAATGGTCCCCTTGTATGCTTCCCTTCGGCACAACCCTAACATATACCTTCATGATCAGCTTTAAACTCGGGCATCCCTGTCACCACCTTCCTTACTTCGGGAAGGGCTTTGTAATGAAGGTGTGCAAACCTCTGGTGCCATAACTCAGTTTTAAGAGTTGTATCAGATGACATAGCCCCCAATGGACTTCCTCCAACCTGGTAGAGTGTATCAACTCTAAAACCAATAGTAAGAGATTCTTTTAAGTTCTTCTTCCATATATGTACCTTTCCATCAACGAATGCCACCTTTAATCCTTTGTATTCCATTACTGAAATAGACACAAGGTTATTCTTCAAATCAGGTATGTACAATACATGTTGTAAGCATAGGACTTGACCTTGAGATAAATGAAGGGTCACAATCCCTGTCCCTTTCACGAGATAGGTGGCATTATCTCCAAGGATAATTTCTAAATTAGTGTCCTTCTCAATCAAATCATAGAGGGCTTCTTTATAACGATTGAGGTTCCTTGAAGCACCACTATCAATCAACCAAACATCCAGGGTGTCGGGAGGAGATGCAGCAGAGAGGGTGGATACAATAATATATTCATTTTTCTTATTATCAACAACATTAGACTCATTGTAAGGTCGTTGGTGGCGGCAAAGTGGTAAAGTAGGCATCGTTATGACGGATCGGTCTCGTGTTCAATCCTAAGCAAGGTCGTGGCTCGCCGAGCGAGTAGTTAGACTAAACCAGGCCAAAGCCCACTACCTTTTCCCACGTGGTGTAGAGTAGTCGGTGATGGGGTGCACTGTTAAGGCACTCACTATGCAAGGTCACTAGTTTGAAACCCGTGGGTGGGACGGGAGGAGAAAAAAATGGAAAGATTAGGATTACTCTCAACTACCAAAAAAAAAAACATTAGATTCATCGTACCTGGAATTTATTGACCTCTTGAAAGGTTTCCCATTTCCACTTCGATCAGAGGGAGCCTTCATCTTTCCTTTGAACCTGTTGTTCCTTTAATTTTCATTCCCCCTGAATTTGTTTTTTTCATCATCCCTAGGAGAGTCCCTTATATTGGGGAACTCTCATGCATAGTGACCAAACTTGTTATAAGTGTAACATCTTCCTTTCCATCCTTTGGGCCCTGATGTTCAGTGTAACTTCTTCCACTTCTTTAGTGATGTGGGCTTCTTCCCTTACTCTTTTCTTTTTTTCCTTCTTGAGCTTAGGACAAACTATATTATGGTGCACATATTATAAACATCCATAGCATTGAACCTTTGCAATATTCTTCTTTCGTCTTTGAGGAACAAATTTTCCTTTTCTCTTTTCCATAGTAGTGTATGCTTGATTTTTCTCATTTGATCTTACATCTTATTTTTCCTCCAACCTAGTTTCTTCACTTTTTCATAGTGACCATAGTTAATTAAATGGAGTAGGTTCCTTTTTCCATAGATACTTGATGAGAAGTTGCCCCATTCTTCCATTAGTCCATTGAGCACTATGGTAGTCATTTATCTGTCGTACATTATCTCTCCTGATTCTTGTAGTTGATCTCTTATTTCAGATATCCTCATAAAATATGAGGTTATTACTTCATCTTTTCATATCTTCATATTGTAGATTTCTTTCCTTAACGATATGACTTCACCTGTAAGGCATACGGAGAACAAATCTACAAGTTTGTCATATATTTCTTTTGATGTATCTAATTTAGATTCATAGGGAATGAAGGGGATCCTTGATGGATTTTATGATAATACTTTGATCCCTTACTTCCCCTTTCATATACCTTGCAATTTATTGAGCATATTATTTTGGAGGTTTGGTGATTGATCCCTTAACATGTTCCATGACATAATTTTCTATGAGTTTCATATCTGTCCTTTTCTTCCATGCTAGAATTTTTGAAGCCCCAACCAACTTGTTGCTTTCATTGCAAAAAGAAATTTTGACTAATTCATATGTAGACATAAATGTAATTACTTGTGAATATGCTCCTCCAACATGTTTCCTTCTTGAATATGATGATGATATAGGTAATATAGAACTTCTTCTTGATGAAGATGGTTTCTCTTCAAAAGTGATCCTTGAATCCAAAGAGAAGGAGATCACCTTAGATCTTTTGATGATGATAAAAACCTTCTTGATCTTGCTTCTCTTGGATTAGTAGAATTTAAGACTCTTACACTTTAGTAGAGATATGGTTTTGTCATTTCTTTCCTTGATGATGAATTGAGCGACGATCCCAAGAATGTTTCTAATGTAGACTTCTTCTTTGATCGATCTAGGTTTTTGACACTTCCTTCAAGAAGATGATGTAGACCTTGACTTCAAAATTCCTTGAGGATGAGATGATACTTGAGTGCTTGATACTTGAGTGTTCCTTATGTAGTTTCCCTTTCTTAACTTGTCACCTTAAATCAGATATCGTGTTGATGAATCTAGGGCAGAGATATTAGATCTTATAATGGTAACTGCTTGTGAGGACTTTTTATGTTTCTTAATTAGGTTCTTCTTGTACTTGATTATTAGTATGCTTTATTCTTTATAAAATAGCTACCAAACCATAAAGAACTTTGAGGCAAAGGACGAAATATGTAGGCAATCATCCAGGGCCAAAACCTCTAGAACCTGAGTGGAAACTCCAAAAGAATTATTCTTATTATAGAACCTTCAATTGACAAATTCCAAGACCTATACCCTTGACTAATAACCCCTCAAAGACCAATTCAATTCTTCATCTTTGAATGTCTTCTCCTTCTACAAACTTCGACCTATTCAGCAACTGTAACTGAAACTATAACTTCGACTTTCCCAGAGACAGCAACTTCGACTTGCCTAGATTTTTCAACTTCGACCTGCCCAAAAAGTGCAATTTTGAATTTCCCAGAAACTATAACTTCTACTACAAATTTAACTTGCCCAGAAACTGTAACTTTTCTTCTTGGTTAGGGTAGATTATCTTTCTCAAGGAACTTGACTTCCAGAACAACTCTTCTTGGTGACCTAACTTTACTTGTGCAACTCACATTCACTACAGCAATATGTGCCCTAATTCCTTTGCACATTAAGAGATAAGTATCCTAAAAACAAACCCAAAAAATTCAACTTCTTTTCCTTCCTTAGTCTTCCTCTTCTCTGCACTTTTTTTTCATCATTATGATCGAACTTGTGTGAGTGTGAGTTTTTTCTCCAAATGAGGCCAAGTTCCCTATATATAGAATTCTTTAAGCCTCCTATTAGGCTGACTTGACATGTCCTTAGGCCGACTTGTTGCTCCTTTAGGCCAACTTAATGCTTGCATATTTAGCTTGGTCTTGTAGGGTCTTTCGACTCTAATTTGACTCAAATAATTTTCTCACAATCTATAACACGCCCGATAAGGGTTATTCATACATGACAATGACTCTTTTGACTTTATAGACTCAATGACAACTCCTAGAATCTCACAATGGGAGCTTGACCTAAACTAAATTTTCCTTGGGCATGAAACCCATGCCTCAATAACAATAATTTTTTTTTTCTCTTTACATTGAATACATAAAATCAACATTGCATATGTCATTATGAAATCTGAACCTAGTTACATATTTCAACAATATTTAGGATCACAACCTTTGAAACAATTAGATTTATCGTTATCCTTATATTTTACAATCATGAGTAAAAAAATCTTTCTTGCTTTTTCAAGCCTTTAATTTACCTTTTACTAATAAGAGACAAGTTAATTTTCACATGATCGGCTCTTAAAATATACTTGATCCCATCCTCTATAAGATGATACTTGTTATTTTCCCTATACAATATAGCTTTCCTATCATACGAATAAGGAATTCCACAAATTTCAAGTGGTATGACTTCTAACTCTAACTCACCTATAAATTTAGAGGTGAATGCAATCCTAAGCTTACAATGTTTAGATACCTACGAATTAGCATATTCACATGCCCATCCTAAAGAATATAGTTTGGATGAGCCTTATATTCATGTCCCAATGTCTTAACAATTTATTCACAAATAAGATTTTCTTGAAAAACAATATCAAAAAGTGTATCAATCTTATTGTGTTTTGAGATAATTATATGGAATAGCTCACTTTTTTCCTTTCATCATACATAGTCTTATATTTTCAAGAATGAATCTTAGTACTATAAATAGAAAAAGAAGATGTACCTTGTATTCATGTGGCCATGATATCGATTTTGTCACTTGAATCCAATCCAATATCCTATTGTACTATACTAGTGGCATTATTATTTTCATTCTTATTTCCAAACCTCTTTGGTCTTAGTTCTAGATCAAGTTTCAAACACTTGGCCTCAACATGTCCTTCCCTTTTGTAATGTGAACATGAAGGATTCTCATCTTATTTCTTCATTGTGGTTTTTTTTTTCCATTTTACTTTTCCTTCGTGCTTGCCTTCAACTAGATAAACCGATTTCTTTGAAAATCTTACCTTGATCACATTCTTTCCCCTTAACTCAATATGATTGTCTTGAACATAAGCTTCTTCAACACTACTTGGATTAAACATGACAATACTATTTCTATAATAGTTATGTGACTCCTCAATATACTTCAAAATAGTTTTTTCCATATAAAGAGGAATTATGAATGGAAATGCTATCTTTGTAAACTAAAGTGTAGTATTGCACAACATACCCTCTATTATTCATTAAATGTTGTGAATCCATTATTACTTATTGCATATACCCTAAAGGATAAAATTTCTTACTTAATACAACTATGAATTCACACCAAGAAGATATAATTTTACCCCTTGCTTAAGAATATATTCTTGTCCCTTACTCTCCCACCATATTAGTGGTGTGCCTCCTAGTTGGAGAGTAGCTAGTTAAAATTTTGTTTGATCCATTGAACCAGTTTCTATGTATTAAGCTCTCTATCACATGTTGACAAATAAAATTTCACATATAATTCCAACCAATATGTAGACAAATTGTAATCAACTTTCTCTAGTAGTATTTTCTATGAAATTGAAGAGGAACTTGAATTTGAAGGTGAGGATGGAGATGGATGAGTTTAAGGATGGTTACACAATTTCCTTCCCCTTTACTTTGACTCGATCTTTCTTTGTTCTTCTTTCCCTTTTTATATAATTCTTCCACGATGGATTTTAGATCCAAAATAGCGTGTTAAAACATCACTTCATATTTGAATTAGTTTTATTCCCTTGGAGATTTCATTTCTTTCCTTTGGAATGCACATCTCGAACCAATCTCAAGAATGTAATATTCAAGGTGAACCTTCTCCCTACTTGAGCTTATACCTAATTAGCATTCTACACCAATGTCTATGAAAATAAAAATTAGCATGAGTTAATCCCTAACTAACTACATTGATACCAAACTTATAAATGTTTCATTGTACTAAGTAATTTATTTTAACAAGCTTCTCAATTTCAGACAATTGCAAATAAAATTGGTTTAATTCAATAAAAATCATCATTTAAAGACTGAAATAAAAAACAAGAACTAAAATGACATAGGTAATATTCAATAAATTGATAACGAAATTCACCTACATGGACTACATCTCGGAATTCATTTCAATTGGTAAATTCGTCCATTTAGAAAGATGCAAAGTACATGATTTAACCTATTTACATCAAAATAATAGCCTCAACCTATATATATATATATATATATATATATAGGAAGAAAGCAATGGATTTTTCCCGCAATTATTGAATTCATATTTGTCTTATTCATCAAGTGAAAGGGATCTTTGTTGTCGATTGAATCCCATAACCCAAATCTAATATCTTTTATTATTTACAAAGCTTTTTTGAACCTAACCGCCATTCAGATGTGGACGTAAGGAAACTAACTTGTACATGTATTCATACTTAGGAAAACCCTTCATCTTGTTTATATAACCACATAAATGGATTTCATCAAGTTCTAGCAAATAAGCAGTCGTATGCATAGTATATTTTCGTATAAAATTGTTGACTCCTTGAATTTCTTCAGCACTTTGAATTTTGGATCAGTTGTGTGTCATTTTTTATTGCAAGAAATGACATGTTCCCACTCACTTCCCTACGCTTAAAAGTGATTTAATCACCTTCCTCTTCACATCCCTTATGGAACTCCTAATTTAGGTACATTGTGGCATGCTTTGCATTCTCTTTGTAGCTTGTATCTCAATGCTTTTGGTTCCTTGGGAATACAAAAATCCTTCTAGAATTATACGACAAGGAATTTTTGTATTTAGGTCAATTATGTGTAAGGATCCTCCTGAATCATACAATGTAAGACAAAACTATTATTTTATGGAATATGCAATTCCTCAATGAAGGCTTATTGATTGGTACTCCCTTTTAAAATTCACCTAGTTATCGACTTAAAATATATTTTGGTCTAATTGTGTCATCGTGGTAGTAAGCTCAAATTTTGAGTGTGTAATTCTCTAACCTAGGTTCTTATGTATCTATTTCACTAAAATTATTGGGCATTTGTTTTCCATTTACCAACATTAATGGTATAGAAATGATAAAATCATAAGTTTTGGTTGAAATAATTTGTTGATACCAAAAATAAGCATTCATCATTGCATGCCATGGCATGCAATGTAGAAAGTAGTTGGAAATGGTGATTAATTATCAAACACATAAATTAATTTATTGATGCCTATCTAATAAATTAATTGGTAATCACATAAATTAATTTATCAATGCTTGTCTAATCAAAACTTTATAATGTAAAATCACCTCATTATTTATTTATAAGTTTCTTAAAAAAATCTAAAAAAAAATTATAGTATGAGTCAACATAAGTGTGATTATTTATCCCCATGAAAATGTTTGAACAATCTATCGATCATAATATACTATGTTGGATGGATAGTCATAAACGCCAAAAATCAAAACTTGTTCCCAAATCTATAGACAACAAAGGCCCTATATGTTTTGACAATCTCTTAATAAGACACATGCATTCCCTCATTGATTTTGATCATATTCATGTTATAAGAGGAATCACTAATTAACATGCAACCCACCAAGCCGAACCCCCTCCCCCATTTCCCCTTCCCCAAACACTCAAAACCTACTATTGAATGAAACAAAAGTTGTATTTAAAACATAGCCTAAATAAAATGAGGCAATTGTTGAGAAATCTAGGGGAAACAACAGTAGGTGATTTATCTTATTTTTATAACTACTTGTGATGACTTTTTTTACTTATCTCAATTATATTCTTCTTTAGCACGATTAGAATTTTGTTATTTTTATCAAATAACTATCAAAACATAATGAACAAAGAGACAAAGTACACAAGATATAGGTGATCAACTAGAACCAAAAATTCTCCAATCTGAGAGGAAAACCCACAAGAATTATTATTCTTATAGAATCTTCAATTGATGAATTCCAAGACCTAAACCCTTTACCAAGAACCTCTCCACTCCAAATCACAATTCTACCTTGAACAACTCTTCTTCCTTCTAAGTCAGCACTAGTCAACAAACTGCTACGCTATTGATTTCAGCTTCTCTTCAATGTTTACCCTCTTATTATAGGCTTGTAATCTTTGGGCTACCTGCAATCACATAAATCTTGCATGTGTGATTTGATTGGGGTATATTGGTGAGTCTTCTCTCCTTTGCTTGACATGCACTCTTCTCCTTATGAATTTGGCTAGTAATGAAGATTCCTTTTTGACCTTCATCTCAGCTCCTTTAAATTTTGATATAACCCTACTACAGAAACCCTAGTCGCATTCACATCTGTGAGTGGAGGGACCCAAAAAAATACTAGAAACCTTCGATCTTCTTCTCAATTTCTTAGCTACTTAAGAGTATTTCTTCCTTCCTTTCTCGCACTTCTTTCTTATTCATGGATGCTTTATTGATGCCTCCTAAGGTGAGCTTGATTCCTCCTTTATATAGGCTCTTCTCCATGCGATTAGGCCAACTTCTCTTCATCCTAGGCTGACATGTCATATTGTGTAGGTTGATTGCTTTTTTTGAAGGTTGACTTGCTTGTAGCACTTGGACAAGGCCTTAGAGAGTCTTTTGACTCTAACATTGACTCAAATAAATTCCTTTACAATATGTAACATGTCCCAAATGGGTTTTTCATACATGACAATCACCTAGAAGCTCTCAAAGAGAACTTGACCTAAAAATAAATTTCCTTGAGCATCAAACCCATGCCTCCGGATCAACAATAATAATTTATTTTTCTCATTACATCAAATACATAAAATCATGATTACACATTTTTTTAACCATAAAGAGTATATATTTTATATATTAAAATGTACCTACTCACATGCAAAATACGATATTTTTACATCAAAATTCAGAATCTTTCCTTGGTTGTAGATGATACATTAAGGCCAACTCTTATTCGAGTTTTTTTTTTTCCAGTCGTTCCACAATCAAAATTTATCACTATATTCCTACTGTTAAATACAATACAAAACTGAAGTAACAGGTATATACATGTATGTTTTGACATATAACAAAAAATAGTATAAGTAGAAGAGGTGCTTATTCCTCGATCGGGGCCAGATTGTTGAGGTCCAGGGACTTTGGCTCCACATCCTCCAGCCTTCGAATTCGCTCTCTTTTCTCCAATTGACGCTCTTTCATCTCAATAGCGTCCTTATGGTGTTGATGCACACACATTTGCAGAATATCTGTACCATTCCTAAATTCGCCATCTTGATCTTACTATTACCACCTCCCCGAGCCCAATTTTCACTAGCACTCCCCAACATGTGTCAATGAAGACCCCAGGAACCCAAGCTAGTGCTCTCAGTGACAGAGCTTCCTTGCCCACTCATTTTGACAGACACAAGATCTTCTCTGGGTAGCCAAACATACACAAGATGAAAAACAAACCTGGGACACCCAACAGGCCAAAAAGGCCATCAAACGGGAAATTTACTAGACCTTAAAGGTTGATTCCCCTAATTCTCGTCCCAGTCGACTGAACTCAGAGCCCACCAAGCATAATAGTGAGCCACCAGAGCTCCCCTAGCAGGACACAAGACCCACCAACACTCTAGACAGACGGAGAATCACCACTGCACTTAAACACCAGCCACAACAACAGTAACAGAGTCGAGGACTCTTTAGCCACCCCAGCCAGAGCCTTCATGCTTTTGAACATACCATTATTCCTTTTATAACCACCTACAGTACACCAACATAAGTAAAATGAAAACATGGTACCACACTTGCTTGCATCCCAATGGTGATCCATAATTCCTCTTACCTTATATGCTTATCGTAAATCCCTCTTCAACTTCTTCCCATGCTCAACCTGCAACTTTCGGAGCCTATGGAGTAAATTCATACCCCATGAACTCATCATTCCCACGATCCTAGTACAAATTTGTCAGCGTTTTCAAGTGAAGTTGAAGTAGGATCTCTATATGCACGCAACGAATAATTTGTAGGTACTAGGTGGAGGGAAATCATGGTGCATAACTCCACGATGTGGCATTATCTTATTATATTGTGTGCCATAGATTAATAGAGCGATCATAGGGAAGTAAACTCCGATAAGGTTAAGGGTGATAAATAAATCAGGAGGTCTATTGAGGCATGGAAAAATAGAAGATGGTGGGAGGATGTGACAACTACACATATCGAGAGGGGGGGGGGGTTGGGGGCGAGAGGCGGGGGGGGATAAGGGGAAGGAAGTGGGAGGGGGGGTAAGGGAGGATGGGTGGGTAGGGGGAAGGGGGGGGAGATAATGGAGCGAGGGGTGAGGGAGGGGGAAGAGGGGAGGCCAACAATGTGTCCAAGGGTGAGATGAATGGGGGATGTACCTAGCCACCAAGGGTGGGGGGGAGAAGAGAGGGGAGGGAAAGAAAATGGGGAGGTCTGAAGAATGAGGGGGGTAAGGGACTAATAGGCATCCTTCTACCCCCAAAAATTCTAAGTTTCAGGTCTTATTCCCATAAGCTTGGTCAGAATATAGCTCCATATTAGCTTTCTTATTCATGGTTATGGTATACATAGGTTTCCTTCAATTCCATTCACCACGGTTTCTTCTTCTTTAATCCTGCAAGCCAGGTTAGCTTGTTTTCAGCCTCCTTGTTGTTTCCTTTGAGAATATGGTAGAAGGTTACTTTGTCAAAGAGATGGGTCATTCCTTGGGCCCTCCTGATGACTTGATTAAGAATAGTGTTGTGATTTGGGGTATTATTCCTCATTTGATTTGTTTCTATCATGTAATCAAGAAGGATTTGGAGCTCCTTAATGCCTTTATTGATGGCCAAATTCATTCCAAGGAGTAACCCATAATCCTATGCTTGATTGTTTGTTCTCCTGCCTAGACTTCAACCATAACTTTCTTTGATGTTTCCTTTGGGATTTATGAGAATCCCTCCCCCTCCTCCCACCCCAGATGATTACATGTGTTATTATGAAAACCGAACCTAGTTACATATTTCAACACTCCCTCTCAACTAGGGAGGTATCATGATCTATACAAGGTACTTGGACATTCTCAATCTCAATAATTCTCATAAGAAGAGTTGGAATGGTAACCCATTTTTATAACATCATATAATCCAACATTTTCACATAGAAAAGCCTTGACTAACAGATCTATCTCTCCACAAGATCAAAGCACAATGTTGGTGACACCAAATATTTATAGACACCATCATCATTATCTCTCAAGGAGCATACCCCACCTGAGTGTTCACGGGGTATGTCCTTCCAGGACTATTCTTATCTTGGATTCCCCATCCTCAAAGAATATTGGCCATCTATGACTACTCTTATCTTGGATTTTCTACCACATCCTCAAAGAGTATCATATGTCAGATACTTACCCAATCCTCCATCATTTCTTCCCAAGTGAAGACAATAATGATGTGTTTATCTCTCTCTCTCAAGTAGGGAGGATATACCCATTCCTATAAAAGGAATGTAACCAAGCTCCATCTCAATCAAGGACTTGTTTCCAAGTTTCTCCTTAATCGGAAACTTGCTTCTAGGCTCCCTCTTAACTAAAGTCATGTTTCCAGCGGTAGCTCTTTCTTCATTGGTGGAGATCATGGGACCTTCAACTACTTGTAGCACTCCTCCATTCAATGTCATTAATTTCATTTAATGTTATGGATCCTTCAACTTTTGGGACGTCTTTGTACGGAATCATCCATCCATTACTTTCCTTCTCGAACCATGTCAGTCATGTCATCCTTCCTTTCATTGGAAAGTGTTCTACTATATCATATATGTTTTTTCTTTGTACAGCTAATTTTTCCAGTATTTTCCATCCTTCCACATGAGTATTGGTTGTAGATGACATCCACACATTCTCCTTAGGTGTCATTGTAGTAACTCATCTAGATATTGTTCAAAAATCATTGTGATGGCCTTTCATCATCACATCTGCTTGTTGCATCATCAACATCCTGCATACATATTAACACATCTCCAAGATATTCAATTTTCAAGGGTCTTCTTTATTTCCATACTTTCCGAAGGTATTCATATATTTCCCATTGATATATCATATTCAAATCTTCTAGTCATCGGATATTGATTTCCTTTTCCATGTGTTCATAGTCGCATTTATCATGATCTCTTATTTCTTTCTTTTGTCACATATTTCTCCCCATGAACTTATAGTTCCTTCATCCTTATAGACCACCTCATATTCCATACGAGGACATATTATGTTGATTTAATTTAGACAATATGTGACATGTGCCTTCATGCATTGTTCCAATGAAATAGATCCCTTTCCTTTGATCATACTCATGAGGTAGAGTATCTATTCCTATTATCTGCAACTATATAATGGCATGACTTATCTTATCAAACATATGCATACATACCGCTTCCCTTCCTTTTGGTCATCTAGACTTCCTTCAGAAACTTCATTTCCTTGATTGAAATTATTTCAACCATCTTGACATGCTCCATTCCTTCTTCATCATACCATAATTCTTTCAAACAATAAATTATATCCAAAGTGTAATTCTCAACGAGATATTTTTTTATTCCAACAAATGAACCTTCTAATGAAGATTCTAGTAGAGGATCTTGATTATCCTCATAATGCAAATGCTCCTTCCCAATGGTGTACGATGAGCTTCATATACTAGATGATTCTCTTCTACCCATAAGTTCTACTTATGATTCTAGTGAGGTTATCAAAAGAGACTTCCTTCTATTGATTATTGTCATAGAATTATACTTCTGCTATATTTAAAACTTCTTATGATTATTTCTTGAGTTATTTCTTCAGTCACATGCTCCTATGATGCCATATCCTAAAATGATGCATCCTATCATGCTTCTAATGATTCCTTCAATGATAGCCATATTTTACAAAAACTGAAAAGAACAAGGTGGAGAGGTGATCTGGTGGATAAGTTTAATGCTCAAAATTAAAAATTATTGGATTGGCTCGAAACCAAAGCCAAAGTGAAGATCTCATCACCCTGAATCCAACACAACTCACTTCACTCAAAACCGACATCGTATGCTCCGGATATCGCATTATGGTCGAATTGGAAAACAACCAAAAAATTGGAATGTGGGTTGCAGGTACATGCAATCAACAGTTTGTATGCTAACTATGTTGGGTATTTGTTATATTCTTTCAACAACTAGTCACGTGTGATGGGGTCACAGGGGGGCGATAGCCCACATGTGCGTTGTGCCGGGCGCAACAAGGGGGTCACAGGGGGGGCGATAGCTCCCCATGTATGTTGCATTGGGCGCAGCAGGGGGGTCATAGGGGGCGCGATAGTTGCCCCTGTACATTGCACCGGGTGCAGCAGGGGGGTCACACGGGGGTGGAAACCCCCACTGTTCAGGGTCCGGGGCATTGCCTCGGGAAAAAAAATTTGGACCCTATTTTTCGGTGGGTAGACTCGCCCATGTTTTTGTGCATGGGTTTGTACATGGTTTTGGGGCATGATGGTTTTTTGCCCCTGGTATTTTGTAGATCCGATCAAGGGAACTACGGTTATGTTCTAATCCAGGGTTAATGGATTGGGGTTTATGTATGCTTCAGCATGTATATATATGTGTTGTAACACTAAAAGGAATATAATGAAAAATCAAGCTAGTCGTCCCGATTTGGGATCCAGGGGAAAATCTCTGTGTATATTTGTTTTATTTTTTATGCTCTCGCTATTGTTTATTTTCTATTTTTAAGATTCGTTTGCAAATAATTTCTGTACAGGGTTAAAACCTACAGAATGGGCATTTGACCAGGATTGGTTGTGTATTTTGTGGACCAGTTGTTAACTGCGACTTGTCTCATTTTGATTGGTTGTGGAATGGAAATTTTTGATTGGTTAATGTGATTAGGAGGTGTCCCAATGAGGGAGTGCCATGTCAGCCAATTGGTGGCTGCCACGTGGCCTCCACTCATTCGTGAAAAAATTTGTTATTAGGTTGAGCTACCTCCACAGGTTTGAACACAAGACCTCATGCCGGCTAGTCAAGCCCTCCATCGACCCGACTGTATTGGTTCTTAAAAACCATAGTATAAATGTTCTAATTGAAGTTTCATAGCAGCGGAGCCGGGGGTGGGGACCAGGGTTAACCCTTAACACCTGATCCACCCAACCCACGCAATGTTCTAGGAAACTAGGGGTCCGAGGTTAACCCTGGCACCAATCATATTATATACATGTTATAACCAAATTTCGGTGGTGAAATTTATATGTTTCCCAAATCATGTATTAAACCTTATCCAAATTTTGGAACCATATAACCGGAGGTCAATACATATGTCGCAACCATATGGTAAAACACCTATATAGTGTTAACCTAAAGTCTTAGCAGATCGGAAATTTGTTAACTAGTGGATAACTCCAACCAGGTCACATGCTAACCATCGCAGCGGAAGTTAAGTTTTATGCAATGGTGAGGATGGTTTGAATAGACATTTAGGCAGGTACGTAGCATATGTGACGGGTATAGTGATTAACTCCACAGTTAAGGCATGCAGCCAGGAGCAGAACCCTCATGGTGCAGGGTTCCTAAAAACTCAACCACACAGCACCGTAATTAAACCCACATTCAACTAGAATCCAGGAATTGGCAGTAAATTAACCACCTCCGAAATCAACGGCACATAGCGCACCAAGTGGTGCATTTTTATGCAGTTAAAGGCTGACATAGTCAATTTAAGGAGGTGAAAATTTGCACCCGGTGTGGCAGGAATCTCATCGACATGGGGTGAATTTTTCATTCCACGTGGCTGCAAAAAGTAGAATTTGTAGAACAATTTGCAAGAAAGTGTGAATTGTAGGAGAGTTAGCATAAAAACTTCTATGGAGCATAACTCAGTCATTTTTTTACCTTTTTGAGTGCAAAAAGAGCCCAACTAGGGGTTTTTTACTATTCTGGAGCCATTGAGACATTTTTTTAACATTTTGAGCACTGTAACTTGATGTAAACACATATTTTTTAGCATAATTAAAGAGGCCCAACATTGGAAGTTGGACCAAAAGATGTAACCCAGGAGGGGTGAACTCCTTCATCGTTTGTTGTCTTGTGTACAGTGTTATGGTACTGATGTATTCTTTATTTTCAATTGAGTTTTAAATCATGTTAATGTGTTAGTGAAATTGACATAATTGACTAAAAACCCTAATCATTTCACTTGAAATTTTCACCATAAACTCTCAAGTTTTCGTATACAGATCAATTTGGTATCAGAGCTTTGGTTCTTAGTTTTCTTTGAGGGTTTAATTTTGTTGCAATTGTTTTTTATGCTTACAAGTTTGAAGCTCAAAAGAGGAGAAGGAAATATTTTGGTTGCAAGTCCTCAAGTTAGTTCAAGGACATGGAGAGCACATTCGCCACAATCTCCACCACAAATTTCACGTCAAGTTTCACCAGAAGATTCACCATTAATGGCACATGAAGGAGAGCCTAAAAATATTTCTAAGGATAAGAAGGATTTCAGAAAATCATTCTTTGATATCACACAAATGGTGAAAGTCCTCTATGAAGAGAGAAATACAAGGTTGCAAGGTGAGAGATCCAATCCTCCAAAGGGACATAAGCCTCCAAGAGGAGATGGAGGAGATAGGGACAAGCCTCCAAAATGGAATGGTGGCAAACCACCTTTAACACCACCTTTCTCTTCAGCTCTATCCTCGCCATCATATTCACCATCGTCATCTTCTACATCAACCCCTTCACAAACACCTCCACATTCTCCAAAGGAACATGGTAAAATTCCATTTTTAAAACTTGACATAAATTTTGAATTGCCTATGCATACTGTAGAGGTAAATGCTGAGAGATTAGATAATTGGGTTCCTCAACTTGAAGTGTATTACAGGATAAAAAGGATCAAGGATGATGAGACCAAGATTCAGCTTGCTTCATTAATATTGGAAAGTGGAGCACTTATTTGGTGGGAATTCAAAATTCAAGAGGACATGAAAAAACATGGTAAGGTTTGTTAGATTATTAAATATTACAGAGCAATGAAACACATAAAATATGCGGAAAACACAAGCACACAAAACACATAAAACCAGAGAGACACAGATATACGTGGTTCACCCAGTTTGGGCTACGTCCAACCCAAAAAACCAGTCCTTCCTTTCTATTATCCAGCAAAATGAAGAAACAAAACCTACAGCAGATCCACTGTAATATCCTCTGTTCTCTCTCACAGTCTCCCTATCTGTTTCCCACTCAGAGAATACACACATAATACACAGCCGCAATACAATACCCTCATAAAATCGAGGGGTTTCCTTCTAGGGCAAAAAACCCTAAACTAAACATAACTTCTATCGTCAGATCATTTGCCTAATGAACGGCCCAGATTGACTAGAAATTACTATACTTTTACAAGGAAATTTTACATCTTTTTTTTTGGGGGGGCTCCATAAAGTCGATGACGCCCCCCCTAGGACCCCCCACGGCAGCGATTAATTACGGGTGGCATTTCCGCCCCATTTAAGGTACAGGGGTCCAATGTTGTGATACAAAGTAAACAAGATAATCAAGCTCCACACCCAACAATATCCCACTTGGAGACTGATTGTAGCAACTCCACCGCTACTTCATTTGTTGGACAATGACTCCTCTTTGGACCTGGCTATTTCTCATCTTCATCATCATCCTTGAAGACCAATTGAAACTGAGCACATTCTTAGTTTCTCCCTGGTTACAACTTTTGTTAGCATATCTGCAGGATTCGGTTAGGTATTCTTTCTAATTTTCAACTTCCAGATCTCATCAGAGTGAAATGTATAATTTGAGATGTATAAATGAACTTTTAATGAAATACAAAATTGCAAGATGAATGTGCATTTTTGTTGTCATTGTAATAGTGTGCACCACATCATGTCACTTTATCTAATTCATCCAAACCTTTTAGAACTAAATTATTTCTTTACTAGCCTATGTATAATACAGAACACAATCATTGTTATTGAAAAGTAATCACTTTGGGGCTTTGAAACCTAACCGTATACTATGTTCTCACCCATATAAACACACATAACATAAGAAAGGTGCTCCTCCTGTTATCTCTGTCACCTGCCATATCTGCATCAATATATCCCTGTAGAGCAATGTTTGAACCACCAAAGCATAATGCTTGATTTGTGGTACCTCTCAAATATCTGAGAATCCATTTTACTGCCATCCAATGTTCTTTTCCTGGATTGTTCATATACTTGCTTACAACTCCCACTGCATGTGCAATATCAGGCCTTGTGCAGACCATTGCATACATTAAGCTTCCAAATGCTGATGCATATGGAACTTTAGACATATAATCCATTTCTTCCTGGGTCTTTGGGCACATCTCCTTACTAAGTTTGAAATGGCTAGCAAAAGGTGTACTAACTGGTTTTGTATTGTGCATATTAAATCTTTTCAACACCTTTTGTATGTACTCATTCTAAGACATTGTTAATTTTCGATTTTTCCTATCTCTGGTTATTCTCATACCAAGGATCTGTTTTGCAGCTCCCAAATCCTTCATTGCAAATGAATTTGCCAATTTTTGTTTGAGCACATTTATTTCCTGCATGTTAGACCCTGCAACAAGCATGTCATCTACATACAATAACAATATAATATAGTTGTCATCATTTTGCTTTTTCAGATAAACACAATGATCAAAGTGACATCTAGTATAACCTTGTTCAGACATAAACTTGTCAAATTTTAGATACCACTGCCTTGGAGCCTGTTTTAAGCCATACAAGCTCTTCTTTAACCTGCACACCAATTTTTCTTTCCCTTTGACCTCATATCCTTCTGGTTGCTGCATGTATATATCTTCCTCCAAATCTCCATGGAGAAATGTTGTCTTTACATCTAACTGTTCAAGATGTAAATCTTCCACTGCTACAAGACTTAAGATAGTTCTGATTGAATTCATCTTAACAACAGGAGAAAATATTTCATCAAAATCAATACCTTTATTTTGTGCAAACCCCTTCACCACAAGTCTAGCTTTGTACCTCTGTTTTCCTCCATCTTCTTCCTTCAGCCTGTAAACCCATTTATTCTGCAATGTAGTTTTACCTGCAGGCAACCTGACTAAGTCCCAAGTCTGGTTATGCATTAAGGAGTCCATCTCTTCTTCCATGGTTAGCTCCCACTTCTTCCTGCTTTCAACCTGCATTGCTTCTTCATAACATTCAGGTTCACCAGAATCAGTCAACAATAAATAATATAATGAAGGAGAGTATCGTTCAGGGGGTCTACTTATCCTGGTAGATGTTCTAACACCACTTTCAGGTGTTTGAGGTGCCTGTTGTTGTTGTGGTGGTTGTTGCTGTTGTGGTTGTTCATTATTATTATTTTCAGGCACCTTTACTTTTTCAGTTATCTCATCAAGAACTGTGTATTCCTTGCTTTCTTTTTCCTGTTTCTTTTCCTGCAACTGATTCTTATACAAGACATTTTCATTGAATATTACATCTCTGCTCCTAATGATTTTGTGATTTTCATAATCATATAAGCGATAACCAAAATCATTAACACCATATCCAATAAAGGTACATTTCTTTGATTTTGCGTCAAGCTTTGTTCTATTTTCTTTATTAATACGGACAAAGGCCTCACAACCAAAAGGCTTTAAAAAAGAGTAGTTTACCTTTTTACCTGTCCATGCTTCCTTTGGAATACCACCATCCAAGGAACTTGAAGGCCCTCTGTTTATTAGATAAACAGCAGTATCTACAGCATCTGCCCAAAATTGTAAAGGCAATCCTGCATGCAATCTCATGCACCTTGCATGCTCCATGATTGTTCTGTTCATCCTTTTTGACACACCATTTTCTTGTGGTGTTCTTGGAACTGCCTTTTCTCTACGAATTCCATGCTCTGAACAGTACCTATCAAACTCTTTGCCGCAATATTCACCTCCATTGTCTGATCTGAGACACTTCAACTTCTTTCCTGTCTCAATCTCAACCAAAGCTTTCCATTTCTTGAAAGTATCAAATACATCAGATTTATTTTGAATACAATAAATCAAAGTTTTTCTAGTTGCATCATCAATAAACTTAACATAATAGTGAGAGCCACCAAGAGATGATGCCTGAGAAGGTCCCCATACATCTGTATGCACAAGCTCCAATTTTTCGCTCTTCTTTTCTTTCCCAACTCTGAGAAATCTGACTCTCTTTTGTTTTCCATAAATGCAATTTTCACAGAAATCCAAATCAACATTCTTCAAACCTGGCAACAAATTTCTTGAGTGAAGAATCTTCATTCCCTTCTCACTCATGTGTCCGAGCTTATGATGCCATAATGCTGCATCTGCTCCTTTGGAAGTTAAAGCATTAACAGAGTTAGAAATACCATTGCATAAATACAATGTACCAACCTTTTCGCCTTTTGCTATTACCAGGGCTCCTTTGGTGACCTTCCAAGATTTATCTGTGAAAGTTGTCACACAACCTTCACCGCCTAACTGCCCTGTTGAAATCAGATTTTTCTTTAGATCTGGAACATGCCTTACCTCCTTTAGTAGCCATTGGTTTCCATTCTGTTGTTTTACAATAAATTTACCCATTCCAACAATTTTACAGGGTTTATCATCACCCAAATGAACTTGTCCAAAATCTCCTTGAACATAGTCATGAAAATATTTCTTATCAGGTGTGGCATGGAATGAAGCCCCTGAATCTACAACCCAAGAATGAATAACATTTTCGAAAGAAAGAATCAAAGCATCTTGTAACACATCACCTGTCACATTTGCTTCATGATTGTTTTCTTATTGTGCATCTCCTTCTTTTCCCTTCCGAGATCTACAGTCTTTCTTTAGGTGTCCTTTCTTTCCGCATTTCCAGCACACTATCCCCGATCTGGACTTGGATCTGCCTTTCCTTGATTTACTGCGATATCCTGAGCTCTTTCCTCTTTCCATTCTCCTTCCCCTAGACTCTGCACTCAAAGCATTACCCGATGTCTCACCGAAGCTTTTCTGTCGCATTTCCTCGCTAAGGATAGCACCGACAACATCATCAAACTTTAAAGTACTAGATCCAGAGACAAAGTTACTAATAGCCATTACTAAACCATTCCAACTCTTTGGAAATGAGCACAATAATAACAGAGCTCTAACTTCATCATCAAAGTTTACCCCTATAGAACTTAACTGACTAGTAACTGTATTAAAATCATTTAAATGGTCTGCAACAGATCCACCTTTCGACATCTTCATATTAAATAAACATTTCATGAGAAATACCTTGTTTGAGGCTGAGGATTTTTCATATAGTTTCGCCAACATCTACATCAAACCCTCTGTTGTTGTTTCCTTCGAAATATTGAAGGCGACTGACGCCGCAAGGCACAACCGTACTATTCTGAGTTCCTTTCTATCGAGAATGTTCCATTCCGTGTCTGTCATGGCCGTCGGCTTCTTTGTTTTTCCGCTCAATGGTAGGTACAGATCTTTCTGATACAGATAATCTTCCATCTGCATCTTCCACAGCAGGAAGTTTTTGCCATTAAATTTCTCGACCCTAAACTTACCATCTTCCGCCATTTCTCCCACTCGAACCAGGAACCCTTCTTTCCTGCGAGTTTATTAGCCAGATATACCTTCGGCTCTGATACCAGTTGTTAGATTATTAAATATTACAGAGTAATGAAACAGATAAAATATGCGGAAAACACAAGCACACAAAACACATAAAACCAGAGAGGCATAGATATACGTGGTTCACCCAGTTTGGGCTACGTCCACCCCAAACAGCTAGTCCTTCCTTTCTATTATCCAGCAAAATGAAGAGACAAAACCTACAGCAAATCCACTGTAATATCCTCTGTTCTCTCTCACAGTCTCCCTATGTGTTTCCCGCTCAGAGAACACACACATAATACACAGCCGCAATACAATACCCTCATAAAAGCGAGGGTTGCCTTCTAGGGAAAAAAACCCTAAACTAAACATAACTTCTACCGTCAGATCATTTGCCTAATGAACAGACCAGATTGACTAGAAATTACTATACTTTTACAAGGAAATTTTACATTTGTTTTTAGCTTCGAGGGCGCTGCCCCCGAAACCCGCCGCCAGGGGGGGCTCCATAAATTCGTTGCCGCCCCGCCTGGACCCCCCACGGCAACGATTAATTACAGGTGGCATTTCCGCCCCATTTAAGGTACAGGGGTCCAATGCTGTGATACAAATTAAACAAGATAATCAAGCTCCACACCCAACAAGTTTTATCTTCTTGGAATGTTTTTGTTGTTGCATTGACAAGACAATTTTATCCATTATCGTACATTCAGAAAGATATCATATATTGGAAAAAATTTAGGCAATTAAAGGGTTAAAGTGTGCAAATTTATACCCAAGAGTTTAGAAGGAGAGCATCGATATTGGGTGTAGATTTGTCATCTCAAGAAACTTTTCTCAAATACATTGAAGGTTTGTATAACTATTTGAGACACACTATTCTCATGTTTCACCCTACAAGTTTAGATGAGGTTTGTGTACAAGCCACACATCTAGAAGCAAGAGGGAAACATGTTTATGATGAAACAATTGAGAACACCTTCGAATCTGGAGATAAAGTAAATAGTAAGTTTAAGTAAAAAGGAAAGAAGAATGCTACCATCAAGATGGAGAAATAAAAACTCACATGCAAACATTTTTCCAAAGAGGGTCATGATGAAGATCATTGTTGGAAACTTCATCCAGAGACGAGGCCAAAAAAGTTTAATAACAAGGAGAAGGAGAAGACAGTTGCAACTACACAAAATGATTTAGGTTTTGATTCTGGGAATGAAACAAAGATCACAGTCATGGGTTTGAAAGTTAAGGATATTGCAAGTACTATTTCTTCAACTTGTCTCAATGATACTCAAAATGAAAAAACAAGAATTGAGCTTTTCCATATTAGAGTTATTTCAAAACATACCAAGATAGACACATTGTTTGATAGTGGTTCACAAGCAATTATTATCTCTGAAGACATTGTCAAGAATTTGAATTTAGATACCATTCCTAATTCTAAACCATTTCCTTTAGGTTTGGTATTTGAGAATGAAAAATTTGAGGTGAAAAGGAAGTGCATACTTAGATTTTCAATCACTGCAAACTTTCTTGATGAAATTGAACTTGATGTAGTTTCGTTTGATATTTGTGGTATTGTTTTGGGAATCCCATATCTTTATGATAAGAGATCCATTTTTCTTCTCCATGAGAACAAATATCATTTGTTCAAGAATGGGATTGAGTACATTGTTAGAGCACATAACAAGAAAATGAGTTTGTCTCTTATGAATGTTGGACAAATGAATATAATTGTTGATGCTAGACATAATTTTGCATTATTAATGTTCAAGCACAATCATGTTGAGAATGAAGCCTTTCAAGGATATGAATCAAGTTTGAAATATGATTTAAAAGAGGTTTCTAATGCATGTGATAAGATGTTTCAGGAGTCTAACATGTTGCCTCCTAAAAGAGGTAAACAACATGAAGTGAATTTTCACCAAGATGCATCATTGTAGAACATTGGTGTGAACATGATGTTAATGTTAAAGAAAGCAGCGGTCAAAGAGAAAATGAAAAAGGAATTTTACAAAGAGGACATTCGTTCCAAAACTTCTTATTGTGGATTTCATAATGTTTTGGCTTTGAAAAAGGATGGTTCATGGCGATTTCAATCACATTTGGTAAAGAGGTGAGCCAAGTGCAAGGCTAGACATGTTAAGTATCGTCATGACGACAGTGTTCAAGGTGAGAAGAATTTGAAATTGCATAAGTTTCCTTTGATTGAAGACTGGGGAGGGAATGTACATATTCCTTCAAAGGCAATTTGTTTTTCTGCATATTCTAGGAAATTGCAGCAAGATGTCATCTATGATAATAAGTCAAGGACTCCAAAATCAGGGAAAGTGATGTACTTTCATGAAAATCTCAAACTAACAAATTCAAGCAAATTTCAATGGATTGAGACTAGAAGGGTGAGGGATTTGTACCCTCATATATTTGTTGACTGATAAATATATTTTAGAGGTCAAAAATCTTCCATTGGGGAGGAATGATCACGTGGATTGGTTTAATGCTCAAAATTCAAAATTATCGGATTGGCTCAAAACCAGTGCCAAAGCAAAGATCCCATCGCCCTTAATCCCACGCAACTTGTTTCACTCAAAACTGACATAGGATTCTCCCGATATTGCATTCTGATCGAATTGGAAAACAACTAAAAATTTGGAATGTGGGTTGCAGGTACAACCAATCAAAATTGTGTACGCTGACTGAGCATTTTACTGGGTTTGACTATTTATTTTTTGGACCAATCTTTGACTACCACTTGTTTCATTTTGATTGGTTGTGAAATGTAGATTTTTTATTGGATAATGTGATTATAAGGTGGCGCAATGAGGGAGTGCCATGTGGGCGAATCAGTGGTTGCCACATGGCCTCCAATCATTCGTGATAAATTTGGTTATTAGGTCAAGATTCCTCCACAGGTTCGAACACGATACCTCATGCCTGCCAACCAAGCCCTCCACCAGCCTGGTTGTATTGGTTCTTAACAACCATAGTCGAAATGTTCTATTTGAAGTTAAACCCCTAACCACCGGTCCACACAACCCACGTGACGTGGTGGGAAACCAGTGGTCAGGGGTTAACCTCAACCCCAAACATATTATATACATGTTGTAACCAAATTTCAACGGTGGAATTTATATATTTCCCAAACCATGTATTAAACCTTATCCAAAGTTTGGAACCATATAACCAGAGGTCAATACATATGTTGCAACCATATGGTAAAACACTTATATAGTGTTAATCCAAAGTCTTGGAAAATTAAAAAATTGTTAACTGATGGATAACTCCAACCAGGTCACATGCTAACCATCGCAATGGAGGTTAAGTTTTATGCTACGACGGGGATGGTTTGAACCAACGGTTAGGAGGGTACATAGCACATGTGACGGTATAGTAGTAAATTCCACAGTTAAGGCCTTGTGGGCAGGATTGGAACCTTCCTGATGCAAGGTTCCCGCAAACTCAACCACATAGCGCTGCAACTAAACCCACGTTCAACCGGGGTCCAGGAATTGGTGATAAAACAACCACCTTTGAAATCAATGGCACATAACGCTCCAAGTGGCGCATTTTTATGTGGTTAAAGGCCGACATAGTCAATTTAAGGTGACAATTTGCACCCGGTGTGGCGGAAATCTCATCGGCGCGAGGCGAATTTATCACTCCATGTGGTCGAACAAGGCGGAGTTTGTAGAACAATTTGCAGGAAAGTGCGAATTATAGGACAATTAGCAAGAAAACTTCTATGGAGCATAACTCAATCATTTTTTGACTTTTTTGAGTGCAGAAAGAGTCCATCTAGGGGTTTTTGACTGTTTTGGATCCATTGGAGACATTTTTTTTAACATTTTGAGTGTTGTAGCTTGATTTAAATACATATTTTTGAGCAAAATGAAAGAGGCCCAACATTGGAAGTTGGACCAAGAGATGTAGCTCAGGAGGGGTGAACTCCTTCATCATTTTTTGTCTTATGTATATTGTTATGGTAGTGATGTCTTCTTTATTTTATGAAAAACTAAGTTTTAAAACATGTTAATTTTTTAATGAAATTGACATAATTGACAAAAAAACCCTAATCATTTCACTTGCAATTTTCACCATAAACTCTCAAGTTTTCATATATAGATCAAGAGGACTTATCTCAATCATAGTAGATATCTTTTACTTCTTCCACTTCTTCGGTGACATGGGCTTCTTCCCTTCCTTTTTTTTTTATTTTCCTTCTTGAGTTTTGGAAAATCTCTCTTGTAGTGCCCATATTCTTGACATCCATAGCATTGAACTTTTGACATATTATTCTTCCTTTTCTGAGGACAAAAATTCCCAAACTTTCCTCTCCTCTTCACCATGGTAGCATAAGCTTGAGTTTTCTCATTTGATCCTACATCGCTTTTTACCTTCAACATGGTTTATTCAATTTTTCATAGTGACCATAGTTCATTGAATGGAGTAGTTTCCTTATTTCCATAGATGATTGATGTAAACTTACCCCATTCCTCTCATAGTGCATTGAGCACTATAGTAGTCAACTCCTTGTCATACATTATCTCTCCCAATTCTTGTAGGTGATCCCTTATTTCAGACACCCTCATAAAGTATGAGGCTCTTCCTTCTTATTTTGGTATCTTCATCTTGTATAGTTCTTCTCTTAATGAGATCACTTCTCCTGTAGTGCTTACGGAGAAAAATTATACAAGTTTGGCATATATTTATTTTGATGTTTCTAATTTTGATACATGGGGAATGAGGGGATCCTTATTGGATTCTATGAGAATCCTTTGAGCCCTTACTTCCCTTTTAATGAATTTTGCAAAAGCTTGAGCTTTTCCTTTGGAGGTTTGGTGATTGAGCCCTTAACATGTTCCATGACTTCATTTTCTATAAGGTTAAGATCTGTCTTTTTCTTCCATGCAAGAAATTTTGTAGCCCCAACCAACTTGTTGCTTTCCTTGTAAAAAGACATTTTGATAAATTCTAATGTGGACATTAAAGATAATTACTTGAGAAGATGACGGTATATTCAACTTGTTGTCTTCTTTATTTTGATGATGATAATGATAAAATGTCTTCAATAGTTATCCTTCGAAGAGAGGGAGATCACCTTGGCTCCTTGATGATGATGAAAAATCCTTCTCCTGCTTCCCTTGTAAACTTTAAGAATATTTAAAATTCCTTTCCTTTCGTGGAGGTGTTTAAGGTCTTACTTCTGATAATTGAGCGAGGTTCCCAAGAATGCTTTCAAGCATAGAATCCTTCTTTGAACGAACTAGGATTTGTATCTCTTCTTCTACTTCTTCAAGATGATGATGTGATCCTTGCCCTTGAAGTGAATTTGAGATGAGATGTCCCTTTTGATGGTTGACGCTCTTGATGATCTTCTAGTGCTTCAGTCCTTCAGTGTCCTTTAACTTGTCCTTCCTTAACTTTGTCACCTTAGCTATGACACCATGTTGATAAATATAGGGGCAACAACAGTAGGTGATTTCTCTTACTTTTATAACTTTTCATGATGAATTTTTACTTATCTCAAATATATCCTTCTTTAGCACGATTAGAATTGTGTTCTTTTCATATAAAAAAATAAAAACATAATGAACAAAGAGACAAAGGAAAAAAGATATAGGAGATAATCCAAAGCCAAAACCTCTCTAATCTGAGAGGAAAACCCACAAGAATTATTCTTCTTATAGAATCTCCAATTGACAAATTCCAAGACCTAGACCCTTGACCAAGAACCTCTCCAAAACCAAGTCACAATTCTTCCTTGAACAACTCTTCTTCCTTCTACATAATTTCTAGTCAAACTAACTGCTACACCACTAATTTCATATTCTCTTCAATTTTCAGACTCTTATTACAGGCCTGCATGTAATCACAGAAATCTCGCATTGTGAAATGATTGGGGCAAATTGGCGATTCTTCTCTCCTTCGCGTGACCTGCACTCTTCTCCTCATGACTTCAGCTAGTAATGAAGCTTCCTTTTTTACCCTGATCTCGGCTCCTTTAAAGTATCACTACTACATTTGGCGGAAATTACGGCACTTGGTTCCGACGCTTTTGACCAAATGTCGGAAATTTTCCCAAATTTTTTCCATCCCGCCCGAAACCGTCGCTATACCGACGTCTATAGAAAAGTGTCGCAATACCGACACTTAAAAATGTGTCGCAATTGCGACGATTGGAGGAAGACGTCGCAATTGCAACACCATGGCCCAAAGCGTCGCTATTGAGACGACTCCAAACGTCGCAACTGCGACACAATGTCTAGGTGTCGCCATTGCGACGTTTGGAGGCACCCGTCGTAATAGCGACGCCTTTTCCGCCGTCGGTATAACGACACTTATTTTCGCGCTACATAAAAATACCAAACTTATATGCGCGCTACATAAAAATTTGAAACTTATATGCGCGCTACATAAAAATGATTTTATTGTTTCGTATTTGTCGCAATAGCTACATTAACGTCTGATATCACGTGCGCATTCTCCCTTTGCTCTTGCAGAACAGCATTTTCCCTCAGCATTCGCGCTCAGCTCTTGCAGAACAGCATTTTCCCTCAGCATTCGCCCTCAGCGTTCGCCTTCAGCTCTTGCAGAACAGCATTCGCCCTTAGCTCTTGCAAAATGGCAAGTTCTTACTGCAGGCCCTTCCTCCTATAGTAGGGTTGACTCTATTTGGGTTTTTTTGGTCAATTCCATTGGATTGTGTTAGGCTGTAGGGTTCTCTCTAGATGTCAAGAATCAAGATTCAATACCCTCTATTATCTTCATCACCCAATACAAGATTTAAATTTTTCCCAAAGAAACGCCTATTAATTTGGCAGCCATTATTTCTCCCTGCTTTAAAAACCCTACATTTAAATGAAAACAAGCATTGCATTTCAACTACAAAAATATATTAGTGTTCAAATGTACATGTGTGCTACATTAACGTCTGATATCACACGCGCATTCGCCCTCCGCTCTTGCAGAACAGCATTCGCCCTCAGCATTCGCCCTCAGCTCTTGCAGAACAGCATTCGCCCTCAGCATTCGCCCTGAGCTCTTGCAGAACAGCATTCGCCCCGAGCTCTCTGCACGAAAGATCGCCCCAGATCGCCCTTCCTTTCGAACATTCGCCTCGCCCCGTGAATAAAGATTTGCCCCCGCATTCGCCGCCGTTCGCTCCGCCTTGGCACGCATTCGCCCCCGCCTTGGAAATGGTACCTTCATCGCAGCCCTTCCTCCTATAGTAGGGTTGACTCTATTTGGATTTTTTTGGTCAATTCCATTGGATTGTGTTAGGCTGTATGGTTCTCTCTAGATGTCAAGAATCAAGATTCATTACCCTCTATTATCTTCATCACCCAATACAAGATTTAAATTTTTCCCAAAGAAACGCTTATTAATTTGGCAGCCATTTTCTCCCTGCTTTAAAACCCTACATTTAAATGAAAACAAGCATTGCATTTCAACTACAAAAATCTATTAGTGTTCAAATGTACATGTGTGCATCACTTGTGTAGGGTATTCCTATTCCACTTTCACATTATCCAAGAATGTGTGCAGTATAGTTCATATTTTTTGTGATTTAGATTATCTTGAAAAAGGAAAGGTAAATTATTTCCCATGGAAAAAGAAGGTTTTCCCTTTTATAGGTTGTTTGGACTTACGTGGAAAAATTTATGGTATGCCTTTCATATTATGTAGTTTAAATTTGAATTAACAGATTATTCTACATGAAAATATAATTACCTATGTGATGTCCTTCATCACTAATTAAAATTATAGGGTTTCAATTTCCTAGACTCTAACTCATCTGATGCTAAATTCTAGGTTCCCATTGGTGGATCACTCTTCCATTGATTTCCTTTCCCTCTGGATCTTGTCATACTTTAAAAGTCATCAATGATACATATATTATTTCAGGTATCCCAAAAGGCTTTATAGTAGAACATATTGTGAAGTTTTTTTGACACTTGAGGATTCTTTTTAGAACTGCAACGTGGTCTATGCTATCGAGTTACATATCAAGCAACTTGTCCTTAATAACCACACTATGAGGTAGGTTCAACCAGTTTGAACTTGTTGGGACATAGCATATGAAGTTGTGTGATGAGTCCATATCACAGGTCTATTATGGTGAAAAAAAGTGAAGACACGTAATGATAGTTATTATGTTAACATTACTAGAAACATTTTCGAAATTATCCATGCTATCAAGATGTCAAAATTCCAGGCATTAGGTGTCAATACTCGTAGCTAATAGATAATAATAATAATATAAAAAAATCACAACTTTATTGTTGAAATATGATTGTTACACATTGGTAACCTAGTTCATGAGTTACTATCACCCAAAGATTGCAAAACAAACTTAAAATATAAATTAAACCAACATGAGAATACAACTAAGGGTTTCTCGACAAAATCATGCCATAACCTGGCATTTTGAAACCCAAATTTGAATCCATCATAAGTAATACAATGCAAACTCAGATGGATTTTCAATGCATGTTTGCATGCTACACTTATTCTCTGTCTAGATATCATTTTTAAATGGAACCATTAGTCAAGCCCACAATCCTTTTTATGTGAAAAATTTCAGCTCTATTTGAGCTCTTTTTTGCTCCACCACCTCCATAAACCAGTGTTACACGGGGTCTCGCCCCCCCACCTAGGGGTCTAGATTCCTCACCCCCTCGCGCTCCGGGGTCTTGGGGACTTCTAGGGGATGTTTCCCTCACACCCCCTCACGTCCCCTCACCGCCCCTTTTAGTTTATGGTTTCATGTTAAAATTTGATGTGCCACTTAGCATATTTGAGAATCCAAGTGATTCTGATTCAGATGGTGACATGGTTGATCTTGATATATTCGTGCAGAAGTTGGATGCAGAGACTAGTGGGGCATTAACTTGAGCATTTATGCTCATTTATCAGTATTATGATATCATTTGATATTCATATGTTATGTTTTATGTTTTATGTTTCAGACATAACTTATTTGCGTTTAAGTTTTATGTTTCAGACTTGAGTTGTAAACTTCAGTTTAAACTCTATTTTGAATCTTGATATAATATGTCATATGATATCTTAAACTTTATTTTCATTGTACATTGTTAGTAGTTACATGAATGATTATATAGTTACAAACTTACAAACTTACATGCATGATTGTATGATGTATGTTTTAACTTTTAACTTTTAAATTTGTTTCAATTATATGATTCATCATTCATCGATTTGTAATTTTATCATTTATGATTTATCTTTCATGATGCAAGTGTATGATGACCGTATATACATTCCTTGCAAAAATATAGTTACATTTTAAATATTAAATTTTATAATTTTTATGACCCCGACGTCCCCCCACGTTTCCTGAAAATTGGTAGGGAGCTTTTGCATAGGTCGCTCCCGCGCTCCCTCGTCCCCTCGCTCCCACCTCCAGGGGACTTGGTGGAACATTGCCATAAACATATGCAAACATATATCATGATATTGGAATTCCATTACATATGTATGTGCTAATGTTCCATAATCATGCCCCATCATCAATTTAAGAAATTTCCATTGAATATCAAATTATGGAGGGGGGGGACTTTTTGCTGCAACATTTGGCTCAAAATCAGGGACCATCTCCGTATGAGGTGAATGAAAACTATAGATATTTGAAGAAGTAGATTAGTTCCTTTTCCTCTGGCCATGGAGTCATATACAGTCATCCATCACAAAAATTTGTCTTTGTTCATTCTCACCTTGAAAGTTGCAAAAAATCATGCCCTAATTGAAACGACACTAAATTTGAAAGATATAATAAAAATGCAAGCTAGAAGTGCCCTATTAATACAAAGGGAAAACCTTCCTACCTACCCCAACTGAGATAAATTTTGATTGAATAGGAAACATGATATTTCCTATGGAGTTGATCCAACAACTTGTTAAATGTATGGGACTAAATCATGCATTTGATTTCCAGGGAAACATGCGCATGAAAAGTGCAGAATTAATGGAAAATCCATACATGCCACTTATAAAAACTACACCGAAAGGTCAAAAAATACTTAAGGCCTTAACTTAATTTGAATCCAAAAATGATAAAACAGGATTAGTGAAAACACGAGAGTGGTGTGGGTGAACAACATAAATAAAAAGTGAAGATACCTTTCCCCAAGATGCCTTTGTCACCGTTTTATGAAAACATGTTTTCCTTTCCCTTTATACATGCAAGTGAATGCATTATAGGTATGGTGTTTTCCCAGAATAGGAGAAGCCTACTTAAATATATCATTCGTGGATTGAATGTTGGGGTGCCTTAATGTGCAATGAAATGTTTCCAGGACTGAATTCAATGCAAGGCATATTTGAAACTCTAACTCTGTCTTCCGGTGTCTTATTAGAAATTATTTCAGTTTTCATTTTGTGTTTTCAAGTTAGATATTGTTTTCAAGTTTTTACATTTATAATTTTATTGCAATGTGGCAGACTGATCAGAGCAGTGCAGGAACAACTCCGAGACGGGATGATCGCGGAAAGAGGCCAGCGGAAGAACATGTAAAGTGCCAGCATTGCTCTATCTTCAGGTATTTTAGTTATTTACATAATTGAAATAATATTAATTTTTTTCAAATATGCATACACCTAGCCATGGTACGCCTGATGATTCCCTCTTTGAGGAAGAGCTTTCTTCATCCCTATCTCCAGTGTTCTTGTTGCAAAAAAAGGCACGAGATGCAAGGTCGGAATTTAATACTTTGATAGACGCGCCTCAAACACCTGAAACAGAAGAGAGGATACAACATCTTATGAGCCAGCTAGAAAGATATCAGGTAATAATAAAAAGTCAAAAGGATATTTTTTTTGTTCTGCATGAGATGAATTGTGATAGTTTGATTTTTAATTTTTACATTGACTAAACTAACAAAAATTTCTTTTGTATGTAGCGTTTTCTGGCATTTGCCGAACCCGGTGTTGGTGGTAGTGGGACACAAGGGCAAGATATTGCCCAACAACCCTCTCGTACACCTTCTACTCCTTTAGGTGCTAGCCAAGAAACACACCCTGACTGCTGTGAATTCTGTACTGAAATCACTGAATATGTTGGAAATGATGAGTAACATATGGCCAACTACATTATTGTGTTTCCGGACAGACGTGTCACCCACAATACCATTATCATACATTGTTGGTGAACGATGAGGGTGTCTCTATAAAGCATGTACAACTCCCAGGTAAATTTTAATATTTTAACTATTTTATGTACTTTATCTAAAACATATTTATCATGATTTTTATTTTTAAATTAATGATAATATCTTCTTTTTCTTTTGGTTTTATTCTGTGTAGGAAACAATGAGTTCTGCAGGATTCTGGAGAGCCATGCGTTGGTAATTTTTGGCCCAACCATACGTACAGGGTGGAATTCCCAGAATTCCAACCTGAAAAAAGAACTTTTAGATTATCTAGAAGCCCTTTTTGGGGTCGGCACATTTGACAGAAAAGCGGTGGCTCAGGTAGCCGGCAAATATTTGAAATATACCAGAGACACCTATAGGACGCAATTGCAATTTAACCCTAGATATGAGCGTCCTCTCGCAGTTTCAGAGAGTGAGTGGAGAGCACTCATCCATGACTGAAAAGAGAAAAGGGCAAAGAAAGAAGGAAAAATGCCAACTGGACCCGCAAGGTAAATTACAACTTTAATTCAATAGCTGACCTATCAGTTTTTGACCTTTTGATGCTAGGTTGCCCATCAATTCTCAAAGGCAAACGTGTTGTGATTGAGAAAAGGGCTAACATCATGTGCTTCAAATTGCAGGGACATTTCTAAAATTAGCTACAAGAATTGTACTTGCTAGCTAAACATCTTTATAATTAATTAGACGTCTTCCAACGTTTTTGTAATCCTAATGCGTATATGATTAAAAATACACAATCATATGTAATGTAGGGTGATGACTTCTAAAGAAACTACGTATAAAAGATAAAAATATCGCTTTCCTCGCTATCAAGTCAGAAGTTGAACGTCGCCGTGTCAGTCCGTATCTAGAATGTTCATACAAAACATTAACCTTTCAATATTTTTGTTTTCGTCCATAAATTTAATGTCTAACAACTTTGTTTAAATCAGGGGAGCAACACTACCGACGAGGTAAATAACCCAGTTTTAGAGCCATATGTAGATGATCCTCTCGTGCAACCTGATCATTGTAGTGGGGACCAGGCCGACAATGCTGCTATCAGTGAGGGCCGTGACGGTAATTAATTTCCACTTATAATTTTTTCTAATTATACCTTGATGGTTGTCCTTATAAAGTTTTTTTTTTAAATGACAGAGAATGTTTCCCTTGAGGATCTTACCACCAGAGAGGAAGACAGGGCAACAGTCCCAACGGCGACAACTGGTGCACCAGGTAAATAATCTCATTGCAATTTTTTTTATTAATATTACCGAAATAGTTCAATGATATTTAAAAACTGACAATTAAAATTTAATATTATCTGTTTTTCTAGGCGATGCCCCGTCACTGGATGAGACCAGACATCGTGACTACGCAACTAGGTCAGCGGCGACAACTGGTGCACCAGGTAAATAATCTCATTGCAATTTTTTTTATTAATATTACCGAACTAGTTCAATGATATTTAAAAACTGACAATTAAATTTAATATTATCTGTTTTTGTAGGCGATGCCCCATCACTGGATGAGACCAGACATCGTGACTACACAACTAGGTCAGCGGCGACAACTGGTGCACCAGGTAAATAATCTCATTGCAATTTTTTTTATTAATATCACCGAACTAGTTCAATGATATTTAAAAACTGACAATTAAAATTTAATATTATCTGTTTTTGTAGGCGATGCCCCATCACTGGATGAGCCCAGACATCGTGAATACGCAACTAGGTCAGCAGTGTGGGTTGAAAGGCACGAAACAAGAGCAGAGCACGATGATATTGATGATGTAATTAGGAGCTTTAAAAATAGGAAGAAGAAAAAGAAAATTTGACAATGTAAAATATTGTATTATTATAAGACAAACGTTACCATACTTGGAACGTTTTTTGCGTTATATAAAAAAACTCATTTATCATACTATTTTTATGTCAAGCATTAATTGCAATGTTTCCTTGCGTACTTTTTGTTGAATTGTTTTTTTATTAGTTATTGAATATTTTTTTTTATGCTCATGAAAATAAAAAATGAAATATAGATTGGGTATTGGGGAATTGAGAGTGATGTGAGGGCGGGGGGGGAGGGGCCATAAGAGCTTCCACCTTCACGTGGTTGGCCCTGTTTAGTAGAGAATAATTTATTGGAGCGATTTAATCTTGGAGCAAACCTCCCTCGATCCAGCGTAGCAACAAAAAAGTCACTCTTGACTTAGTTGCTACTCTTTCAGATCGTGGGAGGCTTGTTCCAAGTTCATGCGACTCCAATAAATTTTTCTTGAAACGAAGAGGAGCTTATTCAGGTATGCTTTGACATTTTCAACATATGTTCTAACATTATCATAAGAATGCATCTTAGAGTAAAAAATACTACATCAATTACTTGTATTTATTGTATAGATAATGATGGATTTTGATTGACTTGGCAGTGCAGGTACAAATCCTCTTGCATCATGAGCAATACAACTTGTCAACCAGGGTCAGGTCCAGGATATTTTTGCTTGTGCGCTTGACCAGGTTCGTAATGTCACATTTTGTAAGTTCCTTTACAGTTCATAATTCAATATTAAGCTTGATCACGATTATTATCTAGGTTTTTTGTATGTGTTTTTTCATCTATTTGATTGTAAGCAACTATGCATGTTTCCTGTTGTTCACTATGATTTCTCCCATTACCACTCCCAAGATGAATCCGACTTTATTGTTACATAGGTTACTTTATTGTTACTATGATTTCTCCATTTACGATTTCATAGTTTACATCATGTAAAGTTGTCAATCTCAGGTTGGTGATGAGCTTTAGTTCTCCAGATTTGGGGCTTTTCTGATATTTTCTCCCTCATGTCATTCCTGCATCACCTCGTTGTTTGAGCATGCCAATTGTATACCACTTGTACCAATTGGCACATGTCAATCTCTGAGTGGTGCCACATTTCACCTATTTTCAATGAGAGTTTAGGGTTTCTCTAACATAGCTTCAGAAATCCGATTCAGTGCCTGCTTGAATATTGTCACATAATACTCATGGTTTGGATTGATGAGCATGTTCTCAATGGTTGGTTGATTCATAAGAACCACCCATATAGTCATCTTGAGATATTTCAGAAGTTTTCTCGGGTTTCCTTTTTCACCGTTTCTAGTGGGTGGGATGGTGTGGGGTGATCCATCAATACTGGTGCTCTTGTGGTAGGGAATTTGTTTTTGGGGATATAAAGGAGCATTTGATGTAGATATCCCATTGGATGCATTCATAGATGGGCACGAGAGGTCAAGAATTTAAATTAAAAATATGCAACCTCTAGCATGGCAACCTGAAGGCCGCGAGAGACACCGGTTAAAGATTGTTTTGTGCTGGCCTTAATATAGTCGTGATTTCTTTCTATTATCTTAATGCAAATATATAGTCCGGTCTCATTAAAATGAGGATTGTGGTTGTATTTCTCTTTGGTTGTTTCTCTCTTAATGCTCCAGAAGTTGCCAAAAGTTGCGATAGTTGTTTAGTTTGCCTGTCACAACTTAAAAGTGGTTTTTAGCAATGGGAGTCATGTTTTTTAAGGTTCATACTAATATGAATATCTTGTAATTCTATATTCAGGATAAGAGAAGATGGCCTCTGCTTTGGGCAGTATGACAACAATTGCCACATCTACCTCATTGGGTAACAATGGAAAGGGGAAGAAGTTGGGTGCAATGCTTGATAATTATGGCAGACAATTGTCTTCTCTTTCAGTTTTTTCACCCATTTCCTTTAATCGCTCAAGCAGAAGAGGGACTCTGAGATTACGCGACAGAGAGAAGGTAGTTAATAGAAGAGCTATGGAAAAGGAGTTGTACTTCAACAAGGATGGCTCAGTGACAAAAAAATTGCAGGTCAGAGAAAAAATTATGTTTAAAGGAAGGTCACCTGCACGTGAAACTTCACCGCGGTGGATCTTTCCTTGTCCACTTATATTCGATTTTAATGTGTTATTTTAATTTTTCATGGAGGGTTGTTTTGGCATATGGTCTGGCATTCAATTGCACACTTACCGAAAGCATTGTCAATTTGTCTTGCAGGCGGTGTGAAAAAACTTGCTGATCTTGTTGGAGTCACCCTTGGGGCGAAGGGAAAAATGTTGTCTTGGAGAGCAAGCATGGTTCTCCAAAAATAGTTAATGATGGTGTGACAGTAGCTAAGGAGGTAATTCGTAGATGTGTGCTCTGGTTTTCTTTTTAACGTTGTATTAGTTCCCCCTCTTAAATGTCTTAGATTTGGTAGGCATAATTTGAAAACTCAAAGGTGAAAAGAAACATATTTGTTACCCAGTGGTCTACTTGGCCTATGGACTAGCCACATTAGAGTAATGCATAAAGCTTTTCACAACAATAAAAGGAAAGGGTTATGGCCGAGTCAAATTTTATTGTTATTGACAGTGTAATGAAATGTATCTCAATGCTATGGTTTTGGCCTTTTTATTGGTTGAATTAGAGGACCCAGTTGAAAATATTGGGGCCAAGTTGGTAAGGAAAGCTGCGGCAAAGACAAATGATTTAGCTTGGGATGGAACCACAACATCTGTTGTTCTTGCACATGTTGGAATATTGAAAAATTCCAGAACAATGAATGGAGAATAAATCTCCCTTCCTCTAACACAGAGAAAATAAAAATTTCTTTGACAGGAGACAGAGTTTCAATACTTTGAAAACAAACTTCTATTCCCTTCAATAACTCAAAAAAAAAAACTATTACACTACTTCCTCACTGAGAGGGATTACAAAATTATGACTGCTACAAAACGCAGTGCATAAAACCAACTCACTGTCTGTTCAAAACAAACATACTCCGTCTCTAAAACACTCTGCTGTGTTTTTCCCTTTCGCACTACTGTGCATACACACTTAAAAAGTTACACTTAGTCTTTCACTTTTTACACACTGCTGTGTAATAAAAAATTTACGTACTGTCTATAAAAAAAACTACCAAGCTTTTTCGACCTTTTTATTTTTATATGCCGTAACATATAAAAAATATTATAATAAACCCTCTTTAAAAAAAAAAAAAATTAAAACTAAATTCTATGGCCCACCTTTCATTTCGCATATGATATATATATAACATATGTTTAAAACATATGTATATATTAAACTATAAAAACATTAAAGAACCCTTTCCGTCGGACTTCAAAAGTCCGAATAGATTGAATTTCAAACCAAATTCGCGTTCCAAAATGGGATGCTGACGTCTGCCTAATTTTAACTCGAATTCTCAATCCAATGTGCCCTATAAAAAATTCGGGTCCGGTTTTCAGGTTTTCAGATTCCCTTCAATTTCATGCGATCCAATATTAATTCTCCACGTGTCCTCCTTTTGAATTTACAAAACTGTCGGGTAAATTTCTGTTTGTTTAATTTCTGGTTGGTGAATTGCGTTAATGCTGGTTGTTGTGTTTAAATACAATCCTGTATAGAAATATGGTTGCGGCCGTCTACAAAAAAAACTTGCAGGAATTTTAAATGCTGAATTAAATTTCTGGATGACATGCAAGCAACCTCCAAAAAAAAATGTTGCTGCTGCATCCGTCCTTCTGCTGCAGCAGTTGAAGTTAAAATTCAACAGCACAGGGTTTAATAAGTGAGGGTGTAAAGGTAAATTTTTGTCGATAGTACTGGATTAAGATTATCTATTCATTTTTGTAGGGTCTTATGGTGTTTGGTTTTTTAGTTTTGGGTTGGGCTTATTGAGTCTAAGATAGTTTTTGAGTGAAAAAATTGCTATTAGGTATTAAAAATTTTTGGTTCTTTTGTCAAAATTTATGAGCTTGTTAGGAAATACAAAACTGACAATGGTTGTATCTTAAATTTGTGGAAAATAATTTGGAATGAAACCTTTTTGTTTAGGTTGTTGCAGCAGGTGCAAACCCCATTCAAATTACTAGGGGCATTGACAAGACAATAAAGGCCCTTGTTTCGGAACTCAAAAATTTGTCAAAGGAGGTAAACGCTTGCCTTTTGAGTAGGCTGGTTTTCCTTTTTGCTGATGGTTTGGTGTATCTAATTGAATTAGTTGCCTAAGGTATTTTTGGTTGCAAACTCCTTTTCATTTTTCATACAATATTGGCCTTGTGTAATACATTTGATTGTGTGGTCTTGTTAGATCTACAACATTTGTAGTTGTTTAGTCTTATGGCCGAGGTGCACTTTTATTATGGAAATAGTTGATGCAATATTGTCATTTAATCCTTACTGCAGGGTAGCATGTTGAGAATTTTCTTGTGAAACATTTGGTATTCAAAATTACACTTGATCCTATACATCATCATGCACTTGACTTCAAAATTCATATTCAAAGTGTGCCAGACAATTCTTGCAAAATTTCAAATATTTATGTTGTTTTAAACCATTATCTTTTTCATGTATTGGATGCTGAAAATGTGAAAAAGACTTTGGTATGAAACTAACTGGTGAATAATTTCCAGCAAAACAACCACTTCCAAGACATGATTTAGAAGTAGAACATATGTACTTATGAAGCATAGAAAGATATCCTTGATGCATTGTCAATGTTTGGCCAGGGTTATTTTTGGAGAAAATAACTCCTTATTCCTAGAATAGTGATCTTCAATACAAGTAAATGCCAGAGAAGAGAGATCATCGTGTGACGCAACAAAACTGAAATTGGACCCCCAAGGAGAGCTGGTGTGTCTACAATCGCCGTGTCAGCATTTTCCCTTGGTGTACCCCGTTCTTTTCCTCCAGCCTGAGTCTTAATTGACTTCTTCTTTCTTCGGGTTTATTTATCAAATTCGTAGAATTTGATAAATAAATACTATCCACAATGGTTGGACTTTAATTTATATTCCCGACTTTATATTATCTTCAATCCTTATAACCAATGTTTAACTTTCAACACTTTGTATTTATACTCCACGTTTCTTTTTAAATAAATAACTTGTAATGAACTTTCGGCTCTATATTTCACCACCCAGCCTTACAACAATCACGCTCCAGAATTATGCTAATTATCCGCCAATCGTTTAATTAAACAATTTCATTATACTCCGGCCCCACCTATATATATCAATAACCAATCAAACACTCGTATCGTACCCGGCTATCCTCCGCACACCTTAGTTAACCTCCGGGCAAGTTCAACGTGCGACCACCGTCCGATGGCCCTTCTCCAAATCAACGACTCTTGGCAATTTCGCTCGGCTTCCAACGTCGGGCTTTAACGTGCGATGGCGTGGGTTAAACGGTTGTTTTCCGGGGTCACTTCGCCACGTGTCGCATTCACTATGGAATCGCTCGCGAATAGGAAATACCGCCTACTCCGCAAAAGCGGTGCGATATGGGCAACCCGCTTTTGTGATTCCGCTCGTGGTTTTGGTAGAGGGCTTGACCACGGGTGCAAGTCTGGTTCCGCTATCCTTTTTTTTGTTAACTCATGTCCAATCCTCGGGTCAGGTTCCGAAAGCACAACAATTTTGTCTCTTTATTAAGCGGGATTTTTATATTTGAACAATTTTCACGACCCCGGTTCTCTACACAGACCTCGCCTTGGATATTTTTACATAAAAATGATTGTTCTCAATAATTGTTTATATAAATTTTCCACATGTTTAGTGTGGTATTCCCATGATTTATTATAAATATGTGTATTATCAAAGAAAACCAACACAAATTTTATAAGATGGGATCAAACAAAATTGTTCTTAAGTCGAGCCCGCCGAACTTCAAACGGCGATAAACCATAATTCAAACCAAATTCGCGTTCCAAAATAGCCTGCTGACGTCGGCCAATTTTGTGACGCGAATTTCTTATCAAATTCGCCCTAATATTTTACGGGTCCGGATTTCCACTGCGCGAGCGGCCCAAACAAAGATCCGCTCCAATCAATTTTTGCCACGTGTCCTCAATAAAAACTTTCCCTGCTCCCGGCTGCGGGTGCATTCGATGGCGTTTAAGGTGATGGGACATGGATATGGCGATTTCATATCAATCGCATTAACATTTAACGTTGTTCAATTAAATTTTCACATCAAATCTGCATTAATTAATTTTTAACACTATTCAAGATCGGACCTCCACTCCTCTTAGCGATTCCGCACGCTCCAATTTGATCCAGCCTTCGGCTCTCGTTATTAATGATCAGAGATTAATTATGACGGGCGTCCTTTGATTGCATTGCAGTCGGGTCGACAAAATGGCGTTTAGCCATGGTTTTTCAGACAAGCCGGTTGCTGGATTACACTGCCTGCTAACTGTGACGATAAGGAGAAGTGGCTAGCTGAACTTCTGCCTAGACGTTGCTGCATATTTGCATTTCTCTCGGTTCTGTCTCTGTCTGTCTTCCTCTGTTAATTGCAATTCTGCTTCTTCGTCTCCTCTTGTGCCCACTGTGCCTGAGATTGCACCCATGCCTCGCATGCGTCATAGGATGCGTTGCCACAGGGGGAGCACTAGACGTCAACCCCGGCGCGCTCCCTCCAGCCCCTCAACAGAGTCAACTTCCGGCCAGTCCAGTGATTATTACTTAGGTCGATATCCAAATACTAGGAGTGGGCGGGGTCGGCTTGTAGCATCTGGCCACCGTATGGATTCCCCTGCTCCTAGCTTCCCCACCGTTAGTTCACCTTCTCCCACGACGCGCACTACGCAATTTTCCTTTAATTGCTCTCTCAACCGCCCAAGAATCACGGCTTTAGTCACTGTGGTCTTCCGCGAGGAGGCCCAAACGGAGGAAGAATGCACCCGTCCGGCGGGTCTGAGCTCGGAAAAAGCCGGCCAGCATTCGGGCCTTCAGGAGGGGATCCGTGGCATGCATGTGGAGGTAGCACCTAGCGATCCTGGACCTTCCGAAGGATGGTGCCGAATCGTGGAGGAACCACCGGAGGAGTAGTTTGGTTAATTTGTTTTTCTTGCTTAGCAGGCCCACTTAATTGGGTTGCTTTTAGTTTATTTTATTGTGCTGGACCTTTGTAATATTTTTGAATTCTGTAAATTAAACGTTCAAGACTGGTTTCCCCGTATGAGGGCAGTCTTCTTAATTTTTTGATTTTTTGATGACAAATTTTCCATGAGTATGGCTAGGCAATGTTTTTGACTTCGGTGTAATTTTATTCGCAATGTTAATAGATTACCTTTACTTAGAATTCTCACATGATTAGCGTTTTTCTTAATCTGTTCAAGGATTTTGGGTACTTTAATTTGTATTTAGAACAATGGACGTCGGTACTCTATCTGTTGCTTTACTATTCTACATACTACTATTTCACTTTCTTATAGATGCCTCGGGCATATTTGGATGCTTTCTCAGATTGTCGATAATCTCCATGTGGACCGTTAATGGGTTTTATATCAAGTACCTGTATGTGACATGGGGTATTTTTCTATCACTGTCTGGGGTGGGACTTCCACTTTTCTGGATGGATATTTGGGTTCCAATCTTCAGATGTGAAAATGTAATGACTTCATGGACTGCTTTACTTCATATAATATATTCAAAACAACGTTTTTTCTCTTGTGAAAAAAAAATGATTAATGTTTATCACTCTGCCTTCAAAACTAGCGATGCTGGTCTATGTTGCTGGTTTATTGATATGGTCCGATGGTCTTTTTATATTTTGGACATATCACACTCCTCACATGATTAGCGTTTTTCTCTGTTCAAGGATTTTGGGTACTTTAATTTGTATTTGGAACAATGGACGTCGGTACGTACTCTATCTGTTGCTTTACTATTCTACATACTGCTATTTCACTTTTTTATAGATGCCTTGGGCATATTTGGATGCTTTCTCAGATTGTCGATAATCTCCATGTGGACCGTTACTGGGTTTTATATCAAGTCGTTGTATGTGACATGGGGTATTTTTCTATCATTGTCTCGGGTGGGACTTCCACTTTTCTGGATGGATATTTGGGTTCCAATCTTCAGATGTGAAAATGTAATGACTTCATGGACTGTTTTACTTCATATAATATATTCAAAACAACGTTTTTTCTCTTGTGAAAAAAAAATGATTAATGTTTATCACTCTGCCTTCAAAACTAGCGATGTTGGTCTATGTTGCCGGTTTATTGATATGGTCTCATGGTCTTTTTATATTTTGGACATATCACACTCCTCACATGATTAGCGTTTTTCTCTGTTCAAGGATTTTGGGTACTTTAATTTGTATTTGGAACAATGGACGTCGGTACGTACTCTATCCGTTGCTTTACTATTCTACATACTGCTATTTCACTTTCTTATAGATGCCTTGGGCATATTTGGATGCTTTCTCAGATTGTCGATAATCTCCATGTGGATCATTACTGGGTTTTATATCAAGTCCCTGTATGTGACATGGGGTATTTTTCTATCACTGTCTGGGGTGGGACTTCCACTTTTCTGGATGGATATTTGGGTTCCAATATTCATATGTGAAAATGTAATGATTTCATGGACCGTTTTACTTCATATAATATATTCAAAACAACGTTTTTTCTCTTGTGAAAAAAAAAATGATTAATGTTTATCACTCTGCCTTCAAAACTAGCGATGCTGGTCTATGTTGCTGGTTTATTGATATGGTCCGATAGTCTTTTTATATTTTGGACATATAACACTCCTTACATGATTAGCGTTTTTCTCTGTGTTGCAGGGTTTTGGGTACTTTAATTTGTATTTGGAACAATGGGCGTGCTTTACTATTCTACATACTGCTATTTCACTTTCTTATAGATGCCTCCGGCATATTTGGATGCTTTCTCAGATTGTCGATAATCTCCATGTGGACCGTTACTGGGTTTTATATCATGTCCCTGTATGTGACATGGAGTATTTTTCTATCATTTTCTGGGGTGGGACTTCCACTTTTCTGGATGGATATTTGGGTTCCAATCTTCAGATGTGAAAATGTAATGACTTCATGGACTGTTTTACTTCATATAATATATTCAAAACAACGTTTTTTCTTGTGAAAAAAAAATGATTAATGTTTATCACTCTGCCTTCAAAACTAGCGATGCTGGTCTATGTTGCTGGTTTATTGATATGGTCTCATGGTATTTTTATATTTGGGACATATCACACTCCTCACATGATTAGCGTTTTTCTCTGCTCAAGGATTTTGGGTACTTTAATTTGTATTTGGAACAATGGACGTCGGTACTCTATCTGTTGCTTTACTATTCTACATACTGCTATTTCACTTTCTTATAGATGCCTCGGGCATATTTGGATGCTTTCTCAGATTGTCGATAATCTCCATGTGGACCGTTACCGGGTTTTATATCAAGTCCCTATATGTGACATGGGGTATTTTTCTATCACTGTCTGGGGTGGGACTTCCACTTTTCTGGATGGATATTTGGGTTCCAATCTTCAGATGTGAAAATGTAATGACTTCATGGACTGTTTTACTTCATATAATATATTCAAAACAACGTTTTTTCTCTTGTGAAAGAAAAATGATTAATGTTTATCACTCTGCCTTCAAAACTAGCGATGCTGGTCTATGTTGCTGGTTTATTGATATGGTCTGATGGTATTTTTATATTTTGGACATATCACACTCCTCACATGATTAGCGTTTTTCTCTGTTGCAGGTTTTTGGGTACTTTAATTTGTATTTGGAACAATGGACGTCGGTACTCTATCTGTTGCTTTACTATTCTACATACTGCTATTTCACTTTCATGGACTGTTTTACTTCATATAATATATTCAAAACAACGTTTCTCGTCTTTTAAAGTTTCAATTTTTTTTTTTAAATTGAACCCTCCGTCGGTCTACCGACGCCTTGTAGACGTCGGAACTGCGACAACGTAGAAACGTCGGAAGAGAGACAGTATGAAAACGGCGGACCACATTTCGTCGGAATTGCGACATATTACAAACGTCGGAACAGCGACGTTCCAAACGTCGGACCACATATCGTCGGAATTGCGACAGATTACAAACGTCGGAAGAGCGACGTACCAAACTTCGGACCACATATTGTCGGCATTGCGACATATTACAGACGTCGGAAGAGCGACGTCCAAAACGTCGGACCACGTTGGGTCATAATTACGACGACTTTTAGGCGTCGGAAGAGCGACGTTCCAAACGTCGAACCACATTTCATCGGAAGTGCGACAGTTTACAAACGTCGGAGGCGCGACGGTTTGTGAGACGTCGGAAGAGTGACGCTTGTTCGGAAGCTACAGAATAAGTGTCGATAGTGCGACACTTTTTACGTGCGTCGGAACTGCGACGGCATGACAAACCATGGTTTGTCCGCCCTCGAACTGTCGCTCTTGCGACGACTATGTGTCGGAATAGCAACGAATTGGCCATCGGAATTTCCGCCAAATTTTCTAGTGTATGATATAACCCTATTGCAGAAATCCTAGTTGTAGTCACACTTGTGAGTGGAGGGACCTAAAAACAATACTAGAAACCTTTTATCTTCTTCTCATTTTCTTAGTTGCTTAAGAGGTTTTCTTCCTTCCTTTCTCGCACGTCTTTCTTCTTCGTGGATGATTGATTGATGCCTCCTAGGGTGAGGCGAAGTCCTCCTTTATATAGGCTCTTCTCCATGCTATTAGTATGACTTCTCTTCATCCTAGGCCGACATGTGGCACTTGGACAAGGTCTTGGAGGGTCTTTTGACTCTAACATTGACTAAAATAAATTTCTTTACAATATGTAACATGCCCCAAATGGGTTTTTCATACATGACAATTACCTAGAAGCTCTCAAAGGGAGCTTGACCTAAAAATAAATTTCCTTGAGCATGAAACACATGCCTCAAGATCAACAATAATAATTTATTTCTATCGTTATATCAAATACATAAAGTCATGATTATAGATGTCATTATGAAGACCGAACCTGGTTACATATTTCAACAACAACTTCATAAGGGGAAATGATAATTTCCCTTTAAATAAATGGAAGATAATGGAAGATTAAGAGGGGATTGATGTCTTAAACATATAACAAAGATAGGTGCTTTGGAATTATCAATATATTTATTGGAAAACGGTATATAGGATTTTGGATGATATGAGGAAACCACTTGTACATGTCTAAATTTGATTGATAAGTCCACCATAGGTTTCACATGTTAATGGTAGAAATAAATTGAATAACATCATAAAGGCATAATGGGGATGCTTAGAGGTGGAGACCATAATTTGTGCACTAATTCATGACAGTAAAGGACAACATTGTTGAGAAACTAATTAAAATGTGTGCAAGTATTATTTATGAACTACTGATAATTATTTGTGAATTATTAGGGCTTATTTTGATCTTTTCTATTCATCAAATAATTACACTTTAGAAACTCAACTAATAGCAAAGGCAAGAAATCATAAATCACAGTACACAATAGACAAGAGACCCCAGAATTAGGCAAGTGGCCAAGACAAAACCAACAAGGGGAAAACCCAGAAACTTATTTCCTGAGAGAACCAATCCAACAAAAGATATCAAAGTCAAACTAACTCAGGCTTCACCAAGTGTCCAAGTCAACCCTCTGTCACAACTTTCAACCATAGACCTCTTTACAAGTTCGGATCTCTGTCACACAATATGCCACATATCTCTATTAATTTGCATATTTTCCAATCACCACAGGTTTGGATCTCTTCTCTTATTACATGTTACCACATATCTTAAGATATCTACCAATCACTATAAAATTGGATCTCTCTCTCTCTCAGACTTCTATCACAGATATTAATTCACTCATATCTTTCACAATCTCTAACTTCTACATAGATGCAAACCAATGATCTCAATATATCACCTCCATTCTTGCCCTTCTACCACAAATGCAAACCTTTGTTCACAGTATACCACAGTCTTGGCCTTGTAGTCATAGATGCATAGCTTTGACCTCAATATATCACCACAGACTCGGTCTTCTAGCACAAATGCATACCTTTGTTCACAATGTACCACAGTCTCAACCTTGTAGTCACAGTGTTGGCCTTGAATTGGTGCAAAAGGGGGGAGAGCTGACTTGAGAAGAGAGGTTGGCTTGGACACTTGGGGCTTCAAACACATTTAAATCTTCTTCTTCTTTTTTAGCATGAAGATCATGCTTTACATGTACATTATTGATAAACATATAAGATGAAGACCAGTCGTAGCTACAAACTTCAACACTCCCTCGACTAGGGAGGTATTCATAATGACTAACAAGATAATCTCTGGTGGAAAAATAATCTCTACGGAAAGCTCAAGATTAAGGTAAGCATCATTGTCAATATTATTACTAGCATCAACCACATTTCCATAACTCAGCCAGTACTCCTGACATAAGGCACACAAGCTCACTCCATAAAGAGATCAGACCATGATGTTGGGAGGCTATAGCCTCTAGGACCATTCTCTCTAATCAAGTCAAAGTGACACAGGGATAACCTCCCTAATCAGGTCACTATACAATTACACAAAGAGAATGATTGTTCTTTGTCGAACCATTTTCCTATATAGGTCAAAGTGACATGGGGATAACCTCCATAATCAAGTCACTATACAATGACATCGGAAATTTTTTGTCCATTGAACCATTCTTCCTAATCCAGGTCAAAGCGACACACGGACTAAAACCTTAATCAGGTCATTGTACAATGACACGGGAATGCTAGTCCACTGCGCCATTCTTCCTAATCAAACCTATATACTTGAAATAGGGATAACCTCCCTAATCAGGTCAAAGTACATGACACAGGAAGAATGTTACTCCATGATGTTATCTAATCTTTTCAAACCATTCTCCCTAATTTATCTCAATGTACTTGACACAAGGATAACCTCCCTAATCAGTTCAAAGTACATGACACAGGGAGAAACCATATTTATGATGCAATCATCACTCACTCTCAATCAAAGATGCATCTCAATCGAGTCTTCAAAAAGAATCTTTTTCAGTATATCAATTATTTGCTCATCAGTGGAAATATATTTGAGCTTCACTGCTCCCTTCTACATGATGTTTATTATCATGGTTGTCATGTAAATTTGATCAAAGCTATAATGATTCTCAACTTTCCAATATAGTTGCAGCATGCATTTCCTCTAACATATTGCTACATGCTTATCCAAGAAAACAAAAAAAAACAACTAGTGGTCCAATGTCCAAGAATCTGAGGTCATAACAGAGCTTTCTGACTGCTTCCTCTGGAGGAAATATTTGCTCCCTCTAACACATGAGCCCTTCGGCTTAACTGAAGCAAATTTCGTGACATGATCTACTCCCTCTTGTTGGGAGAACCTTCTCAAATTTTTCTTCCAAGTTGTTATCTACTACATTCTTGAGTCTTGACTTTTCAAACAATCTGCTCCCTTTGAGCTAGGGTTTTATCTGGTTCAATATAGAAAATTCAAAAGAAAAAAATTGCTTTGCTTCGTTTTTTCAATTCCTCCATTCGTAGCTTTAACTATATATCTACAATCCTCGCTAGGATATCATTGAAGAACAAATATGAATACGCACAAAAATATAAACAAGAGACTATCTACTAGTAAAATAGTAATAAAAGCAACAATCAAACAAGAGAGATAAAATACTTATCATTTTTTGAGAAGATGTCACCTCCCTCTTGATCTTGATCTTGCATTCATCAGCAAATTCATTGGATTATCCACATCATCATCATGATGTTATAATTTTCTTGCAAATGCTAGAGTTTTTTTTCTTCAGCGGAAAGATTGAACTAGGTCTATATTCTAGGGTTTTTATCCACAAACCTTAGAGATTTCTTATCAAGAATTCCAATATTCTAGGGACTATAAAATAGTTTTGAGAAGAGTTCTAAAAAACTTATAATTTAATGTGACGGACCCGTCAACTCCCTCTTGCTCCTAGACTACTTGCAGTGATCCTAGTAATATAAGTCTTTAACATCGGATGCAAAATCCTTTGAAGAATCATTCTCGAAATTCTTGTTCCAATGAGGATGCTCATCATCATCATTGCCTTTTCTCTTATTATCGTTTGATGCTTCATGACAATTATTTTAATAATGTCCAAATTTGTGACATCCACAGCACTAGATTTTTTACTAATCTTTCTTTCCTTTGGGATTGGATCTTCTACCTACATTCTTATTTTGAAAACTAGACTTCTTACCATTATTCTTTCTAGATTTTGCAACAAAATCTTGAGATTCTCCTTCAGCATGTCTTTGAATTTTCCCTTTACATTAAGTCTGGATTCCTTTTGGGTGCAATTGGTCCATAATTCTTCAAAGCTTGGAGTATATGATCTAGAACAAATGCCAGGGGCAAATGAAACCCATAAATTTGGTGGGCCATTGAGAGCAGTAGTGATTAATTTGGATTCAAAAATGACTTCACCCATACTTTGCAATTGATCTCTAATGTGAGTAATTCCCATGAAGTAGGAGGCCATTGGTTCATTTATTAACATTTTTGCATCAGGAAGTTGATTTCTCAAAGACATCATTTGACCAGTGTTGTTGATTAAGAACAATTTCACAAGAATATCATACACTTCCTTTGATGAAGCTAGTTTTGAAACAAAAGGAATCAAATGATCCTTAATAAATTCAAATAAGATTTGTTGAGCCTTAACTTCACCCTTTTTAAACCTTGCTTTCACATTGTCATTAGCATTATCATTTGGTTTAGGAACTTTGCCTTGGACATATTGCAACACTTCTTGTTCTTCTAGGACTAGGTCAATTCTCTTTTTCCATGCTTTGAAGTTAGAGGCTTCATCAAGTTTGTTTCCTTACTTGCAAGAGGGAACCATTTGCTAAATCATGGACATGGAGATAAGAGATTTCTTCCTTGAGAGAGAGTATCAACAAGATGTGATCTTCAATTTCTTTCTTCACCAAAGCTTTGATACAATGTTGAGAAACTAAGTACAAAGTGTACAGGTTCGAATCTCTTCACTTATTACACGTTACCACAGACCTTAAGTTAAGATATCTGCCACTCACTATAGATTTGGATCTCTCTCTGTCTCAACCTTCTATCACATAATGTTATTCACCCGATACCACAATTTCAGATCTTTCAGTCTCGGCCTTCTACACATATGTAGACCTATGATCTCAATATATCACCTCAGTCTCGTCCTTCTAGCACATACGCAAACCTCTCTTCACAATATACCACAGTCTTGGCCTTGTAGCCACAAATGCAGACCTCTGATCTCAATCACCACAGACTCGGCCTTCAGCACAGATGCAGACCTCTATTCACAGTGTACCACAGTCTCGGCCTCGTAGTCACAGATGCATACCTTTGATCCCAATAGATCACCACAAACTCAGCCTTCTAGCGTAGATGCAGACCTTTGTTCACAACGTACCACAGTCTCAGCCTTGTAGTCACAAAGATCGGTTCTTTTTCTAAGAAACTAAACACGTAATAGTATGCCACTTTGATCTGCGTATTAACTAAATTCGGGTGCCCATAATTGTCTCTTGTATGCTCATACGAATTGTTCTTGTTATTGTTCAAGTTCTGCCTGTAAGGAGGACGAAGAGCTTCAATATATAGTCAAACATGAGGCCGAATGGGTGCAAAATGGGACAAATCCGACTCGAGGAGAAGCGAGGCCAACGTGGCCACTTGGGGCTTTAAATAAATTTAAAATTTTCTTTTTTAATAATTTTGAGCGTGAATATCATGCTTTAATGTACATTAATGATAAATATATAATATGAAGATAGACAGTAACTACAAAATTAAACAAACCTCAACATAACTATACATCCTATAAGGCACACAAAATTCAAGTTTGGTATGAGTCAAATGCCTAAACTGCTGGAGAATTACAATGTAAACCAAAGTTATCTTTTAATAGAATGTGCAATTCGTTGGCAAAGCTTATTGATTGGTACTTTCTTTTAGAATTCTTTGTCTTTCCAAATTGTCCTTCGGTCATAATGTCATAATGTCAAAGTTTGAATGTTTATAATCCTTTAAGTTAGGCTCTTTTTTACTTATTTAGCTATAATATTTTTAGCATTTCTTTTACAATTTAACTTTAACAAAATAGAAATAACAATTCATATTTTGTAATCGATAGCATTAACAATAACTTTCCATCAATAAAAATAGTCGTCTATCATTCTATGGCATAGCATGCAATGTGATCAATAGATTGTAAATTTGATTTATTGAATAATCACATAAATTATTTTATTGACAAACATGTAATCAACACTAAATGGAAACATGTTCAAGACTTCAAAATATATACATATGCATGTTTGAAACTATTACAAAAAGTTCTATATGTTGAACCCAAAGATGTTCTTCTTGGTAGGAATAATGCCAATGCATCCATTGAGTCTCCTCAAGTGAATCATATGTGTCTTACCTCAAAACGATGTTTAGGCAATGAAAATGACATTAAGATGTTGTGTACCCCCTTTCAAGGGAGAGTCAATCATTATAACAAAGCCAATTAATGCAAGATATTTACACTACGTTCGATGCATGATTCCTAGTGTGAATTCATATTTTTGTTTCCATTATAGGTTAACAAATTATTAAGTATGCTTTATGCCCTACACTTTGAAGCTCATGTGTACAAGTTAGTGGAAATGAGTTGTAATGCTCCATGTATCGGTACATAATTTAATGATGTGGCATGTATCCTCTTTAGTCATGGTTGATGTCCACTTATGCTCCATTTAGTTGAGTACATGAGATCAGTCCGCTTGGTTGAAAGATAGTATATATGTGATATTTCATAATAATTTTTAATCCATTCCTATTAGGAGAATTTTAAGGTCGAAAATAGGCCTCAAAAAATCTATTATCAATATCAACTTTAAAAGAACTATTAAGATTCAAGATGACGGTGTCAACCATAAGGCAAAGATGCTAAGTGCATGCTAGAAATAGTTTTTAGTCCACATACCCACAAAAAAGCATAAAAATCACTTGGAAAATATCAATCCCCCAATGATATGGTTTGAACTCCCAAACAAATATGACAATTTCATATTAATAGCATTAAAGTACCTAAAAATAAATAGATACATAAACTTATAACTTTTGATGAACAAACTAATAGATTTTGTGAGAATGAAGTTTTCAACATTTTGATATGACATACACACCAATCATAATATTTTTGAATCATAATTTGTTGCATGTAAGCAAGTGCATCTCATAGCAAACAAAATCAACTAAAGCATTTATGTGAGGGTCATGCAAGAAGAAAAGTTTTGTACCTAGATATATTGCATCTTTATAAAAGGTACTTATTATAATCCCAACATCATCACTTAAAAATATGCAATCAACTTTCCTTGCAAATGCATGTGGATGGATATTTGTTGTATTCTAAATCAAGCCTCATAATCTCACTATCTTCAAAATCTAAACTAGTGATTCAATGCTCATCGATCAAGATGGGTCCAGAATGATGGATGCTTCGTGATTTGGTTTTGTATAAATGGAACATGATGATTGAATTGTCTTTGACAAAGCAATGTTTTTCGGTTGAACAATCACACTAAATTGATGTCATGAGACACGTGATCCATTTAGCCACGGGTAATTATTTTTCGTGCATGCTCTTCCAATCGCGATTTGGAAATAGGTGTTAAAGGGGAAAAGATGGAATTTAATTGATGGATTTGACAAATCTTCTAATAAACATTATACTTGTGCTTTCAACATTCAAAAGCATGTTTACAATTGTTCTAGTATTGTGTTTCCATTGACCATGGTTGATGACATCAATGAGGCACTAGGATGAATTTACATGGAAATCAAAAAGAGTCCCTTATACATAAAATAAGTATTGCAAAAATCCATTCATCATTTCCTATAGATTGGTATATTTTTTAATAAAAGCATTTGCCAAAAATTTTGCAATTATCATCAATTACAAGTATATTCCAAGTAGTTGTAATCGTGATAGGAAATAACATTTATCCAACAAAAACATCAACACTATATTCCAAGTAGTTGTAATCGTGATAGGAAATAACATTTATCCAACAAAAACATCAACACTGTAGTCTTACTCATTCAACTATTAACATTTACAATAACAGGAATTGAATGAAACAAACCTATAAATGGCTCCACTACACCCCACAAACCAACAAAACCCTAATACTCTTAAAATCATGATGCACGTTGAATGAACAAACAAACAAACAAACCATAATGCACCTTGAATGTACAAACAAGCAAACCATAATGCACCTTGAATGAACAAACCAACAAACCTTAATGTACTTGTGGGTAATGTGGGACACCAATTGTAATTTGTGTGTTGCTTTATTAGAAAAGGTGGCTAATTTGAATAGGTTGGGTTAATTATGTGGGTTAATATATTAGACAAAGAAAACTTTAAAGGCTAAATTTCACCCATGGACTTCTTTTGGGGATTCTTTTTCAAAAAACATATTCACAATTTCATGTTTTTTTTTAATTATTGGCCCAAATTCATAAGATAAAATTATTTCAATCTATGCCAATAAATTCTAAAATCTATATCAAATCCTTAGAAATTTGAATGTTTTTACCAAAAAAAAATCATTAAACATTTTACTATTGGCAGAAGAATTATTATAATTCACCAACCTTTTTACACTTCAAGATAACTATGGACCCTTGAAAATTCGTTATAAGGTTAAACTTTATAAGACTAATCTTAAATATCACTTTCATTCTTGTTTCCACAATTTTATATTAATTATATTTTTTCCCTCTATAGAAAAACATTGTTTTCTCAACCTCTAATAGGGAAGCAAACTTCATGTGTGTCCTCTACTTTCGACATTAATGTAATTGAATTGACATTAAAACATTAACAAACCAACCTTTCAAAATGGATAAAACAACATTTAAAACATGGATAAATCGATATCCTTAAAGGATCCAATAATTATAATTGCAACGATAATAATAATTCATCAAGCTCGTCACAATTATAAGATGTTTATACACATTGATATATCATCGTCAGTGCACTTTTTTTTCTTGTAGTTGCAATGATACAAAGAGTTCCTAACAATAATTGTGTCATAAGAAACACCATTCTTCAACCCCAACTATATCAATGGTAAGAAAAACAATCATCAAAACATGTCATCTCACCACCAAAACGCGACTTTTAAAAACTTTTACTAAATATAAGACATGTCGAACTAGATGTATCAAATCTATTATTGATTGCCATGTTTGATCTGAAAGTTGTAAAAACGATAGAAGATTTGTCTACTAGAAGAAAATTTGCATGCCCTAAACAAAGCAACATGTCAACAATGATGCTAAAGCAACTAGAGAAATGTTTTCCGAGACAACTTAATCAATGAAAACAAAACAAAGTAACCTTGAATATTGATTGTGGGGAAGAAATCTTACATAGACTCATCTTAATAATGGAGTCTCCAATCAAAAAGGGAATTTGTGCTATAGCCCATGATGCCTCCTTGGAAACACTTTGAAGACAATGCTTCTAATTATCTCATTATTATGAAACACAAATCACACTATAAATTTTAACTTACTAGTTACATTCAGCACAATCAAGTAACCAAATTCGACAATGCTAGTCATTACTTGGGTCAAATCAATAGTATTATCTAGAAGATCCAAAATTCGGTTCAATAGTTGAGTCAGTGATGGAGATATGAACCTCTCTTTATATGGTACAATACTTCACATTATTCATCATATTTAATCATAAAAAGGACATTCAAAACAAAGACATTTGAAGACAACTTGACAATATGATCGTGAAATTTTGTTGCTAGCCTCTAAGCGCAAGTTTGACGGTAAAAAGCATCTTATAGAATGCTTGCTTATGAAGGTTGTACATATCACACAACCTACAGAAAGAATGGACTATCCCTTCAAAACAATTTTAATGCACATTTATGCATTCCAGACCATGAATATAATACCATTTTAACTCGTGGAATTCTTTCAAATTCCACTTCACGGTCCATGAAACTTATATACTTACGTGATAAATATTATAATTGCTAATAAATCAGAATAGATCCATTTTAAATCTGAATCTATTAAGCATTATACCTACGTGATAAATATTATAATTGCTAATAAGTCAGAATAGATCCATTTTAAATCTGAATCTATTAAGCATTGAAAAATATTTAAAAAAAAAAACCTAAAACCAAACCCCTACATGCTTAGAGGACCAACATTATGATGGGTATACATAGGTTTATATATTATTTTTAGATAAGTTACCTTACTGACCTCAATTTTTTATCATGCTTTCCATTATAGGGTTCAATGTTCTTTCCCTTTATGCATGTGATACATCCTATTAGTTTGTAGAGTGCAACACATGACACATCTGTCCATACTGGTCTCTAGATTGTACCAAGGTGATACATCTCCGGTACTAGTTTGTGAAATGCAATAAGACACATGTCACCCATATTGGGTTGTAGAATGTGCCTTGCTTTTCTGTGCAATAATATTATATATGTATTCCTATATTGTATTATAAACCAACCTTTTCAATATTCATTGTGCATTTATATATTTTGCAACTTTTTATATTCAAAAGCAACCTATAAAGTTTGCTACAACAAATGTCAACTAAAATATAACCTATTATGAACATGATATGATGTGTGTATGTGTATAAGCCAACCTTCTCAATGAATATTCATTATGCATTTATATATTTTACTAATATACCCCATCTGTCTACGTGATCTTAACTTCCCATGGTCAGTAGCAGGCGAAGCTTATTTCCTCTGCCATAGGCCCATAAATGCGCCCAGGCAGGAAATGCCCGCTGCAGGATTATCTACAACTTTAATCTGACAGTGGGCATTTCCTGCCTGGGTGCATTTATGGGCCTATGGCAGAGGAAATAAGGCTCGTCGTCAGTAGCAACCTATAAAGTCTGCAGCAGCAAATGTCAACTAAAATATATCCTACTAATTATGAACATGATGCGCACACACCATAACGAAATGGATTTATCAAGTGAAAAATGAAGTAAAATCAATACAATCGTTTTTTAGTTTTGTTAGTTTCTCTCCTCGCATAATTGGAACATAATGATTTTTAAACAATAATTTGATAAAGATAACTCGTAAAGGTTCATAATGATTTTTATGCAATAATTTGATAAAGATAACTCGTAAAGGTTCAAAATAACAAGGGTGGGCACAAGACTACTTTAAAATATGCTTAATACAAACAAATATGAGGGGCATGAGCTTGATAAAAGAAAAGCGGATGGAAGTTGCAAGGATGACACAACAGTACTCTAGACCTAGAGCATGTAGAATAACATGATATAAAGGTTGAAAGGTGTCCAAACTGGGGACACAAGTTATTGGAAATATGGTCCATGAGGAAGTATGACAACAAAAGTTCAAGAGAGACGGCTACTCGAAAGAGAAAGCACAAAATCTTCAAGAAAGCCAAGAGGATTGCATGGACTGTCGGAAAGGCTTGGCAGGAAGAGCGTTACTCTATATAGATTACGGGGTAATCAGGCAGAAAGAATAAGAGTTAAGTTCTTTAATGACTACTGAAGGAGTGCACGAGGTTGCCTTTAATACTGTGAGTTTCATGAGAAAACCTGCACTGGTATTATGCTGGCTCGAGAGAAAGTTTCAATCCTTCTTTGGAGACATTGAGAACTCCAGAACCTGGATGCACAGAAATGTTCACCCATGTGGCTGTCAAAGAGCAAGCTCAAGATACAACCTAAAGTAACTGATATACGTATACAATAAACAGTGAACACATTAGAAAGAAAACACACTTCTGTTCATATTTTCCTTCACGTTTATATTTTTTCCTTCATCAAAAGTTTGCTTTCAGAGAAAGAGACCCTAAACTGCCAAAGCCAAACCGGCAACACAACCCCAGCCTCTTCAGACCTGCATGATCAGTTTTTACAAGAGATTGACAGAAAATTGTAGGCCTAGTTATAATTAGGACTGCCTCACATTAAATTTCAGAGGCAGCATAAACTAAGGTCCAGGGTTTCCCAATATATAAAAAGAACAGACGTTTGATGAAATGAAATTAAGGTGTACCACAAGATCTATGCAATTATGATCATGTAAACTGCACCCTTCCTTCACACTCCGATCAGGAGACTATAAACCCACTAAAATTGGGAAAAGAGACAAGCAAATTCTTCAAATTGTAATCATAAAAATAAAGCACATGAAAAGATCAGAAATAGCATTCTTTCTGGCTAAACAATCTTGGTCTACTCAGTTTTGTATCATTGAATATTTTTGTTTTATACAACAAGCAATCCTTTTTATGTGATTGTCCACCCAAATAGACAACCCTTACTACGCCTAGTTGCATGATAACTATCATCTTCACTGCATAAATGAATATTCTAAAAATCGAATAAGTCTTTACCATGGGAAAAGACATCTCCAGGTGTCAAAGCCCAAGGGCCACCTTTTAACATACCATTATCTCCTTTGTTGGCTCTACATAAAATCTCATAAAAACATTAAATAACTTACCGCAGGTTGTCATGTGTGCTGAAATAAGGCATTCGAAGTTTCTTGACTGTGAGTAAACATTCAGCCACATAAACGCAGGTATTACAACATGACTGGATGACCCTAGCCAGAAAGAATTTTATAAGAAATCAAGCCAGCCCAATTAGAGAATTTTCGTGCGATCCATGTCCCCAAAAGGACAAGGATATCTAAACACAGTCAAAAGAACATTTTGCATTGGTGCACCTTTCAACAGCCTGCCAGATATGAATGAACTTTAGCATCAAACAGTCAGCTTACCTTAACGACTTAAGGCATGAATATCAATAACCAAAACTCTACAATCTTGATGCATACACCTGCTTGAATTGTATACATGGAGCACAAATCATTGTAATACTCTCCATATGAGGCTAGCCTCATTTCACAAGCTAGGAGCCACCAACACCAGCACCCAGAAAATGCATACAGAGAGAATAATATGGCACAAAAAGATCATTCACCTTGACAGGCCTTCATAAAATGTCTCATTTAGACTCTTTAACAATGGAAGCAATTCCCTTGGAGACTTGATTATCTCCTTTCATTATTTTCCATCTGCAAAGAGCCATCCCTGACCAATTTTATGCTGAGACTGTTAAACCTCCCTCGTGAATAATGCCGAGAGGCTTTTCTCCAGTCTGTACCAGTTTTCATCATGGATGCAAACTCTTCGTAACTAATACGTCCATCCTGCATAAGCAAAATGCCTGTTAAAAACTAGAAATTATGTCTACTAGTTCCATAAAAGAGATATATATTAAACGTTTATAAGCATGAAAAACTCGCGAGTTGCTAAACACACATCACTCCAAAATTCTATAAGATTGCTTTAAAGACATGCAAACTAAAAAGGAATTATACCTTGTCTGCATCCACCTCATTAAAAATGTTGTTCACCACATCTATGTCATCTGGACCAAAGTCATCAGCTAAGGCTTCTCTAAACTCTTCGATTTCAATGTAATCACTGCCATCTTTGTCAAAGTACAGAAATGCCTTACGCAAGTACTCATCGTTGTCTATGCTCTGCATATGAAGCGAAGCCGCAACAAATTCTCGATAATCTAGCGTGCCATTTCCATCAGCATCCGCCTGAAAGAAGCCCATTAAACAGTCAGATTCTATCTTTGACAAATTTTGCATGCATATACAGTACCAGGGAACCAGTGTAAACAAGCATATTACATGTAATCTGCTCATACAAATTCAACTTTGTGAATTGTATGCATCCTATGAAAAATGCAATAACATTTCCAAATAGAAATCCAAACTGGTCAAGAATCACAAATAACAATCTTACTTGATATCAAATAGTCTCATAAGTCATTCGTTTGAGCATCAAATTTGTTAACGGATATTGAGAATATCTCTTTCAATTCTTCCCAGAGAGATCCTCTTCTTCCAACAGCAAAAATAGGCAGAAAAATACCATACCAAAAGATTTGTCAAGGGAATTCCTCAAGGCCGAGACCCCAATTTTTGGTGGGAATACAACAATTAGCCAAGAGGTTGAAATGTGGTTGTTGTGCATGAAGACATACTTTAAGCTCCCATGACTTGAAGAAACAATTGCTATTTACAGCCTATTAAAAAGAGACTCCATATTTTAGGAACATTGTCATATAATAAAAAAGATAAGAGGGGAGAGAGATGATGACAAAACTATACAACATATATTGAAAACAGTAGTAATTTTCATAGCAATGTTTTCAGAAAATAATATGTGAATTTGATGACCTCAAGCAGGGTCAAATAACAATGGAAAAGTATTAGAAGACATACATGGAGTTGCTAAAATGCAATTGAAGCAGATGCTCACTTTAAATATCCATGAAAGATTTTAACAACTCCATGTAACTCCCACTTTTATCTCCAAGATGGAATATGTAGAGAGGTGAATGTTATGATGAGTCTCTCAATTTCCAGATTATAGTAGGCTTGGTCTTGTGTCAACCACTTGACTACCCCTCCTCTACAGAATGCAGTAAGCTGATAAAGAGGACAATGACCTAGCTCTCTCTAAATGTTTGTTATACCCCTCGATAACTCTTCAAATCCAAAGCATTAGAGGCAGTACGCTACTCCAACAAATATTTAAAACAGTAGTTGTCATAGTAATGTTTTCATAAAATGATATGTGAATTCCATGACCTCAAGCAGAGTCAAATAACAATGGATACATGGAGTTGCTAAAATGCAATTGAAGCAGATGCTTGCTTACATTTTCAGGAGAGATGTGCTCCATGGAACTCCTTTATCTTTAAGATGGATGTGTAGAGACTCGAGAGGTGCTTGTTATGATTAGTCTCTCAATTTCTTGATTAGAAAAGGCCTGGTTTTCTGTCAACCACTTGGCTACCCTTCCTCTACAGTGTGCACTAAGCTGATTAGAAGGGCAAAAACTTAGCTTCCTCAAAATGTTTATACTCCTAGATAACCCTTTAAATCCAAAAGATTAATGAGATTAGGCCACTCCAACATGACTTCAACTTTTCCTACGTCACTTTGCACCCCTCAAAATCAAAGCATATCCAGAAAAGAAAATAGATTCTTGCCTAAAACATCATTTTTGAGTTTCGATTTTTTATCACTTGAAATTGTCCTTTAATCAGCGTCAAGAGGTTCCAAATAGACAGTCTAGACACACTGTCCCTTCACCAACAGTGAACCTTTCACATTAAATTCAATGTTTTTAATTCTAGGTAAATATCACTATCAGACCTGCCTTTAAATCTTCAAATTTCATAACAATAAGACCTCAGATCTGTGTGTAAAGCTTGTTGATCCTTACTGAACACTGCTAAATTTGTGTCTGTATTTCTAATCAGAAAGAAAGAAATTCAGATGTGCAGTTAAAATTTGCAGTTCGGAAATTAAATTCTCAAAATCTGTGGATAAATTGTTCAAAGCCAACTTCAACGCTGAAAATTCTGTTGAAAAATGTGTAACTAGGTTCAGTCTTCATAACTATGAAATGTACTTTTGATTCTTGTATATTGTAAAATGAAAGAAAAATTATTACTGTTATTTTTGGAGCATGGGTTTCATGCTCAAGGTCTTTTATTTTAGAGTTCAAGCACCCATTGAGTGCTTCTAGGGTTTTCCCTAGGTCAAGAAGTCAAAATAGTCATTGGCATATGTTGAAGACCCCGTCGGGCACATTGTAACTTGTAAAAAGAATTATTTTTGTATTTAAGAGTGTCAAAATACCTTCCAAGACCAAGTCAGCCTGGCAGCTAAGAAGTCGGCCTATTTTGAGGAGCCATGTCCACCTTAGAAGCCTATATAAAGGAGAGAACTCGGCCTCCTTTGGACATGTTGAAATATCTAAGTAAGTTCAGTCTTCATAATGACATTTGTAATCATGATTTTATGTATTTGATGTAATGAGAAAAATGAATTTATTTTTGTTGATCTTGAGGCATGGGTTTCATACTCAAGGAAATTTATAGGTCAAAGCTCCCATTGAGAGCTTCTAGGGCTTATGTGTCATTGTCATGTGTGGGAGACCCATTAATTTATTTTTGTTGATCTTGAGGCATGGGTTTCATGCTCAAGGAAATTTATAGGTCAAAGCTCCCATTGAGAACTTCTAGGGCTTATGTGTCATTGTCATGTGTGGGAGACCCTTCTTGGGCATGTTACATATTTATTTGACTCATTGTAAGAGTCAAAAGACCCTCCAAGACCTTGTCACAAGTGCTCATCACAAGTCGGCCTTCAAAAGAAGCTATAAGGAGTTGTAGGCCTCATCAAAAGGACATGTTGGCCTAGGGTAATGATAAGTCGGCCTAGATAGCATGGAAAGGAACCTATAAATAGAGGACTCGGACTCACTTGGGAGTACACCCGGCACCGATACAAGCATCCAACAAGAAGAAGGAAGTGCAAGAAAAAGGAAGAAAAGAAGTCTCTTATACAACAAAGGAAAGGAGAAAAGTGAAGCAATTAGGGACTGTTACTAGGCTAATTACATCGTGCGTGTGACTACAGCTAGGGTAATTGCAGTAGGGTTATTTTAGATCTTTAAAGAGCTGAGATATGGCTCAAGGAAGAAGTATTTGTTGGTCGAAGCCTCAAAAGGAAGTCTACAAGACAAGCGAAGGAGAAAAGCCTCACAAAACTGACTCAATCATCTCACAAGTGCAGGATCTTTATGGTTACAAGTAGGCCGAAAGTTACAGGTTTGTGTTAAGAAGCTGAAATTTAGAAGAAGCCGAGAACAGTGGTATAGAAGATAGTTTGACCATCAGAAGGAGAGTTGTTCAAGAAAGCATTGTGACTTGGTCTTGGATAGGTTCTTGTTCAAGGGTCTTGGTCTTGGAATTCATCAATTGAAGATTCTACAAGGAGAATTCGGTGGGTTTTCCTCTCAAGATTGGAGAAGTTTCGGCCCTAGCTGATTGCCTATATCTTGTGTCCTTTGTCTCGTTGTTCTTTATGACTTGGTAGTTGTTTGATGAAAAAAACACAATATTAATCAAGCTAAATAAGAACCTAATCAAGATAAGTAAAAAGTATTCACAAGCAGTTATCATAAGTAAGAGAAATCACATACATTTGTTGCCCCTAGATTTCTCAACAAGACACGAATTCACTTCTCATCATCTAAGTGAAGGGGAAGCACAAGAAGGCTAGCGAAGAAGGAGAAGGACAAAGGAAGAAGGCTTTTGGGCTACTTCTCTCTCACACATGCAAAGAAGGAAGGTTAGGGTTTACTGCTTCAAGGTCGAAATTCTCAAGTTGTTGGAAGAGAAGCCTAATCGATCACCCCTAGACAAGGAAGCAAGCCAAGCGAAGTTGTTGGAAGGCCTTGGAAGGCTAAATTTCACTCACGTGTGGATGCAATGGAAGTTGCAGGGGCCGAAAATTTCAAACCTGTAGTAGAGGTCGAAATTATGAAGTTGGGGGTCGAAATTGTGTTGTTGGAAGAGATTTGACTGGGTTTGACTTGGACAAAGAAAGTACATCATCAAGGAGGTCAGACTCGGTCTTGGAAGGGTATTGGTTTTGGTCTAGAGGTCTTGGAATTCGTCAATTGAAGAATCTATAAGAAGAGAAGAGCTTTGTGGGTTTTCCTCTCAAGTGGAGAGGTTTTGGCCCTAGCTTGCAGCCTATATCTTGTGTTCTTGTGTACTATTGTTCTTCTTGTTTTGGTAGTTGTTTGATGATAAGAACAAACATAATATTAAGAGAAGAAGCTAATAAGTAAGAAAAGTAAGAAGACATCACAAGTAGTTATCAAGAAAAGAGAAATCATCCTAACTACTACCCTTTAAATTTCTCAACATGGTATCAAAACTAAGGTTGGCTAAGGGCATGATGAAGATCTCTACTACATTGAAGAAGTTCTTGAAGAAGTGTACAAGGGTAGCAAGTCATCTCAAAAAGGGCATCAAATAGTTATGGGATCTCCTATTTTCTCTCAAGAAGGATATGACCAAGACACCTAGAAAAGACGAAGGACTATTCTCAGCACTTACTGGCACATTTGAAGATGAAATTATTTGGGTGATTGACAGTGGAGCATCAAGACATATGACTAGTAAGCACAAGCAACTAAAAACAATGTCAAGAGGAAAATCTTCTTGCTCTAATGAGCTTGGTGACAAGAAGAGTATCATGTGAGATGAATTGGATCAACCTCACTAGAGCTGGAGAATGGAGGAAATATTCATCTCAACAACATCCTATTTGTTTCAGGTTTGCATAAGAAACTACTTTCCATTTCATGTCTAGAAGATAAGGGAGAAAGAATTGCCTTCATAGATGGAAAGGTTGTATTATGGGATAAAAACTCTAGCATCGAAAATGCAAAGATGAGTGGGATCCATCAAGGAAGACTCTACAGATTGTTCTCAAGCTTTGGTTCACATTGAAGTTAGCCCATGTGAACTCTAACATAGAAGGTTTGGTCACCTTCACTTCAAAATTCTTCAACCCTAGATTTAATGGTGAATGGCATCCCCAAACTTAAGGAGGATCATGAAGGAGTGTACAAGGGATCTGCATTAGGTAAAAATACCAGGAGACCATTGCTTCAAGGCCAAAAGAATTATGGATCTCATTCATTTCGATGTTTGTGGTCCTATGTCTCCAAAGTCTCTTGCGGGTCATTTATATTATGTAACATTCATTAATGACCATTAAAGGAAAACTTGGATCTGATGAAATCCAAGGATGAAGTATTCGTCAAATTTGAAGAATTCAAAGCTAAAGTGGAGAACCTTACTAAAAGGATAATAAAGATATTAAGGTCCGATAATGAAGGAGAAATCATAGTCTTTTGTAAGGAGTCTGAGATTAAGAGGGAGATGATAGTCCCATACAATCCATAACAAAATGGACGTGCAGAACGAAAGAATCGATCTATTGAAGAAAGTGTAAAATCCATCTTACATGATCAATATTTGCCAAAACTTTTGTGGGGTGAAGCAACTAAGACTATTGTATACATTCAACATTGAAGTCCCCACAGGTCATGAGATAACATGACACCCGAAGAAGCATTCACTAGGAAGAAACCAAGTGTGGACCATCTCTGAATTTTGGGTTGTCCTGTCTATATTCATATACCGAAGGACAAAAGAAGGAAATTGGATCCTTCGAGCATGAAGGGAACATTTGTTGGCTACAGTAATTCTTCTACGGCCTATAGGATCTATATAAAGGAAGGACACCGAATAGAAGTTAGTAGAGATGTGATATTTGATGAAAGTATTGCATTTAAGAAATCAAAGGATCTCCTGATGGACTCTGATGATGAAGAACTTCCTATATTTGAAGAGGAAGGCACCAGGGAGGATGAAGAATCAAATCATGAAGATGAAGGTCCCAATGAACCCGTGCAACCTGTGGTCATCCCTGAAACTAGAAAAAGACCTAACTAATTGAAATCTACTCTATTAGATGCAGAGGGACATGGAGCAACCAAGGACTCGTTCAGAGAAAGTAAAAAGCCCAAAAGATATTCTGGATATGCAGCGTACATGACGAAGCTAATAGAAGCAGAGTCATCCACCTTTGAAGAGGTTTTCAAACATCAAGAATCGAAGGATGCTATGAATGAAAAGTATCAATCGATAATGAAAAATGGAGTTTAGGAGATCGTATTTAGGCCTAAAGACAAATCTGTGGTGACTTCCAAATGGCTCTTCAAGATTAAACATGCAGCAGATGGAAGTTTTGATAAGTATAAGGCAAGATTTGTGGCTAGGGGCTTCTCTCAACAAGATGGCATCAATTATGAAGAGACATTTTCTCCCACATCAAGGTATACAACTATATGTTCACTAGTCTCTTTGGCAGCATCGATGAGATGGAACATTCATCAAATGGATGTCAAGACTGCATTCCTGAATGGCTCAATTGATAAAGAAGCCTATATAGAGCAACCCTTTGGATTTGAAGTCAAAGATAGAGAGGCTTATGTTTCCAGGTTGAATAAGGCATTATATGGCCTTAAGCAAGCACTGAGGGCATGGTATGCAAGGATGGATGCATACCTACAAAGAATGGGCTTCACAAAGAGTTTTCTTGATCCAAATCTCTATATCAAGGTTGTGAAGAATGAACCTGTAATCATTCTTATGTATGTGGATGATCTTATCTTGACATGTGTGGAAGGTCGAATCATAGTGCAAGAAGCAACTAGCAACAAAATTCGACATGAAGGATTTAGGGCTGATGCAATACTATTTGGGACTAGAAGTTTGGTAGGGACCTGATGAGATTTATGTAGGTCAAGGAAAGTATGTGAGCGAGATGTTGAAAAGGTTTGAAATGATGGATTGCAAACCTATGACAACCCCCATGATCACAAACTTGAAGAGGCTAAGGAGTTCTAAATCGAACCTAGTGGATCCGACCATGTATAGACAATTGATTGGCTCATTGATGTACTTGGTGAATACTCGACCAGACATATGTTTTCCCTTGAATGTTCTCAGTCAGTTCCAAGTGAGTCGAAGCATGATCATTGGATAACAACCAAGCATATCTTGAGATATCTGCAAGGAACAATTCACTATTGCCCGAAGTATGATAGGAGGAATGATGTCCACTTGATTGAATATACAAATTCTAACTAGGGAGGCAGTGAATAGGATGGAAGAAGCACTACAGGAGGATATTTTAGTTTGGGATCCTCCATGAGATCTGGATGAGCAGAAAGCAAGAGTCGGTTGCTTTGAGTAGTGTTGAGGATGAATATATTGCAACCTGTGAAGTAAGAATAGAAGTTGTCTGGTTAAAAATGTTGTTGTCCAACTTGTTTGAAGGACCAATGGATCCTACAGTGATACATTGTGATAACACCAGTTGTATAAGGCTGTCTAAAGACCTAATGTTTCATGGAAAGACAAAGCATATAAATAACAAGTATCACTACATTCAAAAGCTAGTACAAGGTGGTGCATTGCAGCTATGGTATATCTCCACCAATGAGCAGATAGTTGATATATTGACAAAATCTCTTCCTAATTAGAAGCTTGTGTATTTGAGAGACAAGCTTGGTCTGGTTGATATATCCTCCTTAGTTGAGAGGGAGAGATAGAAACATCATTCTTGTCTTCATTTGGGAAGAAAGAATGGAGGATTGGGTAAGCATCTAGCATCCGATATTCTTTGAGGATGAGGTAGGGCATCCAAGATAAGAGTAGTCGTAGAGGACCGATAGTCTTTGAGGATCGGCTATCCAAGAAAAGAATAGTCCTGGAAGGACATACTCTATAAACACCCGAGTGGGGTATGCGCCTTGAGACAATGATGATGGTGTCTATAAATCATTGGTCTCGCCAACATTGTGCTTCGATCTTGTGGAGAGATAGAGTTGCTAGTCAAGGCCTTGTTATGTGACAATGTTGGTTGGTATAATGCTAAAAAGATGGGTTACCTATCTGACTCTTCTTATGAGATCTCTTCAGATTGAAAATGTCCATGTACCATTTATGAATACCTCCCTAGTTAAGGGGGAGTGTTGAAAAATGTGTAACTAGGATCGGTCTTCATAAATATGAAATGTGTTTTTAATTCTTGCATATTGTAGAATGAAAGAAAAATTATTTTTGTTATTTGTGAAGCATGGATTTCATGCTCAAGGTCTTTTATTTTAGAAGCCAAGGACCCATTGAGTGCTTCTAGGGTTTGTCCTAGGTCAAGAAGTCAAAAGAGTCATTGTCATATGTTGAAGACCCCGTTAGGCACATTGTAACTTGTGAAAAGAATTATTTTTGTATTTAAAAGTGTTAAAATAACCTCCAAGACCAAGTCGGTCTTGCAGCTAAGAAGTCCGCCTATTTTGAGGAGCCACGTCCACCTTAGAAGCCTATATAAAGGAGAGAACTCGGCCTCCTTTGGACACACATTCACTTCTCATCATCTAAGTGAAGGAGAAGCACAAGAAGGCTAGCAAAGAAGGACGAAGGACGAAGGAAGGAGGGTTTTGGGCTACTTCTCTCTCACACGTGCGAAGAAGGAAGTGTTTATTGCTTGAAGGTCGAAATTCTCAAGTTGAAGGAAGAGGATCAAAGTTGTTGCAAGAGGAGCCTAATAGGTCACCTACCAGCACTAGACAAGGAAGCAGGCCAAGCAAAGTATTGGAAGGCCTTGGAAGGCTAAATTTCACTCACACGTGTGGATGCAGTTGCAGTTGCAGTTGCAGGGGCCGAAAATTTCAAACCTACAGTAGAGGTCGAAATTATGAAGCTGGGGGTCGAAATTGTGTTGTTGGAAGATATTTGACTGGGTTTGACTTGGAAAAAGAAAGCACATCATTAAGGAGGTCAGACTTGATCTTGGAAGGGTATTGGTCTTGGTCTATAGGTTTTGAAATTCGTCAATTGAAGAATCTATAATAAGAGAAGAGATTTACAGGTTTTCCTCTCAAGTGGAGAGGTTTTGGCCATGGCCTGCAACCTATATCTTGTGTTCTTGTGTACTACTGTTTTTCTTGTTTTGTAGTTGTTTGATGATAAGAACAAACATAATAATACGAGAAGAAGTTAATAACTAAGAAAAGTAAAAATACATCACAAGCAATTATCAAGAAAAGAGAAATCATCCTAACTAATGCCCTATAGATTTCTCAACAAATTCAATGATGATCAAGTCTGATTTGTATATTACCAGGGCTTTACTACACTTTTGGAATGTAAAAACAAAAGAGAGAAAGTTGAAAAGAATGCCACCAAGGGAGTTATAACACTAAACCTTGCTGATAAAAGACAAACATATATAAGATAAACATGTGAGAGCAATCAAAGAAAAGAATTCTCAATCAAGTATTCATAATTGGCAGATAGAATTCTCACTCAATCAAGTATTCATCATTGGCAGATAGAATTCTCATTCAATCAAGTATTCATCATTGATAAAAAGAATTCTCACTCAAATCAAGTATTCACCATTGACCAAAGAGAGAGGATCACATATTTTCTTCAATAATCAGAGTTGTTACAAGAAGGTATGAATTATTTCAAAACATAACCATGCCAAAGTACATAATAGAGTTCAATCGTGACTGAGAATCCTCATCTTCACGAAACACATGGAGATACAATTTGCACAAGAATTATGCAAGAGGTTTGGTCTTTTGACACAACTGAATGCTGCCTAGAAACTCGTAGATGAAAGGAAGAAGAGGAGTAAATAATGGCAGGAAGAACACTGAAGATGCACCAATAGATTGAACAGATTGCTTGCTCCTCTTCTTATAGTTGAATCTCTGTTGTAAATCAGCGGGCTTTGGTCTGAATATGACATGCCTTTTACTCTATATGAGTGCTAAAAACAAATGCACTAACTTCATGTTCCCAGAGTTTTATTTTTGTCCTGAAGCATGTGCTGATTTAGAGACATCCTAGAATGTCTTCCCAAAAACACTGTCCATCCTTGGAATGGACTTCATTTTTTCAAGTTAGGAACTTCCCTTCATGTCATCATGCAAGCTCCAACCTACAGACCAAATTTATCTCTCTTGGAAATTCCATCTCCTATTTAAAGAACACTGCTTTCTCCAAGTTAGGTTACTGTTTTTTCATGCTTTTCTGATTCTTGTTTTTGAAAAACGCTTCATATATTAATTTAGGGAACAAATAAGTACATCAGGAGTCAAGGTAGTTACGACATGTAGACAACACATGTGCCAAGAAAGTCCCAGTGTAAAAACGCCAGTGTATGATCCCAGAACCCCATAGTGCTGGACTCATGTTCAACATGATGATGGAATCCACTCAGACTGATTCTCAGAAGTAGAGCCAACTCTTTACTTAAAACTCCTCACATCCCCTAGAATAGGGGGATGAGGAATCTCATTGAAGACAACTTTACAATAGTGTTTCCACAGAAAGCCATCTTACAACCAAATGAACTGGATGCAAGAGAATTTGCAGCTCTCCCTGACCATTCACATGCCCCCAGGAGAAGCCCCTTCCATGAGAACGTAGCTACAAAAGGGGAATGAAATTCAGCCTGAAAAACCAAAAACCTCTAGCAATCTGACATTTCCAAAATACATGCAGAACTGTATCATCCTAACCACACAATACACATGCCAAATTAGCAATCCCAGCTTTATGCAACTTGCTCTTTTCATTATTTGCTTTGCTAAATTTGTCTTGAAAAGTGGTACAAAATCAACCAAATATAGCACCGACTTCAGCTCCACAAAAGTTAAAACCACACTTTTGTCTGACTATGCAAACATGGATTTCGGACTGATGTAAGCTGCATGCAACTGTTTTCTCCCTTCTATTTTTATCTCCTAGGTGAAAAGCATCCAAAGATAGCACAGGTGTTAAGACTGAATTAAAATCTTGAACTGTTTTTCTTGGATTAAATACATAAACCCTCTTATACTTCCACCACAGCTCACTAGGCTGAATCCAGTTCCTCTTGCTGATTACAGGATGAATTTGATCTGTTTTTAAAATGCTTTTGTCCTCTAGAAAGGTCTCACCTTGCACACTTTACAAGAAGAGGATAGAAATTAATCCTCTCAAAACTAGCAACCCACTGGATGTGAAATCTTCTGGAAGGCTATTACTAGTCTCTATCCATGCAAACTGATTTATGTCGTATCAAGACACTGCATCTAGAAACTATCCAAGTCTCTGGTTACCATCCTCCATGACAATACCACCTTCATGATCACATCTACGAAATCTTGTACCAGGCACTGATTAGATGATAACAGGCTTGAAATTCATGCTGCCAAAAATGTTGAGCACAAACTGAACTTTTTGTCAATTATCCTCCTATTTCTTAATCTAAAAAAGAATGTCACTCAGATAAGCTACAACAAATTCTCCCGTATATGGCTTAATAATGTCACCAATTTGCTCCTAAGTTGAATGGTAACATATACAAATCTGCCAGATCTTTTTATAAGACAGGATCCAGATATGAGATTAATAAAAACATGAACTGGAAACATAGAAATCTCAGATCTCTGAAATTCATACTTGAACAATGAAAACTTGTTTGTCTTGAATTCTAGGTCAACCAAGAGGGACTATAAGAATTGATCCTACGGCTATTTCTACCATAGCCAACTGGTCTCCACCAAAGAACATCCACAAGCTATGAAGCTTCCTGGAAATGGTGAATCAGTTAAAAATATTCATTATGCACCTTTTCCATGCCATGCACCCATATTCTGTTGAACTGGAAACATGTCTAGTTAAATGCGGAGCCACACAACAAGAGGTGTTCGAAGAGATCAAGCACCAAGTAGCAAGGGATCTTGTCCTCGCATTATTTGACATTAGCAAGCCTTTGAGATTGAAGTGAAAGTTTATGAGCATGCATTGGACACATCGTTTTGATGAAAACACTAAAGACATGCACCAGTACAAATTACAAACTGTTAAGTACTGGCGACTCCGTTTTCTCAGTATTGTGATCTCTTAGGACAGTTTAGCAATATGGAATTGATGTTTTCAAGAAAGCTTGTGTGTAGTCACTACTGTCCAGACTTCATGCAGATTTAGTTAATCCTACATAAATTTGTGACGCTACCATTAGGTGAAGAGTTCTACAACCACCCACTAAAGGATGACATCTATACAGAATCCAGATTCACCACCATTTTCGTCCTCAAGGATATTACAAAATTTAGTTGTTGCACAAGATGCACCATTCCAAGATAGCAGAACACTTTGAAGCAGAAAAGTACATTAATTTGCATAGATAATTCTAGTAGTTGAATTGGCTGAGATTGTGACATGGATTTCACATAGATGTCCCCTCTATAGCATATCAAAGCCAACACATTGAATGTTGGGCAAGTATATGCAACTTCTGGTCCTAAAAAGAACACCCAAGTTCATTTCAATGGACTTGCTTCAAGATTTATCAACAACTAATTACAGCAACGACTACCTCATGGTAGTAGTGGATAGCTTCAGCAAAATGATCATCATGATGCTCCACAATAAGATCATTTTAGCACAGCACACAACGTAATTGTTCTTCAACAAAGTTTGGGTACATTTGACCCATAACTATTAATATTTCCCACAATAACAACAAATATCTCAGTTATTTCTAGCATATGTTATGGTCATTGTTGTATCCCAAGCTGAAACTATTCTTCCACCAACAAAGCTTGAAACTAGGGTGGTAAATAGCACCATTGTACCATCAGTGTGTACTTTCAATCATCAAGACTCAAAGACATAGGATACTAGTATCCCTTGTGTGTAGCATAGATATGATCACACAGTGCACAACATGACAGGCACTTCACCTTTTGATTGTGCCATTGATTGCTGCATGAGGATCCACTAGCTGTTTTGAGTTCCACTCCCAAGGCAACAATGGCAAAGTAAGTCATGACTCATTACACGTGGGCAAGTCATATGATTCATCAATCACATCCAAAAATTCCATGATCAAATTCTAGCATCTTTGCAGAAGAGTCAGCAAAAGCACAAGGCCAAGCATGACGAGCATTGCCCTTCACACAAGAGAGGAAGTTTGGGTTTATCATCAGAAGGAATGCTTCAAAGATGAGAACGAAGAGCTCATATTGTTCAAATATTTCCCATACAAATCATCAAGCAGATTGGAGAGAACGCGTACAAACTAGATTTATTACCCTTATGGGAATTCATTTAGATTTCAATGTAGATCGCCCAAATCTCTACAAGCAACCAATGTTTGATGGAGATGAAGAATTTATCATGCCAGTTCCTAAAGAATTTGTCCCTAATGGTACCACATCGCTGGAAGGAGACATTGTTCTACAATTTAAAGCACAGGCAACCATTCAAATAACCATAAAACTTTATCAAATACGCTAAAACAGTGTTATAAGGACGGAACTGGACGCCAGTTCAGATTGGTCTGATTGTTTTGAGGCAAAAACCGGTTCAAACCGGTGACTTTAACCATTTTTTACCTGTTCGGTACAGTAAAGCCACGTAGAATGCATCAAGTGGGGCCTGTTATGCTTTTTTCTCTTAATGTTTGTCTTAGCTAGGCACTAGCCCAGAATAGGTGCCTAATATTCAAGCATATGGCCCCCTACTATTGCTATGCATTTCATGGTAATGTTAAAAATTTAAGTAAAGGGATGAAAATGAAAGATAAAAGACAATGTCAAATTCTTACTTGAAAATGAAAGATAAAGGAGAATGTCAAATTCTTAAAGTAAGAATTTGACAATCTCCTTTATCTTTCATTTTCATCCCTTTACTTAAATTTTTAACATTACCATGAAATGACTCATGATGTTAGATAGTGGTTTTGACCTCATTGGATTTCATATGGAGAAAGTAGAATTTTGAATCTCACTCAAAATCCAGCAGACTTAACAGTTTTCGAGAATTTCAGGATTGGGGGGATTGCAACACTACATTGGATTTTATCATGTACGAGGGCATGAAACTAGTATTTAATCATGAGCACAAAGCCCTCCATGTACCTTGATGTTAGTGGCATTGGTTGCTGAACTCCTCTATCATGAGCCTACTAAAAAAATATCCATCACTCAAACAAAATCTTGACTTGACATGCTCTGGTTTTTCTATCTTATTTTAATGCTTAGAGGGTGATATTGATGACGAAGATCCCAATATGGGCAATGATTTTGATCTTATGTATATATTTGTTGTAGCCTAATTTTTTTTTGATGCTAATGTTGAGATTTTGTGCATTTGGGGTAGCATCAGTTGTGCTTTAAGTCCCAAATTTTGAGGAAGAACTAGAGTTCACTTGATCTACAAGACCCAAAAATGGATTTGGGAAATTTCATCTAGTTTAGGAGATATCAAATTAATTAATTATTTTAATGTATTTCCTAAGTTAAAACTTAGGAAAATAAAGTAATTAAAGTGAATTAAATTAAACATGTGATGAAATTGTCTTAAGTCACACGGATCAAGCTTTCTTTTAATATTAGCCATTGATTAAAGATTTAATCTTGGTCGTTGATTTGTCAACGAGAAAAGTATAAAGGAAAGGCTTGGGGTCATTTCTAAGACACACAGAGGCAGAGCACTGAAGCTAAGCTGAGATTCTAGGGTAGGGTTGCTAAGAATTCTCAAGTGTTTTAGTTGCAGAGAAGGGAATTTAGACCAAGGGGATGATCTGATCCCAAGGCCTAGAATACACAAGAAGCAGAGAAGATATCAGGAAAGACAACGCAGAGGAAGGCAACAGCAGCAGCAGTAGCAAGGACAGTGTGATTTTCAGGAAACCCTTCGGGGTTTACGCAAAGACCCTTAGGGACAGCGTAGTGACTGCATCACCCAGTCTAGGGTAACGCAGTCCCTTCCAGTGACAGCATTGAGCATTTGGAGGCCTTCATACGCTGACGCAGTGTCTTTCAGGGGCAGATATGGGGTTTCTAGGCCTAGATATGGCTGAGTTTTGTAAGTATTTAGAAATATTCTTGATAACAAAGCCCTCCAGCAACCAGAAACCGGTTTTCTCACATTGAGTTTTTCTGAGGACAGTTTGTCCAGAAATAACTATCACTTTATCTGTGTGCATGTGCTTATTCTAGATCTGAATTGGTAGAGATCTATTATGTGTTTTGCTCTGATGTTAACTTGAATTTATTCAGTTGATAACTTGTATAAGTAGGACAAGCTTAACTGGGTTAACAGAAATAATTTCTGGATAAGAATTAAGATTCAGAAATTTCTACATGGTTTCAGAGCAATTGCAGATCTAAGAGGGTCACCAGCTGAAGCATCTAGCGGCGGAAAGCAACTGGAAAGGTAGCAAAAAAGCAAATCTGAAGGGACAATGTAGTTTTCAGGAGGAGAATCACACAGAAGGAAGGGTGACACTGTCTAGCGATGTGTCCTAGCAAGCCCACGCAATTACTACGCAGAGGCAACTCAGAAACAGCATTGGTTAGGTCTGAAGCCAACCAGTGTGATTCAGAGCTGAATCTGTCCGATCCAGAAAAAGTCTGCAGAAAAGTTGCAGAAATTCAGAAGAGCTAGTGGGGTTAAACTTCTGAAGTTTTCAGATTTTTAACCTTAGCACAAGTGACAAAGGTTGGGAAGAGATCAGCGTCTCAGAGTGTTTCTTGCCAAAGGAAACTTACAGTTTGATCAGAGGATCAAAGAAGAAGCTGAATCATAGTTGATTTGGTAGATTTCCAAGGAGGGAAATCAAGTGTCAGAGGGAGCAGAGGGTGTCCAGTTCGTAAAGGACCCTAGATCCAAGATCTCTAGCATAGAGAAGAGGAGCTCCGACACATTCTGAGCAGATGGCCCCTTATGGACTGCAGTCGAAGAAGAAGAAGGATCTTTCTAAGATCAAGTGCTTCCAGTGTGGCAAAATGGGACATTTTGCCAACCATTGTCCAGAAAAGAAGAAGGACAAGGAAGCATCTTCTTCCAAAGCAGCGGTGGCAAATGATGGGTCCGGAGATGATGTAACCATGAGTGCTCATGAACCACAGAGGTGGGGTGACATGGACATGTATAGGAGCTACATGGAAATGAAGCGGGATCCTTGAGCAGCTCATCTCTTGGATCACAAGCGAGCTACGACAGCCTTAAGACAGTAGCGAGACAAGTGGAGCAGTGGGTGCATAGATCATAGATGAGGAATAAGCAAAGGCAGATCTGGAGGCTGGGAGGAGCAGCGCAGAGCATAGCAGCAACAGCATAGAAGCAGTAGCAGCGCAGAGGCTAGTGTGACTTCAGCAACACAATGTAGTACTGCTTACGCAGTGCAAAGCTACAGCAACGCGGAGAGCTTCAAAGGGACAATGCAGTGCAGTAGCAGCGTGATAGATTTCAGCACAAGGAGTTTATGTGACTTCAGTAGTGCAGAGGGAGTCTCATTACGCAGACAAAGCTATAGCTGTGCATCGTTCTTTAGATGCCAGCACAGATCTGTAGCCTATGGAGCTTCAGTGATGAGGATGTAGCCCACTTGACTTGTCTGTCAAAGATTGGGCAGGAGATTCAGTTGTTTCTCTCAACAACTGAAGTTGCAGTGCAACAGATCAACAGTGGAAGTGCTATGAGCAGCACAAATGCAGTATATTGAGAGGGAGCTGCAGTACAGTGGTTACAGTGGCATTGGCAGAGTCATGGGCACCAGTGCAGAATGGCAGCAGTAGTGCAGAGTTGAGTGGCAGGAGGCCAAGCTTCAGCAGCACAGAACCAGTGCCCAAAATCTTGTAATGCATAAGTGTGATGTATTGCTAGAGCACGCCCTTGATGCTAAGAGGGAGTGTTGAGATTTTGTGTATACCCAGAAATGGATTTGGGAAATTTCATCTGATTTAGGAGATTAAATTAATTAATTATTTTAATGTATTTCCTAAATTAAAGTTTAGGAAAATAAAATAATTGAAGTGAATTTAATTAAACATGTGATGAAATTGTCTTAAGTCACACTGTAATATCCCTTTCAGGGATATCTCTAAAACACAAGCAAACTCCAACCAGAAACGGACTGGGAGGGCATTTACCAAAGATTTCACCTCTTGAAAAGAGGGTGAGATCTGGAGGCTATCTAGCCCTTTCCAGACTCTGTCTAAGAGTATGGGGAAAACACACCAAGTGGTATAGTAACTGGAATGCTCGAGGAGAAAATTAACAGTAGTGCAAGCATACAATAGCATATATATAAAACATGTAACAGATACTCAAGAAATGCAGAGAGAATGCTAAGCCATTTTATTATGCTGAGAAATATAAGTGAGTACAATAAGTGTTAAATTTGGACAGCTAGGTCCAAACTCCATCTTGTGATGCTCAGATGAAGATTCCAATATTTGTATTGGATTCCTCTTTCGAAGAGGTGTAAAATCGATATAAAATTGATTTTAATCTAATGAGCAGAACATTTATTTTGAATTTATTATTTATAATAAATTTAAGTGCAGGTCGGCCTTAAGGTTTTACACCCCCAACAGATGTGTCACACACCTCAATGATGGATATAAATACAGTCAACGTTGGAGAGCATTCACTCACTCAACATCACACATCTTCTCCTCTGATTATCTACAAGCATCTGAGAAGCAGTTTCATCTCCCACATGAGAAGGACGAAATCTACCGCAGCAAAAAGACGAAATTTACCGCAGCAAATTTTTTGCAGTTAGGGTTTCTGGGGAAGTTTGACCAGCGTTGACTTTGGTCAACGCATGGTCCTTTTGAGCTGAAATTTTGTGGAGAGTTCGATTTTTGAAGGTCGTACTCATTGGCACAAAAATCGAGGTCAAAAGGTTGACCGAAGTTGGAGCTGCGTTGACTTTATTGTTGCTGCCCTGCGTTGACTTTTTTGGGGTTGACTTTGAGTTGACTGGATGATTGATTTGAGGACTGTTGTGTAATATCCCCAACGGGAAATAGATAGTAATACACAGAAATACAAACATGCAACTATATAGGAAAAATGCCGAAACTAGAATATAGAGCAAGTACACATAAAAATGCAAGAACGCTAAGCCATTTTATTAATCTGAGAATATATATATGGGTACAATAGATAATCAGAATAAGTGCACCTATCCTTGCACAAGGCAAGTGAAGAACCCTCTCAGAATAGGAAATGGCTGCTATAGAGACTGCGTCCCAGCTGCTGGAGAAATCTGCCGTAAACTGCTGCTGCTGGAATGAACTGAAGCTAGGGGCTGATCCCCTTGCCGGAATGAGCTGAAAATCGGCAGACCACCTGAACTCACCACCCCGGACAAAACCCAGAAACCATATACAAAACGGACCACCTCCGAAAATCACCCCCAGAAACCCTCCTCCTAAAAAAACGTTGTCCCTCCAAGAACTGCGCAGACACCAACTGAAATAGACTGAAATGGGGCCACAACTCCTCAGGAAACTCACCAAATGATAAACGTTGAACCTCCACACTGGAATAGGCCTGAATCTCCTGCAGAAATCTCTACCACTGAACAGCTCCAACTCAAACTGCGTCCTCCCTCCAAGGACTGCGCAGTCACCCAATGAAGCTCAGCTCCTCAGCAAAACTCCCAAACAAAACACCTGCAAATCTCCTGCTAAAGAATGAAGAAAAACCTTGCCCGAGCAGGCACTCGAAGTCCCCCGGGGCCAAGGGTGAGATCTCCGACCGGAGACACTCAGTCGCACTAAACAGTGCTGCAGACCGACTAAACAGCCAGTGTGCTCAAGTAGACAGAAGTCTAGCTCAATATCATCAACAATATCAATAATGCCCAAATGAGGAGGCTCCTCCCCCTTTTATAGCATTGGTTTCCCTCCAAAACCAACGTCCTCTCTCTCATTGGCTCTTCCACGTGGTGTGTGGCCCCCCTTGGCTCCCCCCTTAAGTTACAACGTTGCATCTACTAGGGAAACACTTTATTTTATTTAAGTGAGTTAGACCCCTTTTCTCACTTTTATTTATTAATAAACTATAGTTGGCAAAACTATACAAAAATCAAATATTCCAATTAGGAATATTACATGTTGTGACACATTTTGGGTTGGCCGACCAAGATGACTTTGCTGGTTGAAGCATCCTGCTGACCGCCGTAACGCACCAACACATTCTCCTGTTTCTGGTTTGTCTTCTATAGATCCACTGGTATGTTCTATCAGCATTTTTACTTCACTGTTTATGTGATCGTTGTTATAAAAGTAAAGTTGCATCAAGCATAGAACATCTATAAAAATTTACATGGAATCAGAGCTGAGGTTAAGACAAGCCCTAACTTATAGCAATCACCAAAAGAGAAAAATGAGTTCCACAAGTTATGGCTTCAAGGAGGATGACAAGCTAACTGGAAGGGATGACTTCCATGCTTGGAAGATGATATTAGATCTCAAATTAGAAGACCATGATCTCATGGACTATGTACTGGCTAAAAGATACAAGAACCTCCATCCACTGCTACTGCTGCTGCTAAAACCAAGTATAAGAAGGGGGAGATCAAAGCAAAGCTAATGATCAGGGAATCCATACATAAAAGTCTGGTTGCCTACATATCTGAGCTAGGCACATCCAAAGAGATGTATGATAAGCTGATACAAATGTTCAAAGTAAACAATGCAAACCAGGTGCTATTCTTCAAGAATCAATTGAAGAATTTGAAGAAAGGCAGGGATGAGTCTGTCCAAACATACTTTCTGAAACTGACCGAGATCAGGAACAATCTGCTGGCTATTGGGGAGACAATAGCCGATCGTGAGATGGTACTCACCACACTTGGAGGGCTCCCATATGAATGGCAAGTATTCAACACTACCATTCTCAATAATAATACAATTCCTAACTTTGACGAGCTACTGTCAAGATGCATGCAAGAAGAGACAAGAATGAAGGAATACGAAAATGATAGAAACGCTGCCTACGCTGCTCATTCTAGAAAGAAAGAACTCTGGTGGTCCAAAGAACAAAGGAAGAGCAGGGGCCCAAGGAAAGAAGGGCAAGTGTTTCACTTGTCATAGCCCTGGTCACTATGCTAGAGAATGTCCTTTCAAGAAGGATTCTCCCGATAGTGATGACAACAACAACAACCGGAGGAATGGAAATCAAATAAACAACAGGTCCAAAGGAAAGAGGAAGGCTCCCTCTGGCAAAAACAATCAACCTTTCAAAAGGTCTAGAAACTCCATGTATGAGGAGTCAAATGTTGTTGATAAAAGAAATGAATACATTCTTGTATCTGCCCTCTCTGTTGCATCCCCGCCCGACACTATGGATGTCTGGCTGATAGATAGTGGTGCCTCAAGACACATCACTAGGTTCAAGGAAGCACTCTCTGACATGGTTGAGAAGGATACTAATCTAGAAATTATCCTTGGAGATAATGCCACATATCCCGTGAAAGGGACAGGGACTATGACCCTCCACTTGTCTCAAGGACAAGTTCTACATTTGCAGGATGTACTCTATGTACCAAAATTGAAGAAGAACCTTGTGTCTATATCAGCCATGGAAGAAAAAGGTTTCAATGTGGCATTCATTGATGGAAAGGTGCGCATGTGGAAAAAGAATCTCAAGGAAGCTATCGTGATTGGTTTTAGAGTTGGAACACTCTACCAGGTTGAAGGAAGTCCACTAGGAGCTATGACATGTGATACTATCCGACAAACTGAACTATGGCACCGAAGTTTTGGACACCTTCATTACAAGGCCCTTCCCGAAGCAAGGAAGGTGGTGACAGGGATGCCCGATTTTGGAAATAATCATGAAGGTGTATGTAAGGGTTGTGCCGAAGGAAAGCATACAAGGGGACCTTTTCCCTCAAGTGTCACAAAGACATCTGATATTTTGCAACTGGTCCATTCTGATCTATCTGGTATGTTGCCCGTGACATCCCTGGGAGGATGTTCCTACTACATAACATTCACTGATGACTTCTCCCGCAAAACCTGGATATACTTCTTGAAGAAAAAGGATGAGGCTTTCATGTGGTTCCATACCTTCAAAGCCTTGGTGGAAAATATGACAGGAAAGAAGATCAAGATTTTGAGGACCGACAATGGCACTGAATATGAGTCAAATGAGTTCAAGGACTTTTGCAGAGAAGCTGGCATTAAGAGGGAGACTACTACTGCCTATACTCCTAAGCAGAATGGCGTTGCTGAACGAAAGAACAGAACCATTGTGGAAGCTGCCCGTGCCATGCTATGTGACCAGGGTCTACCGAAGTCTCTGTGGGGAGAAGCTGCGAATACTACCGTATACATTCAAAACCGATGCCCTCATTCCGCCCTGGACTCCAAAACTCCCTAAGAGGTTTTCACTGGTAAGAAACCTGACGTCTCACATTTTAGAATTTTTGGATGTCCTGTTTATTTTCATGTGCCAAAAGAAAAGAGAAGTAAGTTGGATGCTTCTAGGAAGAAAGGAATGTTTGTGGGCTACAGCGAAACTTCTAAGGCCTATAGAGTCTATGTACCTGGTCAAAGGGAAGTAGAGATATGCCACGATGTCACTTTTGACGAAGATGCTTCCCTGAAGAAAGTAGTAGATCTTCCGAGATCTGAGGAAAATCATGAAGCAAGGCCTGGAAATCAAGAAGAACCGCAGGATGAGATAATCACTGATGTTGAAGGACCAATGGACCCAAATCGATCCATCTCCTTCACTGAGAAAGAGACCATCATGGCTCAAGGACACTCTCGAAGATGCTGAGGGACATGCTGCCCCGAGGGGGACATTCCGAGAAAGCAAGAAGCCGTGTAGATACCAAGGGTATCTGGCTGCCATGAGTACTATTGTACAATCTGAACCTGGATTTTTTGAGGAAGCTGTAAAGCATCAAGTCTGGAAGGATGCTATGCACAAAGAATATGAGTCCATAATGAAGAATGATGTCTGGGATGTGGTTCCAAGACCGAAGGAAAAATCAGTTGTCACCGCGAAATGGCTCTACAAGATCAAGCATGGATCTGATGGAAGTGATGAAAAGTTCAATGCAAGATTTGTTGCTCGTGGCTTCTCTCAAAAGGAAGGAATAGACTATGATGACATATTTGCACCTGTGGCACGATATGCCACCATTCGATCAATCATAGCCCTTGCTGCTACGCAAGGATGGAATCTTCATCAGATGGATGTCAAGATCGCTTTTCTACATGATGCAATAAAAGAAGAGGTGTATGTAGAACAACCTCTGGGGTTTGAAGTCCAGGATCGGGACACTCATGTCTGCAGGTTGAAGAAAGCCCTCTATGGGTTGAAGCAAGCACCCAGAGCTTGGTATGAGAGGATAGATAGCTACTTCATGAAGCTGGGCTTCACTCGAAGTAATGCTGATCCGAACCTTTACTTCAAGGTTGTCCAGGGGAAGCCTCTCATTCTGGTGCTGTATGTGGACGACCTCTTCCTGACAGGTGTTGACCCTCTCATTCATCAATGCAAGAGGGAGCTCGCTGCTGAGTTCAAGATGAAGGACCTAGGACTGATGCACTACTTCCTAGGCCTGGAGGTCTGGCAGAGACCTGGAGAGATTTTCCTTTCTCAAGGAAAATATATTGTGAAACTTCTGAAAAGATTTGGTATGGTGGATTGCAAGTCCGTGTCAACACCAATGGAACTCAACTTCAAGAAGTTGAGTGGCAGTGCTGCTGGGCCCGTATTGGCAAATCCTACTGAGTATCGTCAACTCGTAGGGGCCCTGATGTTCTTAGTGAACACCCATCCAAATATATGTTTTGTAGTGAACACTTTGAGTCAACAGATGGTTGAACCTCATCACTTTCACTGGGTTGGTGCCAGGAATCTTTTGAGATACCTTCGGGGCACGATAAACCATGGGTTGAGATACACTATCAGGAGCGTGACACTTCGTGGATATACTGATGCCGATTGGGCTAGCAGTGTGGTGGATCGTAAGAGCACATCGGGATGCTGCTTCAATCTTGGTTTTGCTTCGATTTCATGGATGAGCAGGAAGCAAAAGTCGGTGGCTTTGAGCACCGCAGAGGCCGAATACATTGCAGCAAGTATGGCCTGTTGTGAAGCAGTTTGGTTGCGAAAGCTCTTTAGTGAGCTATTTGGACATGTGCTAGATACCACTGTGATACTCTGTGATAACCAGAGTGGGATTCGCATGACTGAGAATCCTGTGTTCCACGACCGATCCAAGCATATTGATATCAGGTACCATTTCATCAGGGATATGGTACAGCGAGGCGCCGTAAGGCTCGATCATATAGGAACTGATGAGCAGGTCGCGGATATTCTCACTAAGCCCCTGGGGAAGGTCAAGTTCCTAACCTTCCGTGAGAGACTTGGTATCGTGGAACGACCCTATGATGTGGGTCCTATTGGACGATGAGCTCGAGGAGCTCTAGGGGGCTTTGGGGACAGCTTCTCGGAGCTATGAGCAACCACAAGGCTAGGCTTGCCAAACCTTGTTGGTGTGCTTGGACCCCACCGTTGTGATTATTGAGTTGGTTCACCTCTCATTATCTGTGCCTCGTATGCATCCTACCCATTGAGTTTAGGGCTCATGGGAAGTACCTCTCATTTGGCCAATGAGATGGGAAAAGCTATAGACTAGTAGCAAAGACTGATGGACGCATTAGAGATTGTCGTACTCTCTATCTAGGATGGCACGGTCCAACCACTTGATCTAGGATCAAGACTACTGAGGTCTCGTACCTTCGCCTGACTTTGGGTCAGATGAACCAACTTCGGGTTGGTTGGAGACTCTTTGTGAGTCCAATAGAGGTTTCGGACCTCTGGGCTGAATTTGTCAGCCGAGGGATGATGTCTTTGTGACTGACCCACTTCTGTTCTGAAATAAAGAGGCCAGCAAAGCAAGTTACGGCGGGATGACGCACGATGTTTGATTGCACTGGTGGATGGAGTTCTCCCTAGTTGAGAGGGAGTGTTAAATTTGGACAACTAGGTCAAAACTCCATCTTGTGATGCTCAGATGAAGATTCCAATATTTGTATTGGATTCCTCTTTCGGAGAGGTGTAAAATCGATATAAAATTGATTTTAATCTGATGAGCAGAACTTTTATTTTGAATTTATTATTTATAATAAATTTAAGTGCAGGTCGGCCTTAAGGTTTTACACCCCCAACGGATGTGTCACACACCTCAATGATGGATATAAATACAGTCAACGTTGGAGAGCATTTCACTCACTCAACATCACACATCTTCTCCTCTGATTATCTACGAGCATCTGAGAGGTAGTTTCATCTCCCACGTGAGAAGGACGAAATCTACTGCAACAAAAGGACAAAATTTACCGTAGCAAATTTTTTGCAGTTAGGGTTTATGGGGAAGTTTGACCAGCGTTGACTTTGGTCAACGCATGGTCCATTTGAGCTGAAATTTTGTGGAGAGTTTGATTTTTGAAGGTCGTACTCATTGGCACAAAAATCGAGGTCAAAAGGTTGACCAAAGTTGGAGCTGCGTTGACTTTATTGTTGCTGCCCTGTGTTGACTTTTTCTGGACTGCGTTGACTTTTCTGGATTTGACTTTGAGTTGACTGGATCATTGATTTGAGGACTGTTGTGACACATTTTGGGTTGGCCGACCAAGAAGACTTCGCTGGTTGAAGCATCCTGCTGACCGCCGTAACACACCAACACATTCTCCTGTTTCTGATTTGTCTACTATAGATCCACTGGTATGTTCTATCAGCGTTTTTACTTAACTATTTATGTGATTGTTGTTATAAAAGTAAAGTTGCATCAAGCATAGAACATCTACAAAAATTTACAATAAGTGATCAGAGTGATGGCACCTAGACTTGCACAAGGCAAATGAAGAAATACTCTCAGAATGTTGATGCAATGGCTGCTCTCTGATCTGCGTCCAAGCTATTGGGAAACTGCCGTGTAGCTGCTACTGCTGGAACAAGATGAGTATTTGGGGTTGCTCCCCTACTCGGAATAAGCTGAAACTCTGGAATCAGCCTCTACTCACCAAACCCAGAAAAGCCCAGAGAGCGTTTCTGGAATGGACAACCTCTGAAAATCACCCCCTTGAGGATCTACACTATCCTCCAAGGCTCTGCGCTGACACTGAAGGGAATCCACCAAAATACTGCTTCAAACTCTGCCAAAATCCTCCAATAGGAAAGGGCTGGCCCCTTGCTCAATCTCAAGCTCGAAAACTCCAAAAGAACCCAATCCGGAGCTCCCAAGAAATGGACTGTGTCCTCCCTCTCAAGACTGTGCAGTCTATGAATGCACTGCTCCTCCACAAAAGCCAAACACCAATCCTCCTGCAAAATACTGATGGGACAACCTCACCCGAGCAGGCACTCTAAGTCCCCCGGGGCTGAGGGTGAGATCTCCGAACGGAGACACTCGGTGCACTAAACAATGCTGCAGACTAGCTAAACAACCAGCGTGCTCAAGAAGTCGAAATGACCAGCTCAATATCATAAACATCGAATGAGGAAATGAGGAGGCTCTCCTCCTTCTTATAACAATGGGCCTCTCTCAACCCTAGGCCCCACCATCTCCAACGTAGCCTCCCTTTGGCCCACGTCACAACTAAACTACGTTGTCATGGCCCACGTGGTCTAAGTGAGTCCTCCTCTACGTGGTCTCTTGGCCCCCCTCGGCCCACTTAAGTCACAACGTTGAGTCTACTAGGGAGTGCACTTTATTTTAGTGAGTTATGTCCCCCTCTCACTCACTTTATTTATATTTCTAACTATAGAAGGCAAAATTAATCAAAATCAATATTTCCAATTAGCTACTGCTAATTGGGAATATTACACACACGGATCAAGCTTTCTTTTAATCTTAGCCATTGATTAAAGATTTAATCTTGGTCATTGATTTGTCAATGAGAAAAGTATAAAGAAAAGGCTTGGGGTCATTTGTAAGACACACAGAGGCAGAGCACTGAAGCTAAGCTAAGATTCTAGGGCGGGGTTGCTAAGAATTCTCAAGTGTGTCAGTTGGAGGAAGGGGAATTCAGACCAAGGGATGATCTGATCCCGGGGTCTAGAATACACAAGAAGCAGAGAAGATATCAGGAAAAACAACGCAGAGGAAGGCAGCAGCAGCAACAGCAACAGCAGACAGCAGCAGCAAGGGCAGCATGATTTTTAGGAAACCCTGCAGGGGTTACATAGAGACCCTTAGGGGCAACGTAGTGACTGCGTCACCCAGTCTGGGATAACGCAGTCCCTTCCAGTGACAGCTGAGCATTTGGAGGCCTTCAGAGGCTGACGCAGTGTCTTTCAGAGGCAGATCTGGGGTTTCTAGCCCTAGATCTGGCTGGGTTCTGTAAATCCCGTTTGAGGGTGTGGATCAATCAGTATTGTTGGTCTTAAATCAGCCAGGTGCTACAGATCTAGAGTTTTCTCTGTAGGGTTTTCCAAATCTGGAACCCAGAGTTGTGTATTCAGAAATATTCTTAAGAATAGAGCCCTCCCGCAGCCAGAGACCGGTTTTCCCACATTGGGTTTTTCTGGGGACAGTTTGTCCAAAAATAATTGTGTCACTTTGTTTATGTGTGCATGTGCTTATTCTAAATCTGAATTGGTAGAGATCTGTTATGTGTTTTTCTTTGATGTTAACTTGAATTTATTCACTTGATAACTTGTATAAGTAGGAGAAGCTTAAGCAGATTAACAGAAATAATTTTTGCATAAGAATTAATATTCAAAAATTTCTACATCTAAGAGGTCATGTGGAGCTTGTTTGTTGATATATTTTCGATTTAGAGATGGATTGCACTTGGTGCTATTTTGGTTATGTGCACCCTTACATGCTATATAAATGTGAACTTTTGTTTATTTGTGTATAAATGGTTTGGATTCATATGGATGCACATTAATATATATGTTTTAAAATTTGATTATTTTGTGTGTTTTTGGTTGACCAGTTTTTTGGTCTGGTTTTTTTACTAGTTTTCGTACAGTTCTGAACCGAGGGGTCTACCGGTTCAGTGACCGGTCCAGTTCTGACAACTATGCGCTAAAAAGACAATTGCCCAAAACTAGAAAGCAGTACAACATAGAGAAAATCTAGAAGCTCCTCAACTGATAGAATTGTTGTTGGGGACCAACAAATCCTAAGTATGGAGGTTTGATGTCCAAGGGGTTAAAACATCAACCAAGTCCATGACAAGTCCATGACAAGTTGGTGAGAAATGTAACTAGTTTTGGTCTTCACAATTGTTGTACTCATTTCAATATGTATCCTATGTAACAAACAAGAAAAGAAAAAGAAATGTTATTATTATTAAAGCATGGGTTTCATGCTCATTATTGATGGCTTCTAGGTAAAAGCATGTTCTTTGTGCTTCTAGGGTTTGTTAGGTCTTAAGCTACGTTGCACGGGTTCCCGCACCCAGGGGTAGGGTTCTCGAACCCGTACTGGGTTCCCGTCCCCAAGTACCGGGTGCTGGGACGGGTTCTTCTCAGAAACACCCTAAAGAAACCGATTCTTCATGGAAGAACCCGAGACTTGCCACACAAAATCAGGGTTCTTTTGCTGATTTGGGAACGGAGAACCCCGAAAACGGGTTCTTTTCGAGTTCTTCGGCGACAAGTTTGGTTAAATTTTTATTTTATTTTATTAAATTCGACTATTAATAATCGTTATTAACATTAAAATTTAAGATTTTTTTATTAAAATTAAAATTAAATATGACTTGACTATTCTTATTGCGATTTTTTTTTGTGTCAAAACTTAAAAAGTTAAAACTTACCCACTCGGACTTCGCAACCCACAGCAATCGTTACCTCACCGCACAGCAACTCACTCTCGGCACAGCAAGCAGCAACCTCACCCTCGGCATAGCGAGCAGCAACCTCACCCACTTATTAAGTGAGCAACTTGAATTCATTAATAGAGATGAAGGAGGAACTTGATAATTTCATGAAATCAGAGAAGGGAATGAAAGAATACAAAATCTCAAGGAAACTGGAAGACTGCACACATTTCTAGTAAGTGTAGTTGCAAAGTTACAGGTGCAACTAAAAGTGGGTTCAACATGGAAAATTTTAGTTGAATAGACAATGTTTACTAACAACCAATACCCCATATGCTTAGGTATTCCCGAAAGAAAAGAAGGCACAATATTAATGCACCCAAATACCAAGGTTGTTGATTCGAGATTAGACTACTGGATACATGCACAGGGAACGAGGCAAAAGGGGTGTGTTTAATTCATCTTCCTTCTATATCTAAAGTGTTATAAGTGAAAATAATTGTTGACACTGTAGTCTTTAAAATTGATGAAATTGTAGATGCTCATGTTCAGTTGATTCTAACTACATGGGAAAGTCCTGCAAAGGAAGTTTTCAGAATGTTGTCATTTGTTACTTGTATAGTAGCTTCACTTGGATGGCATTACCATGATGCAAGTATCATCTCCTAATGGGTATGTTGTGACAAAGACATTCTTACTATGATTGTAGTGTTTTCAGCAGTAATTTTATATATCATTAGGGCATACATTGCTGTTAGTAGTGACAATGGGAACTCATATAATCATTGCACTCTTCAATCTATCTTAATCTATTAAGAAATTTTGAAATTTCAATGTATTATCAATTTTAATTTATCTGAAGAGTCAAGACTGATATGATATATCATTATGTGAATGTTGAATGTTCAATGATGTGTTTGTTTAAATCTTTGAAATTTAAACTTTAATTTTTAAATCAAAAATATTTTATTTTTCTTGTTTTATACAAATTCACACACACATATATATATATATACCCCCGACGAACCCACGCACCCTGTTTCAAAAAGTGTCGTCCCTATCCCCGTCCCCGCACCCACACCCACGTTTCCTGGCAACATAGGTCTTAAGATTTTGAGTTAATGGAGTCAACATCATGTTTATAAGACCCTTCCAGGAAACTTGTAATTGTAAAAAGAATTATTTTAGAGTCTAGAAAGTCTTCGAACCTCCAAGAGTACAAGTCGGCCCTAGGATCATCAAGTCGACCTAAAGAAGGGAATTCTAACCCTTAAGAAGGCTATATAAAGGAGCAGTTCGACCTCATTTGAGACACACACACTCACAAGTTCGATCTACAAGAAAAAGTTTGATCTGTCGCTGGAAAGGGCAGAAGAAGAAGAGCAAAGGTCTAGAAAAAGTTGAGGATGAAATTAATTGTTTTTTGGGCACTATCTCTCTCACACGTGCAAAATTCTAGGGTTTATGGGCTGCAGAAACAGGCCAGAGTTGCAAGTCCAAGTTGCAGTAGGACGAAATGGAGAATCTCGTAGCTATAAGAGGGAAAACCCTTATCTTGACCTCATTGACCTTGGGAAAGTTGTCTTGCTCTAAGTAGGTCTCAAGAGGAGGTTATATTAGGATTTCCAAGTAGCTGCAAGGACAAAAGTTGTTGGGTCAAGGTTGCAGGTCGAGTAGCAGTGTTATAGTTGGCATGTCAAAGTTACAGGGTGTAGCAATTTGGTGCAGAATAAAGGAAGGACTTGAGAAAGGGTCGACTTGGTAATGGGAGAAAGACTTGGTCTAGGGATTGGGTCTTTGTATCTCATTTGAAACAGATTCTAAGAAGTGAAGAGTTTCTGAGTTTTCCGCATGGTGGGGTTTTTCCCTGGCTGAGAGCCTATATTTGTGTCATCTTTTTGTTATTGTTATTGTTATTTTTCTTGATATTGTTTGATGAAAGATCTAACTAAAGAAGATAAATAAAGATTCACAAGCACTATCAAGGTTAAGGAAAATAAGATAAAATAGTTGTCGATTTACATTTTCTAACAAAGGTCACATTAGAATTGGTTGTTATTTCAAAGATGTGAAATAATGTAGAGGAAGCAACCCAAAGAGCCCATTATACTAATCAAGCAATGGAATACAACAAAGTAGTAGACAACAATAGTTCACATATATGTTAATATTCCAATGCATAGTCCATTGTTGGTGATTTGATTGAAGTAAAAATCACAGTGATGCTAACATCTCATTGCACTATCAAGCACATTGACTTCCTCACAAGCATTGTTGTAACAAGATCATTCCACAATGTGCTAGAGTAGTTGGATGGTTCAGCAGCTTGGCACACATACCAGCAATTATGACAAACCATCTTTCACAAATTTGTATCATCCTCTTTCCGAATGTTTTGTAGATAACTGTAAGGAATATGAACAAATAGGAGACAAAATACTTCATCTTCCTTGATTATTGATACCACTTCATGAGACTCATTGTAAAGAGATTGATGAGTTGGTCAATTTGATTGGCTAGTCATTTAATTTAAACTCCTTCATATTTATGTTGTATAATTTTCTTTGTTAATAAAAAATGAGATTCGATTTGCTTCCCAAGCACAACTTTCTATGATGTGTGTTTGACATTGTTTCAGCAGTTAAGTGATATTGGTTGCACCATAAATTTAAAGACCAAGTATGAGTAAATTAAGTACTATAACTTGTCTTGTGGATTTGTTGATTCCATTAGTGCAACACCATATCAATTGTTATAAGAGTATAAGAACTTGTAAGGATAACATCACGCTCAACAATGTTAACGAAAAAGTGAATAACAAACATAACACTACAAATTTTATCAATTTCCATTAATTCTTGTTTTAATCATCCAGCAAAAATGGTAAGATCAAGGATGAACATTAGTGGGCAAATTAAGAGAAGCCACAGCCACTTAGTGATACTATCCCACGTTTATCAATTTCCATTAATTCTTGTTGTTTTCATCCAGCAAAAATGGAGGTCAAGGATGAACATTAGTGGGCAAATTAAGAGAAGCCAGAGCCACTTAGTGCTACTATCCCATGTGATGCACTAGGTTATTCTAACTTTGATTTGTAAATTTTATAAGAGAAATGCTTCTATAGCCATCAATGCCTAATCATTACTCATCAAGACTCACTATAAATTGGGGGAAATAAGATTTTTAATTATAATCGACTTACACCTTTGAATATCTTTTTGGTCGTCACTAAATTAGGCACTATGAGTGGGATTTTAGCATTTGCTCAAGATACTCTATATTTGAAAGACCAAAACATGTCTGAAAATTGCAACATGTTCAAGAGCCTTATATCTTTATGTTAAGGTTGAAATTTAGAGGCAGAAGGAATATTATTTGTTCTCATCACTGAAAAACAAAAGAATATGAGGATGAGGTACATGAATAAGACTAGGGATGATGAGACAATCCAAAAGGATTGCTCTAACAAAGTGACTATGAACAAGTCCATCTCATTCTTAATATAAAAGGAATCCCCCGATAAACTTGAGACATAAAAGATCTTATCGGTACTTCTAGTTTAATAACCATATTTTCGGTAATGGAATAATTCAATGTTTGTTGAACAATGCAATATAAATTGAATAAAAAGAAGTTGAACAATTGAATGTATGTTAAACAATTTGACCTAATGTTTGTTGTAGATGCAACCATTTCTTAGTGAGTTTCTTCACTATATCCACAAAGAATTGTCTAACCTTATATTTGAAATGATTCGTCATTTTATGAGTAAGAATTTTTGCCTCTAGATTCATAACATATATTTGCCACCATTTCAAGGCTTGAGAATCAAGATGTACTTTTACGACTAGAATTTTTTATTCTTAATTAAATTACTAGATTTGAAAGTATGCTTCAAGACTACAAAGGTAAGCATCAAAATTTTCAATGTTCATTGTTTTATCAAAATGAAGTTTGAACAGATCAATATTCTCATCCAATTTAAATGTTCATCAAGACACTGTGAAGTTAATATAAATAGTTTAAACTTGATCCATCATGTATTGAAAGTTGAAACATAGTCATTATTTATTTAATCATGTTTTGGTGTATCTCTTGACAAGCAAAGAGATATCACGTCATTTTTTATTGAAACTATTGTCTGCTTAGCCTTTCGCAAACAAATTTCAGATGCCAAAAGCTACATCATCCATAGGTTCCAAGTTTTTGGTACATGCGACACTTCCTCATTAACTGTTTTATGAAAATGCTTCATATATCATTTTTGGGTACAAACAATTATTTTCAAGGTTATAATATGCAAACAACAAGGGTACTAGGCAATGTTTTAAAACTTGGACTCGGACTAGGAATTAGCCAAGGGTCAACTCTAACTCAGTATCAACTCGGACTAGTTGATTCCAATGACTCGATATTTGTAAGAAGAACATTAAATATTTAATTTTAATGAAAAAAATATTTTAAAAGATTTTCATTCATGTTTCCAAACTCAAAACATTAGAATAATAAATAGAAGACAACATATGATCAAAGTGTGCTCATGAATATCTATTATATCAAAATGGCACCCAGTGCACTATCCAATACATGCTATATATAGAGATCAGAACAAAAACACATAACCAAGAGGCTCTAAATGGCCTCTACAACAAAATAATACAACTGCAATGCTACAAAATGCAAAATACTATCTAGTGATCACTAGCCACTATTGCTAGATAAGGCAACATCATCTAGCTCGGACTCTGAATCTGAGTCAGATGGGGGAACCCATGGCTCCTCCTCCTCTTCAATAAGATCTCCAACTGCAACTATAGAAGTAGTAGCACTAGCACTAGCTGCACATAGAGATAGATGAGTTATGCGCCTGCATCATGGTTGAGTAGAGGAAGTGCCTACAGCTGGAGAACTTGGGGTTGGTACTAGTGGATCTGCATCTCTAATTGAACAGTCCCTAATGCATACAACTCCATATCAACATCAACATCAATATCCTTATCAAGGTCAAGCTTTGTTGGTTGAGTCTCCACTAGCCAATCTGAGGTTGGATCAATATCTTCCAACACAATGGGATCCGTATCAAGTCTTATATTCAGAAATTGGTTTCATCTTAGCCAGAGGTTGTATTGGACGAAGACTAGATCATTTTAACTATTTTTGTTCTAAACTGTTTCTCTTCTTCATGTGAATCCTCTCAAAGATAGACCAATTGCGTTCACACCCAGAAGCTGTAGGTTTTAACCCTGTATAGAAATTATCTACAAACGAATCTTAAAAACACAAAATAAACAATAGCGAGAGCATAAAACATAAAACAGAGATACACAGAGATTTTCCCCTGGATTCCAAATCAGGAGCTTGATTTTTCATTATATTCCTTTTAGTTTTACAACACATATATATACATGCCGAAGCATACATAAACCCCAATCCATTAACCCTGGATTAGAACATAACCGTAGTTCCCTTAACCGAATCTACAAAATACCAGGGCCTGAAAACCATCATGCCCCAAAAACCATGTGCAAACCCATGCACAAAACCATGGGCGGGTCCGCCCATCGAAAAATAGGGTCCATAATTTTTTTCCCGGGGCGTTGTCGCCCCCCTTGTGACCCCCTCTGCTGCACCCGGCATAACGTATAGGTGGGCAACCCCCACCACCCCCCACCCCGCACGTGCGACTAATCATGGAAAGAATATAACACATACCCAACAGAAGCACTACACGTTTGACTCAATTCGGATTGCAAACTTCTGCAATTGAGGACACTAGCTACCAAATGCCTCCCATCGGTGTGCTACAAAAAACATAATTGTGTAATGAGTTAGCTCAACAAATCATATCCAACTTTCAAATTATACACAATTTAACAAAATAAGAATTTGAAAATTGAAATTGTTTACCTAGTTCATTTGCTTCCCTTGCAATCCTTGCTAGGATTTTGCCAAAGGTACCTATAGCTCTCTTGTAACAAGCGATCTGTCAGTGTATCTCCAGCTGCTCACTCTCATCAGGGACCATGTGCTCAAGGCACTCATACAATCCATCTTTCACTTCCCCGGTCAATTCTTCTCCCAACTAAGCTTTATAATGATAACTTGGGTTTAAGAAATACTCAATCGCATGTATAGGGGCGATGTAGTTGATTATTCCATATTTGATCAACAATCTCCCAAATAGGCCCATACTTAGCCACTCTATCCTTGTACGCTACCTTTATTTGCTCCTTTGTCTGATCCATAGCATCATAAATGAAACCCATGGCCAATATTCCCCCATTCACCAATCACAACACCTTAACTAGTGGCTCAACCATTTTCACAATCTTTGTTGCCTTTTTCCAAAATCTATCATCATTAACTTTCTTTCTTACATCTTTGCCATCATGTTTGCAGACCCATTGACATCCATTCCATTCATAATTGGAAAACATCTTCTGCGAGTTTTTATGTTGGGAAAGCATACATTGCAATGTCAAAAAGTCAGTTGCAAATCTAGTGATGGAAGGCCTAACAAGATCCTTGCCCCCTGTGTTTTTCCTCAACAGGTTCAAAATCCATGAGTGACTATAGATATACTTTGTTATGCTTTTGGCATGCTCTATAGTGTTATTGATCCAATCAATATCCTAAAGCATGAGGTCTATGCAATGTGCAGCACATGAGGTCCAAAGCATGGTTATGTGTTTTTCCTTTAACATTTTACCAGCAAGAACATAGTTAGACCTCTTCAACAACCTCATCCAAAAGTTGAAACAAGAAGTGTGCATCTTTCACCTTATCAAATACAATCAACTAATTTTCGAAACATGGTTCCCTGTGGGCAAAAGATAAGAAAAGTTTATTATGGTATGGTTCTTTTGATCAATCCATCCATCTGACATGATAGTACAACCTGTTTTCACCCATGAGCTTTTGAAATCTTTCAAATATTTCTCAATGGACAACCTATTTATGCAAAAGAGATCCCTTTCATGCATAGTAGGGCCTTTGAAGCCCTTACCAACAGCAATGATGGCATCAAACATAGGTTCATAATACAATGAACGGGTAGCATTGAAGTGGATATCAACATCATACAACCATCTAGCTATGTAATCACAGGCAGTTTCTCTTAATTACTTCTTCGAATGGTCATCTAAAGTAGGTTGGATTCGACTTCGACTAGCTTGAGGACCATTTGCACTATCAGAGGGAGAGCAGGGTGAGAAATAACTTTTGATACCACCCTTTTTTTACCCTTACCCTTTTCTTGAATAGACTCCAAAGTGGGAGGAACAAAGCGAAAGGGGTTGGATGCATCAGTACAAGGGATAGATAAAAAGCCCTCATAATCAAAATTGGGGTTGGCAGCCATCATGTGTTTTAGTCTCCTCTTCCTCCCTATTTCAGCCTCTATTGCTTTTTGCCTAGCTTTGTCTTCCTCAAACTTCTCAAATTTTTTTAGCAACTCCTTTTTGATTTCCCCAATCTGCTCTAGTGATGCTACGCATGTTACAATTTGGCCTTTAATACCAACCAAGTGTTGTTTCGCTTCCCTTTATTTTTTTATGACAAAATTTGCAATACATTTGATTGTCGATCATCTCAGCATAATCCCAAGCAGTGTATTTCACTCTAGGAGCCATTTTCTAATAATTGGAATTGGAAATGAAAAGGAAAAAGTCTGAAAACGAAAGAAAAAACAACTCTTAATTTTTCCTAGAAAATTTACTCATTTCAATTTCCAGACCCGACCAAAAAAAAACAAGGGAAGATTTGAGAAGTGAAAAAAAAATACTTGTAGCCTCCTCTATGTTGCTCCAAAAACCAACTCCTCAATGTTGCTCCAAAGATCGCCCAAGAACCTCCTCAATGTTGCTCCTAACCAACTCCAACTACTCACAAATGCTCACACAAATGCAATGAGATAGTTGTAAAGAAATATGAGGGGGTTAAGTCACCTTTATAGGCGTGGGAGAGGGGTAGAGGGGCAAGGAATTAGTTTAAACCCAAGAAGATTAAAAAAATAAAAAATAAAAAATAAAAAATCCAGTCTGCCCAGCTTGCCATTTTTTATCGGGATCGGTCGGTTCGATACCAGACATGTCACTGAACCTGTTAATTGGTCGAGTCAGTCCGGGCAAGGGTATGGCTCAATCAACCAGGTCGAGTCCGAGTCGAACCAACCTAGTTTAAAACATTGGTCCTAGGTAAGCCTTAGTCTACAAAAGCTAACAAGGCCAACATATGAGCCCAACGCCCCACAAGGAGGGACTCAACATCACAATGAAATGTAATGAAATTAACTCTCAAGCACAAAGTAGGGGAGTGAGTAGCCTCATTGAATGTAACTTTACAACAATGTTTCCACAAAACGTAAATTGCAACCACATGAACTGAATGCCAAAACTAATCATATCCCTTAGAATAAGGGATAAGTAACCTCATTAATGCAACTTTACAATCATGTTTCTATAGAATACAAATTTTCAACCACATAAAATGAATGCCAAATCATTTGTAACTATATCCCTAACCATCTAGGTGTCCCCATGAGAAGCCCCTTCCATGAGAGTGGAGCCAAGGTATGAAACTCAACCTAGAATTGTGCCCCAAAGACAGTGGTAGCCTAACTTCTCCAAAAAACATGTTGAACTCTCTCATCCTTACCACATAGTGCACTTGTGAAATTAGTAATGCCAACATTTTGCAACCTAATCCTGACAACCAATGCTTAACGAAGCAATAGTCACCTTGAAACTTTATGTTTAAATGAGGCACAAGCAATGCAAATGCACTAATACCTCCTTGACCATTGCGCCAATTTATCTCCAAGCCCCATCTTCATTAAGTGGGTCCCTATATCAAAGGATTACCTAAGCAGCTCATTAAGATACATCTTGTCGCTATCATGCACGAAAGTTCCACGGATTTCAGATCCTGCAAGAAACCTATAAAGGCCTCCCTCAAGCATTCTTTTGACTAAGACTCGGCGAGTTTATCAGTTGCAATCTCTTACCATGTATTCTTGTTCATCAAAATCAACTTTTTAATTCACATATGCAATGGTTAAGACAACAAAGAGATTCTGTAATATCCCCAACGGGAAATAGACAGTAATACACAGCAATACAAACATGCAACTATATAGGAAAAATGCCGGAAATAGAATATAGAGCAAATACACATAAAAATACCAGAACGCTAAGCCATTTTATTAATCTGAGAGAATATATATATATATGGGTACAATAGATAATCAGAATGAGTGCACCTATCCTTGCACCAGGCAAGTGAAGACCCTCTCAGAATAGGAAATGGCTGCTATAGAGACTGTGTCCCAGTTGTTGGAGAAATCTGTCGTAGAATGCTGCTGTTGCAATGAACTGGAACTAGGGGCTGATCCCCTCACCGGAATGAGCTGAAAATCGGTAGACTGCCTGTGCTCACTGCTCCGGACAAAACCCAGAAACCATGAAGCAAATGCACCACCTCCGAAAAACACCCCAGAAGCCCTCCCCAAGGAAAACGTTGTCTCTCCCAAGCACAGCGCAGAGGTCCAAGAAGAATGTTGGAAAAGGGCCACAAATCCCTTTGCAAACTCTCCAACTGAAAAGACAATCCCTCCAAGCTGAAACACGCTGAAGACTCCACGGAAATCCCCCACAACAGAGCTGCTCTAACCCCAACTGCGTCCTCCCTCCTGGACTGCGCAATCACTCAATGAGGCCCAGCTCCTCTGCAAAACGTCCACCCAAATCTCCTGCAAATCAGCTATAGGCCCCGAAGGAGCACCTTGCCCAGAAGCGGAGCGCCAGTTCCCAGGAGGCCAAGTTGCTTGCTTATTCCAGGAACACTCGATCCCTTTTCCAATAGATGCTGAGGCCAGAGCTAAACAGCCGGCTTACTCAAGTAGACGAAGTCTAGCTCACAATATCATCAACATATCAATAATGCCAAATGGAGTGAAACCCCCACCTTTTATAGTGCTAGCTCCCCTCAAAACCCTAACTGCGTCCATGAGCTCCTCCTATGCCTGCGCAGTTGCCTCTAGAGCCTACGTGAGGCCTCTCTCATGTAAGTGTGGACCCCCAAGGCTTTCCTTTAAGTTACAACGTTACTCTACTAGGAAGCACTTTATTTTATTAAAGTGAGTTGACCCCCTCTTTCTCACTTTTATTTATTAATTTAACTATAGGCGACAAAACTATACAAAAATGAAATATTCCAATTAGCGGTGCTAATTAGGAATATTACAGATTCTTAGTCAAATTGCATATAGAATGAACATCATGAAACTCGAAAACATACCCTCAAGACATCCTTATTGGTATTGTGCCAATTCTAGTCACTAGTAGGTTGCATCATCACCCAAGACCACTTACATGCTCATTTTTTTCATGAAGCTTGTTGGATAACTTCCAATCATATGTCACATGTTGCAGACCCCATTATCAACATATCAGCAAATACTTAAGGTAGTATTAGTAGAGAGGGATGAAATAATGTAAAAGGTGGTTTCTAATCTAGATACCAAGCCATTCACATCAACTAAAGAATATGCGGTTAAACAAATTGTCTATGTTGCTATTTACCCTTCTCTTTTCCAAATATTCTTTTACTCTGAACATTCATTGATGTAGTGTCATTTCTTATAACACTTGCAACAATGTTTTGAAACTAGCTTAATTGAAATCAGATGTAGCCAATTCGACTGATTTGACCCTAAAAGAGGGCAAACTAACCCCTGAACAGATTCAATCCAAAATATCTCAAATCATTATGTTCAATTGGTTCCGCATTCATGTACATGAAAAAAATTTGATTTAATTTTCAAGTTTTGTGTAATTTTAAGTCAATAAATTCATGAATTAAATCATTGGTCAATTAAAATTCAATTCTAAGCCAAGTCTGATCTAACTGTCAATAAATTACAAGTCCAATTTTGACCTTGAAAACAATGCTTGTAACAAGTCACTTGATTCTTCCTTCTAGCACCAAAGTCAAGGATGGATACCTCCTCCTTCTTTCCCTTTGCATAATTCTTTTTCTTCCAATATTTCTTCTCCCAATGAGAGCAGAGTCTTAGGCTTCTTCTTTTGGGCTAAAATTAATTATTGCCTTGTTTCCTATTAGACAAAGATGCCCCAAGGCTTCCCATATATTGGGAGAGTTGAATGAGCATAAACTCCTTGAACAAAACTTTCCCTTGTAGGAGAGAAGCCACTTGGTGAATAAAGATTAATTACTTAATTGTTTTCGTCATATTAATGGCAAATAATTGATCTCCAAGGTTGAGCTTATCACAATGTATAAATCACTCATATGTACTTGGGGTGGTTTGTTCATCAAAAACATCTTCTTATAAATTTTGACACTTTGATAAAGAGTATGATACTTTGATAAATAAAGTCAAAACCTCAAATATCTCCATATCCAATTTCCCTACTATACATGTGTTGAAATTCTGATGTTCTATGTTGTAACAATCAATTATTACAAAACTTCTTTTTGTTGCAATATTAGTTAGGTAATTGTAAATAGAACATAAACCAAATACACAATAGAATATAGCCTAGAACAAAAATGAGACAGAGAATTTAGGTCCAATGACCAGGGAAAAACCAAAAAGGAGAAAACCCAACCAAATTCTTCTTCTATTAGATATCAATTGTTCAACAGAGATATAGAGTACAATGAGAGATCACTGGTAGCAGCAGCAGATGCAAACACTGAATAAATATTCCCTTCAACTAAATCAACACTGAAACACTAAATCAACCTTGGCTCATCAAGTCCTACTCTTACTCTCCAAGTCTCTCTCTCACAATCTTCTTCAAGTCTCTCCAACTCTCTCTCTCAAGTTCAAATTGTTCTTTCACAATGCAGAAGTAGTGAGGAGATGAGATGATACGAGATACATAAATAGGCGAAGCAACAAATTTTGGTCATAAAGGAGGAGTAATATGCATGCCTTGAGGAAAAGTAACATATGCCATTTATGGAGTGTAAATCATGCCATTAAGGATAGAAACACATGCCTTAGTAAATTATGTCATAAAGGAGATTAACACGTGCCTTAGTAATTTATGCCATAAAGTAGAGAATGTAACATATGCATTAAAGAGTGCGTAAGAGGAATCTTTTATGACATGCTTTAATGAGTGTGTAAGAGGTATATGCCATGTTTTTAACGAGTGCATAAGAGAGAGTGTAACATATCCATGAAGTGAGAGAGAGTAACATATGCATTAATTGAGGGGAGTAACATATGACGTGATTGAGTGCCATGATTGAGAGACATGATTTTACTTTTAATAATAATATAATAGTATCATAAAGGATAATAGTAATAATAATAAAATCGATGATTAAGTCGAGATTGAACAATTAAGATTAATTAATGATAAGTTAAGTGATTTTCCATCAACTATACTTAGTTACCAATTGATGCAAGGTGATTTATTATTTTTGGAAAGTCATATTTGAGATGCTAGACATGACTTTCTATTTTTAGAAAGTCACTCCGGAATGTCAGAAATGATATTTTAGATAAAATAATTCATCCCTGAGCTGCCAATTTTCAACAATATGGCGCTTCAAAAATTCCAAAATCTTCGTCCTAACTTTAGTAACCACCTTCTCGTATTGAAGTAAATGTTGAGGATCAACTACAAAGGCAGCAAATGTTATTTTACCCTTCAATGTGCCTCGTGAATCAAGCCCTTCCATGAGCATCTCCAACAAAACCTTCTAGGAGGTAAACTTAGAAGCCCCCTCTAATTGGCACTCTCTTTAAAACCTATCATGTTGGTGCCTCCATATCTAAATCCCTTGGATTAGAGCAACCAATGACAACTCAACAACCTTTCACAAGTCAAATGGTCCTTTCACAGACATCTAAAACAAATTGACATTTTACATGGTATTTGAGCTTTCATAGTCATTGCACCCTCATAGAGCCCTCCTGTCGTAAAATATTAATGGATACGTGTTTCTAAAATACTTGTTAACATTCAAATCTCTCACACATAAATTTGGCTTCTCCAATTGTTGTTGGGAAGAATTCAGGGAACCAATTGTGCTACCATATTAAAATTTTCAATTCATGATACGCAAAATCCAATCATGAGAAACAAAAAATATTCTCAAAACAACAATCAAGATCACTTTTTTTTTAAAACAAAAGATATAGAAGATAGATAGGCAATGAGGCTGTTAGTTTTTGTAGCTCGCACAAGTGTTCTAGTCTCAGATGGTATCTATGAGACTGAGGAACACAAGTGGATTAACTATCTTCAATACCCAGAAAAAGTTTCCAAGTGAAAAGTCTTAATTAAATCAATTAGCCAGTTTTAATTATTTTCCTAACTTAGGGAAATGGGTTAATTAATTGGGATTAATTGAGATAGACTGTTTTTTCTCTAGAGACTGATTTTGCTCTAGAGACTTCTAGAAAAGTTATTTTTAGAAGTCAATATGATCTTAGCCATCAATTGGAGTTAGATCGTGGTTGTTGATTCATCAACGAGAGATTATGAGAGGAGATCAATGGGGCTTTTGGAGAACACTTTCGTGAGACAGACTCACAGTGATAGCAAGGCATTGAAAATTTTCGGGGCTAATATTCGCAAGTGTGCTAATTTTTCATGCATGTTCAAAAAAAAATATTTGCTAATTTTCATTTTTTCTAAAAACGATTAGCACAATTTTTGTAGTATAAAATTTCTTACATTAAAAATCGCCAAAATTTTACAAAAACTATATAAAATCACTACAAATTTGAACATTTTTACAAAAGTATCACAAAATATTTTATAGTTTGCATATTAGGGACTCGTAAGATTTGTCAACTCTTCTAAACTTCAACATAAATTTCCATCCTTTAAATTTTCCTTGTAGCAAGGGCACAATGACAGTGTGGGAGACACTAGCAGCGGGGTTTCAACAAGAAAGATTGAGGAGAGAATTTCCACAGAGAATTCTTAACATATTGCTTCCAGTTTTTGAGTGACAGGAGGAGGTAGATTTTATTCTGTAGTGGGAGGCCAAATTTCAACAGCGAGTAACCAAGTTATCTAGTGCACAATTCCAGAGTCTTGTTTCAATTGCCAGTTGCTGGAACTATTTCCCAAAGGCAGTGTGAGTTGGTTTAGCGAGTTGTTGGAGGCAATTCATCTTGCCGGAATAATTCCCAAAAGGCAGTGCACATTTCCAGAAGGAGGTGCGAGTTGGCTCAGGCAAAGCAAACAGCCAGTTTGAGGCAGTGTGAATTGCCAGAGTTGGGCCGACTTGTTTTCCAATGGGGCAATTTGCTTCCTGAGGTTCAATTTGACCAGCAAAAGTGAAGAAAAAAATTTGCCAGAGTTTTGCCAGTGAACAGCAAGCAGTTTATGTAATTCTCAATTGCTGAAGAATAATAAAAATCCCTCAGATGCAGAACTGGTTTTCCCTTCGGGGTTTTTCTAGAGACAATTTGTCCAAAAATATGGGAGTCAAATTTATGTGTGATATTTTCTCATTTCCAATGATTATTTATTTGTGAAATTGCAGTTGCATTATTTATCAGTATTTTTCATAAGTAATTTACAAAAAACAAATAATCTGCAAGATAAAAGATTAATAACCAGTAACTGCAATAGAATTTTCAAAGACAAAATATATTTGAATTTGTTACCAACCCACCAGATATTCAGCAATAATCAAAGTTATTTCACCTGCTGAAAAAAAAAACAGCAAACTATTTTGCAAACCCAACTCAAGTTAAATTTTGGTTGGCATAAAAAAAGAATAATCACAGCATAAATTAGAAGAGAGTGACGATTCCAGATAGCGTGGGCACTCTCATTGCATGACTTCTAATCACTCAACTTGGCCCCCAACTCTCCCAATTGACTTCTCAAACAGCTACATGAATGAGAGGAACAAATCAGCACACAAATGATAACTCATAACCCATATTAACTGACAAGCCAACAATCCTAGTAAGGTCACCCCACTTGGGGGATTTGCATAATAAAGAGGTCACTAGCATGCATAAATTGATCTTTAGTAGATCCAAGAATCCCTCTAGGTGAGTCACACTATGCAAGAGGAATCTCAAAGAGATCTCAAGAGAATATCTCTAGACATGGGGTCATCACACTAATTAATGCAAACACAACAACGATGACTAATCATGAGTTTGGTCAATGTCTAAAAATAGAGACTCCTGAAATTTAAGAAATCACTAATACATAGGAGATGATGACAAATGAAAGAAATGACATGGAGCGAATGTTAGCAGCACTAAACTAACATACATACATGAGGCTTCTTTTAATGCTTGAACACTACTTAACTATATAATCAGTTACTAATGCATTGATCTTTCTTCAAGAAATCTAAAACATTTATTCAACGCTTGCCTACATTTACATAAAATGATATTACAGAAGCATTTCATTAAATTGCATAAATAAGAAGCCCCATCAAATACTGTACATTCTTAATTAATGTCTGCAAAAGCATATATGAGATATAACCATAGTAGTCAGAATTGAAACAGGAACCAGATTTCCCAAAATCACTCACCAAGCCAAAAATTGTACCAAAACACATAGGAAAACCAGGATCAAGAACTAGTTGACTAAAAAGTACATAGTTGAGGGTATCTAGTAAATAGGGTGAATATGGTAATCAAGATATAAGATCTGCAATGCATAAAATTTAACTTCTCAATGAAAATGCATAAACACCAAAACTTGAACTCGTCTCCAAAGTCCAAAAATCATTACACTATATGGCATAAACAAATTGATATGTATCAAGAAAAGCATTCCCTGAAGCAATATCCTCGTCAACATCCTATGTATGGGCATGATCAATGTCCTGACTCAATCCACCAAACACAGCACTAGTGCTTGGAATTTCTATGAGAAGAGTGTGAGACAAATAGAAAGGGGATTAATCTATGAGAAGTTGCACTTTTAGAATTTTTCTCACTTTTTGTGATTTTATGTTTGCACCAAAAGTCATGTTGGCTATCACACTTGTTGGGTCAAGGTGTAAACTCATTGATTAATTAAGCACTAATCCCATACCAATTCAAACCCTGAAACAAATAGGAAAATGTCAAAAATAGTCTCGACCAACCAATCTAACCCGAAACCAACTAGTTTTCACTTATGCTGTAATTAACCATTGAGTCTTATTGTTTAATTTTAATTTTGATATGGAGAGATTCAAGGATAAAACATATTCCACACTTATAACAAGTGTCGGATCATTTATTATCAAGCTTAGTTTAATTTGTATATCTCATTATTGCACTTCCTAAGGATGGAATTGAGAAATTGTATCTTTACTATAAAAAGCCCAATTTACTATCTAAGAACATTCAAATTTCATGCAAAGATATCTTAGGGTATTGGGATAACTACAAAACAAACAATTGAGATACAACTCAATAATCCTAGAAAATTATACAATGCAAAACAGTCTCTGCACACTTCAAAAGTCTAGGAATCCTAGACTCCCAAGAGGTTAGCTCAATCAATTGTGCCCTGGGTGAGCTGCCCTATTATACAACTAAAGGCTTAGTCAAGATGCCATCCATGAAAGTGGGGAAGCATCCCTTGGGTTTCCCCACAGGGTTTTCCTTCGAGAACAAAAATAAAAGTGTCTTGGCTACCAATAACGAGAAGGACAGACGATAGGTCAAACCAAAATTCCTAGCTGCAACCATATATATAGCTAACTTAAATCAATTAGGGCAAGCATATTCATTGCAACACATCAAAAAGAATGTTGGACTAATTCTTTGTTATCTAGAGTTTCCTTGATAGTACTAATTGTGCACAACAGTCATAGTTATCTAAGTCAGAAAATCTTCGACTGCCCTAACAAAGATATGGATGTCAAACTGTTAGTGTCTACAGCTTCCCTGATAAATTATTTGGCTACCTAATTCATCTTTAAGATCTGCATTGTGCACATATGTAGACATATTACCTGGTAGACCATAGCCCATTAGGCCCATCAGTAACTGTGTGCTTACAAGAATACTGGTCATTCCCTGTGGTGGATAGAACTGGCCACTTGCCAAAAGTTCAGTAACCACTGTAATCTGGTTTCATTCTTCTCAAAAACCTAAACTTTGTCCATGGTTTGCATCTACTCCAAAATGTATTTGGGGAGTTATTCATGTTTCAATAAATAACTAGAGTGCACAACTTAACTGCAGTAAACACTACAGAAATGTGAAGTTTTTTCATCAAACATTACTATAGCCTGATTTACATTTTAATACAAAAAGCCCCCAGTGCTGATGAGAAACATCTGACTGGCTCACCATATTTCTACCAAAAGAAGGGCAGTTTTGGAAAAGGTAGATCATTTACTAAGCTCACCCATATATCAAAGAGTGTTCTTTAAGGAAAAAAAGTATGATATTAACGAATGAATCAGAAAATACTCACAGCATCCATTAATGTCTGCACTTCTGATTCATCCATATGGGAACCGAGCTTATGAAGACCTGCTTTCAGCTTTTCATATGATATTGTACCACTATTATCAGTGTCCATCATCTTGAACATATCTTTAATGCCTTTGGTTTCTTCCACAGATAAATGGTCAGCAATAACCTAATGACAGTGCCAATTCAATATTTCACTCAGATATAAATAAGTAAAGAAACGACAGTGACATTTATAGAATCACGATTGTAGTAACAGCATGATATATTAGCCAAAGCTTTTGCACCAACCCTTAAGGCTTTCTTTTTGAACTTATTCGTCATAGAAAATTGTTTAAGCCTAGTCTTCACAACATCACCGAGGGGAACATTTGGAGCCTTTTTGGCATTCAGTAACCAAGGATGCTCTGCATATAATAACATACAAGTAAAAGACTTAATATTTGTCACTGAATTTTATTTGATAGCCACAATAAAAAACAAAGTGGTTAATCAGAGATAGCTCAATGCTAAACTAGAAATTTAGAGTTTTTTTTAAATGAAATTACACCAAAATTAAATTATATCTTATAGAAAAACAAAAGCCTAACCAGCCACACTATAACCACCCCATCCCAACCGAAGTATAGAACCTTGAAATGCTAGAATGGAAATTTTTTGAGACGGCAAGAATAAGAATGTTAACAACAGTTCAATTTATTTCCCCAAAATTCAAACATTTGAGTTGTTCTTTCCAATGTTTCATATTTGGAATTAGATGACTATCTTCTCCCTTTTGATGCTAAAAAATTTGTATGACTATCTTCTCTCTTTTGATGCTAAAAAATTTCTCTGTTATCCATGAATTCCAGTCCACCTCATCTGGTAAAATGTTAAAAATTACATTTTACAAGATTGATTGCAAACCTTAGAACACGGAAAGAATCCATAACTAAAGAAGAACGAGGTAGAAAACATTTGAACCTATGATAAGAAAAAGAAGATGATAGGAGAGGGAAAGCACTCTCTGCAGCTAGGGACTGCAGCAATAGATCACAAAAAGTGTTACACAATGAATCAAAAACAATGTCCAAAGATGATAAACTGGTCAATGCAACTGAAAAAAACAAAATCTAAGAGTCTAAGAACAAAAAATAAAATAGAAAATAAGATGTAATGAATTTCTGAGCATGCCATTCCTGCACACAGGTAAAATCACCAAGCACTAGAGAACTATCAGCAATCAACAGACCTGCCCATAATAGATTCTATCCCAAAAAGCTATTAAAGTATTATCTAGTGAAGATGCTGCTACAATAGTTCTCTGCAAATAACAAGGCAGAATCAGTTCAACTAAGACCTCCCTCAGAAAATCTATTTGCCTCCACAAATTTGAAGTCACTGGGGCAAACTTTATGGTACATAAAAAAGGCTTAGAACAGCCAAACATGCAAGACAGACTGTCACATTACTAGAGATTCCCCACAAATTCAAATGGCATCAGCAAATTACTTGCTGAAGAGCACAATCAAAATCAGGAAAGATTCCAAACCTAAGGTCTTCATTCCATCCAAGAGGCATTCGATTCTTGCCATATGCATAAATTAAAATGCTAAGCCTAACAAGTTCCACCTAAACAAACTCTCCTAGACTTTGTTTAGGTGGAACTTGTAAGGCAAAAATATAAAAATGCTACAAGCAGGACAACTAAAATCAAATATATCCATCTTATATGTATCCAAGATAAGAAGAGGCCAAACATACAAAAGAAAGGTGGCCACAAAAAATAAAGAAAAGTAACGTTCACATCTTAAGGAAGATTATACATAAATCCAGCTTCCAATAATTTCTTGTCAAAAACATTTCAAACTTCCAATTTCAAATTACCAGCCTTCTAAGATTTTGCAATTTTTAATCAAGTGTAGAATTCCATAAAGACAAGGTTTCAAGCAAAAGACTTTCATAGAATAAAATGTTATCTTGGCTTTAAAGTTTTCAATAACAAAAGCAAAAAACAAGCCATATCACATGTACCAAAACCATCTTTCAAAATCAAGTCATTATTGTTGCTACAAGGCTTCCTTCGGTGGTTTGGGACATATGTACCTTACTCTAAGATCATGGGACTTTGGGTGCCCCTGACTTGAAAGCCCAAGGGTGACCTTGACATAGGCAATCGAAGGGGATGCCCTTTGGCAACTCTTTGTGAGGCACCGAATCAAGCAAGCTCAGCATATTACATGGATTAAAGGTCCCTTTCAAATCTATGACATCATTGATAATGTGAAGGCATTTCTGATCTTAGGTTTCATTTTGCTCAAAAGGATGTTGGTGGAGTGGCAAACAGTGTATGCATTTCTTCATTGGTAGATCAAGGAACCTTGTGATACCTAAGATCTAGCATCCCAACCAACATAGGTATACCAATATCGAGAGGGCCAGATTGGACTCTTACGAAATTATGTAAGTAAAATGTTCACTAGAAAAGGCTTGTGTCTCTTGAAGGACTTGTGGGAACGTGGCACCCAGTAATGCCACACATGAACTCTAAATTATGCTGAAAATCTATCTAGTGCCAATAAAGCTATTTTAGAGGGTATTTACCATATCATTTCAGAAAGTCGTTATTTAAACTTTAGATAAATGGGGAAGGAGCAACATGGAGGGATTAGAAATGGAGGAGTGGGCAGCTTATTTATATTTACGATAAGGGATTTTTGAAACTTAATTAGGCATTCATTGGACCTTATTACTCATTACATAAATGATGTGTACTTTAAAACCCAGGTGTACAATGGTTGAGGAGGTGTCCGACCATTTGGACGACTTATGCTTCCTTCAAACATAAAGTTTTGAGGTGCCTTACTGCCTCATCAGGGAATCAAGAGTTGGTTCCACAACCCTGGCATTATTGATTCAACATGTGTATTTTGTGGTAAGGATGAGACAATGCCATATATTTTTTGGAAATGTCAACTTGCCAATTTTTTGGGCATGGATTCAGCCCCAATTCCACTCCCTTTTTGTAGCAATACTCTCATGGGGGCTTTGAAGGGGGCTTTGACTAGGGGGCACTTGGATGGCCACCAATAGCTGCAAATTGTAGGGGCACTCAGTTCATTTAGTGACAACTGGGTTCTTGTATAAACATCATCATAAAGTTACATTCAATTAGGATACTAAGTACCTAACCTTAAAGAATTCGAGGAGCTTTAGGCAAGAGTTGGCTTTGCTCCTGAGAGTTCACATGTGTGCATGCCTTTGAAATGTTGAGTCTTTCTCTATGGGGGTTGGCCTCCAATGCTAGCCTCTTTAGCTTTTGTAGATCAAGACTTTATTGGCACCCCTATTGTCCAGACTCCACATGTTGTAAAGACCTTGAATATTGATGTACTTATTTGTCCTCTAAGCAATATAAGAGAATTTTTTGAAAAAAACGAAGTAGCTACATATAGGCGTTCAAATTAGTTTTCAATCTTAATCTAAGACAAATTCCCTATTTTTTCATAACATCATTTTGTAGTGTTGTCATCAGTGATACAGTCATAGGACACGGGAGACTTTCAAGTTATAATTGTCAATCCAACATGTTACATATTGCATGTATACTTAGTTTACATTCAGAAATGATACATATAAGAAGAATATAAGAGAGAGGTGTAGAAGCAATGCATGTGAATTAAATAAAAGTGATTTATAAGAATGAATCAATTTATCATGCCTTGATGAGCAAGAGTAATCCCCCATTCCCTGGTTTCATATAAAACTTTCAATATTAAGACATCTTCCTCATTTCAAAGCCATTTGGGCTGGTTTGTGCTCAAATTTCTGATTTTATGACTTTTATTGCAAATTCAAAAATTCCACCTCACACTGGCAATTTCTAAATTCTTAGATCTAGTCCCTATGAACTTCAGCCTTGGGGCTAATATGAAATAATAGTTAACAGCAGCAAACAACAGAAAATATTTCATCACTTCAACCCAACCCACTAGGCAGCCAAGAGAAAAGATACCTAACATATGCCAACAAGTTTCCACACTTGTGGCACAATTTTCCAAGCATATACCAGATCTGAAAATCAATTCATTGCAGTACATTTTACAGCAGAGAACTTGCTATCTTGTTTTCCAATTATATGTTAAATCACTTAAATATGTCAAATCAGCATGAACAATCAGTGTTGAAAATTAGCCAATCAAAAAGATAACAAAAGCTGAAAATCAGATCTGCAATTGCACGTATTGGAAACTATATGTGTGTGTGGGTGTGGGTGTGGGTGTGGGGGGGAGGACAGAGAGACAGAGAAATACACACCTGCATACTGCAACTTTATCAAAAAACTGGTGCAATTCTTCGAGCTCTCCAAAACCCTAGCTTGTGAAAACCATGAAAACTTTAGCCACTACCAAAGATCTACAACAAGCTAGCTCTCCTTGGCAAGATACCTTTTCTCCTCCTCCTCAATCAATCTCCTCTAGGGTAACTTGAGCTTCTTTGACTCCTTATGGCGAAAGCCTACCCTAGATAAGCCTTGAACTTCTCCAAGAACTGTAGCACTCAAGACAAAGAGAGCCAATACAACTAAGAATGCACACAAAACTTGTGCTACTCTCCTCACATCTCTAATACAAGATGATGAATGAAAAGTATGAGTAAAATAACTCTTCTTCCTCTATTTAGGTTAGAGGTGAGGGAGGCCAACAATATAAAGTGGACCTAAACCTCCACAAAGCAGCCTACTCTACACAAGTAAGCCAACAAATGTAAAGTGATACACACAATAAAAGAGCACATGTCAACCTCTGAAGTGATGTTATCAATAAGCAAGCTTCCAAAGCATGATCACTCCAAAAGATGTGTATAATGCCCCTCCTCAACAAGCCTCCAAAGGCCAATGCTCCTCCAAAAGCAGTGCGCTCATAGCCCAACACACCTACATGACCACTTCCTCAAACCAAGCATACTCAAGTCAAGTAGAAGCCTCCCTAAAAGCAATCCAATTGTGCATGTTACCGCAATCAAGCTAATGAGTTGGCTTCTTGGCTCAACATTTCTGTATCTGGAGGTGCAAAAGGGGCTACACATCCATGTGGAGGCGCCCTCCTGAATTTTGCCCAAAACAATAATTTATAAGTGGGGAAGCTTGATATTCATACCTAGGGCCCTACTAATGCTAATGTTAAATTCTTGCCATTAATTGTTTCAGGATATGAGAGTGGTTCCAACCTCGTTGGATTTCATATGGAGAAAGAATAATTTTAGGTCCCACTCAAAATCTAGCAGACTTAACAATGTCCAAGATTTCAAGATTGGAGGGATTGCAACGTTCCTAGATCTAAGATCATGTATGATGGTATGGAACGACCATTTAATCAAGGGCACCAAGCCATCTATGTATCTCAATATTGGTGGGATTGATTGTCGAACTCCTTTGTCATGACCCTAGTAAAAACGTACCCATCACTCAAACAAAATCTCGATTTGACATGTTAACCACTTATTTATCTTATTTTAATGCTTAAAGGGCAATATTGATGATGAGAATCTCAATATAGGCAATGATTTTGACCTCATGACTCTACGCAGTGCCCACACAAAGCCAGCGCAATGGTGATGCGAGAGGCCAAGGAGGGTTCTTCCGGGTCATTTCTCATCAGGAAATTTGTGAGAAATTTCTCCCATGTTATCATAGAGAATTTCTCTTCATTACAGTTGACTGTAAATTGTACAAGAAGATTTTTGTTGAAGAATAATAGAAACCCTCATCTGCTGCATTGGTTTTCCTGCATTAGGTTTTTCCAGGAAAAATTGTCCAAAAATCTCTGTGTCAATCTTGTGCTAGTATTTCCTTGTATTTTGCTCAGTAATTGTTTGGTGCATTTGAATGTTTCAATATTTACTGAAGAGATTTCGGTAAATAACTTATTTTTGAATAATAAGTAGGAGAAATAATATCAGAAATTGCAGTAGGATTTCAAGTTAAAATTTTCAAGATATAATAGATGGATTACCAATCAAATTCTTCTTTTGAGATTCTTCAAATTAAGAGTGACCATGTACCATTATGAATACCTCCCTAGTTAAGAAGGAGTGTTAGAAAGTGTAACTAGGTTCGGTCTTCATAATGACTAGTAATTATGAATTTATGTATTGAAGAAGACAAAGATAATAAAATGTATTTTGTCAATACTTGCTTCATGGGTTTCATGAGCAAGGAGTTTTTATTATAGGTCAAAGACTTCTTCTTGATGTCTTTAGGGATTTGTCATCTTGTCATAATTGTATAATTTAGAGTCATGTATATGAAGTGTTGTTACACTTGTGAAATGACACATTGTTGATGTAAATAGTATGCTCCAAGACCTTGTCACTAGGTCCCTTGAAATCAGCTCAAAGTATAATGTGAATCCCCTTGAAGAAGTCGACCTACCTACCAATGATCATGTCGGCCTAGAACAGAAGAACAATCACTATTAATAAAGTGGCTCAGTCTCATTGTAAAGTACTCATCTCGGTTAAGGTCTACAATAAGGATCCGAATTGCAGTGTGAAAAGAAGAAGGATACACATTGAAGGGTAAAGGCTACAAGGCATGTGTGAAAAAGGGTCGAGTCTGCTACAGTAGTGTGAGGACAAGTTTGTACCAAGGAGCAAAGTTTGGATCTTCAATTAGTGTGAAAAGAAGATTGTATTAGGATTGCAAAAGATATATCTCAGCTAAGAAAAGTGCCCTATGTTTGGATCCATATATATCTTGCATGAACTTAGAAGTAACCACAACGTGAAGAAAGAAACAAGGACAAGGTTGCAAAGTAATTAAGGCCTTCTAGTTCTGGAATCATACATCATATATCTCAGAGATCTGTAAAGGTAATTCAAGTAAGGTACAGAAAGAAGACCTATGAAGGAAACCTAAGGAGGTCGAGAAGAATACTGTCAGATGTACCTGAGCTAGAGACCGAGCCTCTAGTATCGATGTAGTATAGTGCAGAAAAAGAAGTTCATCATAAGGAGCCTAGAAGAGCAGTAAGGATAGTGACAAGGGTCTTGGAGGCATACAAGTGTCAAGGGTCTATGACATGGTCATGGTACTTGTCAATTGAAGATAGATAAGAAGAATTACTTTCGGGTTTTCCTCTCCAAGAGGGAGAGGTTTTGGCCCTGGCTTGAAGAGCCTAAACTTTGTGTCTCTTGTGTTTTGATAATTGACTTGATGAAAGACATAATAAGCTAACGAAGATAAGATCTAAGAGAAAGAAGCATGACAAGTATAACACAAGTAGTTATCAAGTAAGAGAATTGAATTAAACTCTGCCCTACCAAATTCTCAACATCTTCCCCTTCTAAAAATTTCAAGTAATGAAAGTGTGCCCTTGTGTGTTTGGACCTTGCATGAAATACAACATTCTTAGCTAAATGCACGACATTTATATCATCACAAAACATAGAAGTTGGTGAATCATGTATCACTTAAACATCTGTTAAAATACTCAATGGCAACACCACTTCACATGTTGTAATTATAGCACCCATATATCCAACTTCAAGGGAAGACAATTATATTGTTTACTACCTTTTACTATTTCCCTGAGATCAACGTCGATCACAAGTAAATGCATAACCAAATGCCAACTTATTGTTGTCTACACATCCATCCCAACGAGAAAAGTATAAAGGAAAGGCTTGGGGTCATTTGTAAAGACACAGAGACAGAGCACTAAAGCTAAGCTGAGATTCTAGGGCGGGTTTGCTAAGAATTCTCAGAAGTGTTTCAACTGTAGAGAGGGGAATTTAGGCCAAGGGGATGATCTAATCCCAGGGTCTAGAATCAACAAGAGGCAGAGATCAGCTCAGAGAGGCAGCGCAGAGAAGTAGGAAGAGCAACAACTGTGCTATGCAGGTGTTGTGCAGTGCCTCAAGGACAGTGTGATTTGCTGCAGGAAACCCTATGGGGTTACGCAGAGACCCTAAGGGGCAACGTAAGGACTACGTCATGTAGTTTGGGGTAACGCAGCCCTTTCTGGTGCAGCACTGAGGTTCGAGGGGCAGCAGAGGATGACGCAAAGGCTTCAAGGGAAACGTTGGGGTTTCTAGGCCCTAATTTTGGCTGAGTTCTGTAAATCCCGTTTGAGGGTGTGGATTAGTCATTATTTTAGCCCTAGATCAGCCAATGGGTTGTAGATCTATTATTTCTCTGTAGGGTTTTCCAGATTTGGAACCCAGGCTTGTTGTATTCAGAAAATTCTTAATAATAAAACCCTCCAGCAGCCAGAGACCGGTTTTCCCGCATTGGGTTTTTCGGGGGACTAGTAGTCCAGAAATAACTGTGTCATTTTGTCTATATGTGCATGAACTTATTCTAGATCTGGATTGGTGGAGATCTGTTATGTGTTTTGCTTCGATTTTAACTTGAGTTTATTCAGTTAATAACTTGTCAAAGTAGGAGGAGCATAACCAGATTAACAGTAAATAATTTTGCATAAAGTGTAAAGATTCAGAAATTTCCACACCATGCGTATGACCTCACAACAAGCCAACACACTCCTCTTAGTTGAATTCGGCCTTATGCCCTAACTTAGTGGCTTGCCTTGAATGGCCAAAAATGTAGAAGATAGAAATAAAAAAGGTTTAACAGGTTTTCAATGAGGTGTGATCACCTATGTGGAAGCTAGTGCTTGTGCCTTAGGTGATGGAGTCTAAGGGAAACCTACTTATGGAGATATCAAACGCTAGTAAGGAGTAAGTGCAAGAAAAACCATATTTCCCACTTTATGAGGAGATAAAATCATGGGGAAAGCTTACTTGAAGGTCCTCAAGGATTTACATAGGACATACAATACTTTGCCAAGATTCCATGGAAACATATTCAATTTAACAAGAACGTAGAAACCCTAGCAACAATTACTCCATGCAATAACCATTAAAAAGATAATCAACAAAAAACTCACAAGATATGCATGAAAAAGACCTTTATTATCCCAAAGTGATGTTTCGACAACAAGAGCTAGTCTCCAAGGGCAAAGTTATCCACAAAGATCACATCTCCAGAAGAATACAAGCTACAACAGCTAGGCCAAAATCCTCTAGGGAGGCCAAAATAGTTCGCAATTGATGATGAGAACCAAATGTGACGTGACCTCTATTTATATGAGGTCTACCGCAACTAATATTAGCCTAAGAAGCCCACAAAACAAGCTTCACAACAAGTAAATCTTGGCTTACAAGCCAACCCACTAGCTCAATGCTAAAACATGCCATAAATTTTTGAAAAAGGTACCAAAGGTGTTTCCAAGTGCTTTTTGCCTAAGCCTAGGAAAACAAGTGAACCTACCTTTTTAGTGTGACTTCATGTGATTATTAAAGTCATGTGACTTTTTAGTCACTATATGAGTTGTAAAAGTATATTGTACTTTACAATATATAAGTGACTTTATGTTTTTAAAATGACTTTATCAGACAAAAAAGTACATGGTACAATAAGTCATTAAAGTGACTAGAAGGGATCATTAATGAAGGGGGAGACATGCGGGGTCAATGTGAGATTAGATCTCCACCCTTGATCAAGAGAAGCTGAGATCTAATCTCAGCCCTTGATCTTAGGGGTAGGTCTTCTCATCCTTATGGAAACTAAAAACGAGGAAAAACACAAAAGGATTCTCGTTCTTCATGTGTAGCATTTGAAGAAGAGAGGAGGAGAGGAGAAGTTGAGATAGCCATTATTTGTGGAAGGAGAAACCGTATTGCAACAAGGAGAAGACCACACACAGGCCTGAATTTCTAGGTAGAACTGTAGCATGCAAATCGAGGAAGGGCAGGAGGTACAGCAGTCATCACCAGTGCAAATTTCGAGACTACAACGCACAAATTTCAAGGCAAAAAAGTGTTGAACAGCAGCATGAATTTCAAGGTCTGACAGTGCTAGTTTGTGGCACGAAATTCAAGAGACAAAGGCCTGACAGCAGCACAAATTTCGATGCAGATAAGTCTAACAGTGGCACAAAATTTGAGGGCATTTATTGTTGGTCTATGGCATGATTTTCAGGGCAGAGGAACTAACTGTGGCATGAAATTCGAGGCAGTCAACATCTGGACAGTGGCACGAATTTCTTAACAGCAGCCCGAAAATCAAAGAGCTGGCCCGAATTTCAACAAGGGAGATAAGTACCCTGTTGCATATTTAATGCTGCAAAAATTCTCTGAGAAAGCCGAAAAATTCCTCTTCCCATTGGTTTTCCTTTTGGGGCTTTTCCAGGGTCAGATTGACCAAAAAATCAGTATTTAAATTTGTGTGCATGCTTGGGATATTATCAGCTGATGTGAAAAAAGTAGTGTAGCTTCTATTGTTTTAATGAATTTAATATTAAAGTTTAAATCTTAGAATTGAACATGAGATTTGGTCATTAAACTTGATGTGCAAAACAAACTGAAACCAGATGGGGCTACAGGACAATTTTCTACATAAATGCCCACAGATGAGTCGTAAGCCTCAAAAATGCTGACATCATGCCCTTTTTGAGCTCCAAATGTCATGGCATGGTGAGATGAAGGCTGAAAATGTGTCTTTGTGCCAAAGTAATCCATCATTTGATGAGTGTCCCTCAAATCATCCTTAGGGGTCCCAAATCTAACTAATGTGTCAAAATGGCATCTCCATGGACCTCAAATGGTCAACGCATGGCCTCCTCTCTCCAGTGTTAGGACTCCATCAAGTGCAACAAGCCCTCCCTAGTCATCTCATGGATGACCGCCCTCATTTGGGATCTTAATGATGGCCTGCCCATCAGGCAGTTTCAAGGCCATCCTCTGGGAATGTTGGGTCCAACAATGCAATCATTACGAATCCTCTATGTTGGGTCAAAGAAGATCAGCATCCTGGGTCCTGGGAATGCTCTGGGACATGTATCATCTGCTCAAGTCATCATAAGGGCCAACACCCTAATGTTGATGGGCAACACTGCATACCAAACTTGCATGTTAATACTTCAAACTTGGATCGCCTTCCAATATCTAACTAGACCAAGTCCTGTAAAGGTGTTCCCTACCTTGATAGAGGTGGCTAATTGTCAACCATATTAGGTGCTTCCAACCCCAAAGGGGAGGTGGAATTTCCAAGGTCAACCCCTCAATCAATAGGTGTTAGTGCAAATGACTGGCAATGGAGGGTAAACGGCTTCATAGCTAAGTGTCATGATTAAGAGGACCAGCTAATGGGGATCCACATCCCTAATGTATGGATGTAAATGAAGGGAGCAATCATGGAGGCATGAGTTACTCTAATCGGCTTGCTTTTTCCACCCCTCTAGTGCACCTTTTACTTCTTTTTGATAATGTTCTTTTTTGTTTTTTTTTTTTTTGGGGGGTGCATAGCTCAAAGGTTAGAGCTTGCGCTTTATGATGTAGCATTAATTTTACACCTAAAGATGAGATAGTCCATCGCTCATCAGGTTTGGGACATGCAAGGGTTCCTTTTCATGTAATTGAGCATTAAGTGCTCTGGAATAAGGTGATGGCCACATAAGGAGGGTAGAGCTAATGCTAGGCTTTTTCCCACGTGTTATCTCATATCTTGGCCATCTTTTGCATTTTGATTTTCTTCTAACTGCATTATCCTCCAGGGCAAATGTTTTTGTCCCTACTCAAAGAGTGTGGACATGAGGATGGCAAATCCCAATGAACCAATGACTAATTAGACTTGAAAAATGGAGGTGGTGTAAGGGGATTGTAATGTACCATGGAAAGTGTCAAGTATGATGTAGGGGAAGATAAAAATATTATCTCAATCTCGACTTTCCAAGTAGTGCCCCTCCTATAACCCTAAGGCTTTAAGGGGTCCCACTAGACTAGGGCGAAAGATTAACCCCCCTAGTAATGTAAGAGAACAAATTTACAATGAAGATCTGTCAATCTTCCAAATCACCCCTTTATCCACACCTAATGCCCAAAACAAACAAGTATAAGCACCCAATTGCAAAATGATCAAAGTACCTTTTGAATAGCAACCCACGTTCATGCAAGAGGAAATGTCAGATGGTGAGAGGTATGTGGTTGATGCAAATGGCAAAGGCACGTGGCATATCATCATCAATAAGAGAATATCAAGGGTTGTTGGTTGGTTGGCAGTCAAATGTAGGAGAAACTTTTCTCCTATGGGGTTACCATTTTGGTGGGTAACAGTTCCAAGTCCCAACCTATTATTCCTTTATTGTATTGCATAATCCTCTTTGCAACCTTCTAATGAGTCAACTTTCCTTTTAACAGATACATGACACTACACCTACAAAACATAATATCTACTCAAGTGATGGCCAAATATATCATGCTTCCAACAAGTTGTGAGTACAGGCTGCACCCCATCGGTTCTTACTTCATCTCTCATTAACTTTGTTCCAGGTTTCATGGGTGTGCACATGAGTTCCCATCTTCCATCCTAAACTTCATTTAAAGGCTTTGGGCATACTTGGTCTAAGAGAGAAATATCCTTTTATCCTTCTACGATATCTCCATATGCAAATAGTAATGTGGGATTGCTAGGTTTGTCATCACAAATGTTTGCTTCAAACTTCTCTTTACATCTACAAATGGTTTTCCATATCTACCTACCATGATAGAGTCATCCACAATGTAAAACTACTAGTAACTAAACTTGTGTTCCTTGTTGCACACCAACTCAAATCAAAATTGCTCCATTGATATCTAAGCTCCTTGAAGTATTAATCTATGAAATAGTACCCCATTCTTGGCACTTGCTTCAAGCAATATAGAACCTTTCACAAACTACACACTGAGTTCTCCTCACATGGTTTGTTCAAAAATCCTTATTGGTTCTATACATACACTTCATGTATAAATCCCTTCAAAATGCATTTTTAACAATAATTTGATGAATATTCAAAACCAAACTGAGCCAACGCCCATATTGTTCTTACCGTGTTCATCCTTTCTATGGGTGCAAAGGTCTCCTCAAATACCTTCTTTTTATGTGTTTCCTTTAGCTACTAGCCTTCTTTATGCTTGTCCATAGAGCACATCAAATATAAATTTAGATTTGAAAACCTACTTATATCTTATTGCCTACTTATTTTCTAGAAATATCAACATTTCCTATGTTTGATTCTATTTAATGGCATTTATTTCTTCCCTCGTCACTTCTTGCCATTCAATCTTCTTTGTGGCTTCCTCTTTTGTTTACACTGGAACAAAATTCATTATAAAGACCATCAAGACCAAGTTTAGCATTGGTTGTTTCTTAGGTCGAGCATTCTTCCTGAGTTGCTTTCCTTCCTCATCCTTCTAGTTTGTAACTTGCTTTTGCTTACCAGTTCCAAGTCCTTGCACTACTCTGGTTCATGGAATCCAGCCTTCAATTGTTTTTTGAAGCCACTTAGGTTTCTTCTCTATTGTATTGGAATTTACAACATCTTATCTTGATTTTTCATCCTTTGGAGAATCTTCACTTTCAAAATTCCCAAATTGCATGTAGTTATGATCTATGTTTATATATATTGCATGTTAGGTTTTGTTGAGAACCCACCATAAAACTTAACATAACTATTGATTATTTTTGCATGAAAATTCCAAAAGCTTAGTTCTTTTACTTGGGTAGGTGATCATTATACCACAACCAAACATGCACACATGTCTTACAAGTACTTTCATACCAAGAATATCATGACAACCCAAGGCCAAACTCAAATAAAGCAAATAAGTGTTGCGATGAACAAGCAAATTTTCTCTGTTCCAATTCGTAGCATAGAACTTCAAAGCTTTAGATCAACAATGCTAATCACAGCCGCCTACATGAACCAAGAGAGCTTTGCACTACACATGATCATCAACTTAACTCTAACATCAATGCAATTCATGAACTTGTGCTCCATTTCATGCCCTCATTTTGTGCATGTAAAATGGTGTACATAATTTTTTCCTAAGGACATGTGATCCTCAACTTGACTCTAATAGCAATGCAATTCATGGGCTTGTGCCCCATTTTCGTACCCCCATTTTGTGCATGTATCCCAACATACATCATTTCTACCAAAGGTCTTACATCTTGCAAAGAGAAGTGCCTTATATTGTATGTGTTGTTCACATGAAGCCAAGTTCTATGAGCTTGTAAAATTCATAGAGGGAGTTCAAGACCAAGCCCAAAGCCCTATTGGAAAATATATTTTACTTAGGAATAGTTTTCTTTTCCCTAAGTTCGACCATGAGGCCATGATGTAAGCATGATATATCACTAAAATTGTTATTATAAAAATAAGGGATCAATTGCCATTGGAGTGAGAGAGGGGCTTTGATATGACAAGTGGTAAGCTAGAGCTAAGGCAAGTGGTGAGGACCCCACCTAGCAACATAGCATGTTAAATATTTCTCACTTGACTAGTCCCTTTTCAGTTGCAAAAATGTAGCATGAAAGAAAAAGGTCAAGAGAGAAAATGTTACACCTCACTTCATGCAGATATAATGCTCACAAACCCTCTTGTATCTATGCTTCCTTTCAAGCCCCATGGGGTAGCTAGGTTGGTCCAACCCTTTTTGCTAAGGTGTAATGCACAGGGAGGTCTCAAAATCCATTCTCACTAAGTCCTATGATGATACAAAATATTATTGCAACTAGTGGTTAATAACATCCTCTATCCAAAAACCAAAGGAAGAGGCAGGATCAACATGGCATTAGCAAGGAACTAGCATCTTCACTCTAAAATCCTAATGCACATGAGAGTGAAGGGAAAATTTTTCTCTAGAAAACAAAATAAATAAAAAATAATTTATTTAAAATAAAAACATAAAAACTATGCGTCCTTATAAATGTGAGAAGGGTTCTTTTCCTTGCTCTTTGCACTATTATGCTTTTTATCATTTGTGCAATGCTCATGCTAGTTATTGAAGATTGCGGACAAGAAGGAAATATATCCCATGCGAAGCCAATACATAATGCAATTAAACCCCATGTTTTGAAATGCATAACTAATCAAGGGCCAAACCAAACTCAAATTGAAATTGGATTAGAACCAACAATGACCTAGTTTCTAAATCGATTTACTCGAAAATACATAAACTACATGAAGAAGAACCAAACAAAAATAGTGTATAAGATCCCCTTGTTTGTGAGACAAGGGACCCACCTCCATTTAGTGATTTGACTACTGAAGTCTACAAAGGTGTACATATTTTACCCCCCTCTAATCTGAATTTGTGACCTCTTACGAGAAAACACGTGCACTTAACTATTTGGCCCACTATGTATATCAATGTAAATCCAAACCATTAGAAACCACGTACAAAGAGACTACTCATGTATAGAACATGTAAGGGTGAATATAGAAATCATTTCTGGAAATTTCGGCCTATTTTTAATTATTTCCTAAGTCCAAACTTAGGAAAAGGGGTTAATTGATCAGTATTAATTGAGAAAGGTGTGAATTATCTAGAAACTCACACGGATCGACTGGGAAATAATCTTAGCCCTTAATTTAGTTTTAATCTTGGTCGTTGGAGTCCCAATAGAAGATTATAAGAAAAGTCGATGGTAGATGAAGAACACACACACACTAGAGATCGATTTCCTTGGGCAGTTCAATCCTCGAGAGAGCAGCAGCAGTTGCTAGAAGTGTTTGAGCCAGACAAGTGAAGCAGAGACAGAGATGGGCGGGGGCAGTGATCCGGAGGAAGTTTTACAGATCCGACAACAACCAGAGGTCGAGTTATTCCCAGTGAGGTAGTTCAGAGGGCAATTCGATTTAGCTGTGGGAAATCAATTCAGCTTCCAAAGGCCGGGAAAGTCTTACAGAAGGAAGGAGAATCATTTCCAGCAGCAGAGTCAGCTAGAACGACTTGATCAGAGGCAGTATCAGGCTAGACGTCAAAGAATTTGGACAAGCAATGCGCAGAGGCCTGCGCAAGGGGTCCAGGAGGACGAGTTTTTGAAGCCGAGTTGCGTAGGGGTTGCTTTTGGAGGAAGGGAAATCCCTCAGATAATTCCGGCCAGATATTCTTGTTGTGAATAGTTAGTTTTGGACATCCAGATTGTACTAAGATTATATTACTATTGCTTAATAATAAAAACCCTCAGTTGTTGCACCGATTTTCCCAAGTTGGGCTTTTCCAAGGACTTTTGTCCAAAAATAATGGTGTTATAATTTTGTGTGTCAGTGTTTTCTCAGTTTCCAGCACTTTTATTTTCCGCAATATTTTTGTAAAGACTGTAGTGTGGTTATTTCGTTGTTGTTGTAGCAAAAACTGTTAAAATTAATTTACAGTTAGAAGAAATAATACCACTTGCTGCAATAGGATTTCAATAGTGAAATTTTCACCTGGTATCAAAGCATTTTTTATCAAAATGGGAAGCTCAGTAGCAGAGGCAAAAAATTCATTGTTCAGAGAGAGCAACAAGGCAAGTTTTTGGAGGTTACACAGAGCCTAAGCCAAACAATGCGAGTTGCTTGAGCAAGTTCGATTTTTCAATGCAGGGGGGCTGAAAATTTTGACTTGCTAGAAACAGTGATTCCAGCAGGCAGAGGGAGCAACAACAGCTCAGATTTTCGTTGAGAAGATTCCTTGTTTGGGCACAGGGGGTTTTATAGCAATTTGCTAAAGAAAAATCCGTGTCGGGTGGAAGAGAAAGGGACACACAGAGAGAATTTCTCTTAGGGGATTTCGAGTTCTAGAAATTCGATTTTCCAGTTGCAGATTGGCAGAAGCTGTGAGCAGAATTTCTCACTCCATAAGGGAGTGTGTGTAGCAGACTGGGTAGTCGAGCAAAGAGGAAGAGGGAGATTTTCGTTCCAGATCCAGAGATGGCCACAGTTGGGCTTAGAGATCAGGATAGGTTGGAGGGGGCCTCCAACTATCTCATCTGGAAGGCTAAGATGTCCTTACTACTAGATGAATATGGCCTAAAAGCCTATATAGATAATGTGGTAGCAGTTCCCCAGGATGCAAATCAGCTGAAGGTGTATAGGAAAGAAATGGCGAAGGCGAAGCGGATGATCTTGGATAGAGTTCGTGATCATATAGTCTCACATGTGGCAGACAAAGGTACGGCTAAGGAAATGTGGGATGCTCTCTCCCAGCTATATCAAAGTACTTCTAAGCTGCGGAAGATGTTTCTCCAAGAGAAGTTGTGAAGCATAAGCATGCAGAAGGGTGAAGGTATAGATCCCTTCCTCACCAGGATTAAGGAGGTATGAGATCAACTTGGAGCGGTTGGGGAGGCACCTCAACCGATAGAGCTTGTACGGTTCGCTCTAAATAGTGACTCATAGGAGTGAGCAGGTCTTTGTCCAAAGTATCTTGGGTCGAGACACATTGCCTAGATGGGACAAAATGTGGGCCGACCTACAGCAAGAGGAGTTGAGGCGAGCTATGTTGAAGAGCACCATCAGCGTTAGCAGCAACAAGGCATGAAAGGTGAGAAGGACGAGGAAAATGTGGCCCTAACATTAAAGGGTCTCAGTCGGGGACAAGGGGAGAAGAAGAAAAAGGACCTATCTAAGGTCAAGGGCTTCAAGTGTGGCAAGCTTGGCCACTACAATACGCAGTGTCCTCTCGGAAAGACAGACAAGCAGGAGAAGCAAGACCAGGCGGCAACATCCGCAGAGATAGACATGTTGTCCTCCAAGCTAGAGGAAGACTTTGCCATGTGTGCAGCGATACCTCCAAGAGTGAGTTGGGGCAATATGGAGTTGTAGTCCTAGAGTCGCGCAAAGTTGGGCAGGGTCCATTGAGGCGTCCTAATGGATCATTACCTTGCTACAAGGGCCCACAGTATTCAGTGGCAGAATGGATCCGTGTCAATTAATGCAATCAAGTTCTGGAGTGACAGTTGTAGACTAGTTACAGTGAGGTGCTAAGGAGCGTAGAGAAGTGTTAACAACAGAGCAGGTGGCTCGGTGCAAAGTTAGCAGCAGCACAAATTCCTTAGTGGACAGTGCAGAGGCTAGTAGCAGTCAGATGCTCGAGACAAATGCAAAGACAGAGACACGCTAATTCAATATTTTGGATACTTCTCAGTTGTAGTAACAACAACGGCAGTTGAGAGGGAGTTGTAGTGCAGATGCTGAGTTGGCAGCGGTACAGCAGTGTCAGCAGCAGTACAGATGCAACATCAGAGTTGCGCAGTGGTTGGTGGGTAGTGGCAGGAAGTCACTATGGCCAGACATCAGCAGCATACAAATGGTGATACAGAGGCAAGGTGTTGTAGCAGTAGTACAACACTAGAACAACTTTCTCACTAAGAGAGTGTTAGTTTTTGTAGCATCGGAGGTGTTCTAGTCTCCAAACTTTGTGGAGAGGCTAAAACACAAGAGTTTTCCATAATCCAGAATATCATTTCTGGAAATTCCACCTAGAAGCGCCTCAATTAAATTATTAGCCTATTTTTAATTATTTCTTAAGTCTAAACTTAGGAAAAGGGGTTAATTAATCAGTATTGATTGAGAAACGTGTGAATTATCTAGAAACTCACACGGAACCACTGGAAAATAATCTTAGCCCTTGATTAAGTTGTAAGCTTGGTCGTTGGAGTCCCAACAGAAGATTATAAGCAGTCATCAATGGGTGGATGGAGAACACACACACACTAGAGATCGATTTCCTTGCGCAGTTCAATCCTCCAAAGAGCAGCAGCCATTGTCCAAAGAGTTTGAGCCAGAGAAGGGAAGCAGAGATAGAGAGGGGCAGGGACAGTGATCCAGAGGAATTTTTCTAGATCTGGAGAGCAATCAACAAGAGGTCGTGTTATTCCTAGTGAGGTTGTGTAGAGGACTGCGCAAGCAGCTTAAGAGGGAAATTCGATTTAGCTGTGGGAATTCGACTCATCTTCAAGAGGCCAGGAAAGTCTTCCAGAAGGCCAGAGAGCCATTTCCAGTAGCAAAGTCAGGCAAAACGACTTGATCAGAGGCAATTTCAAGCTAGATGGCAAAGGGTCTGCACAAGCACTAGGCAGAGGCCTGCACAAGGGGTCCAGGGGGACAAGTTTATGAAGCCGAGTTGTACTGGGGTTGCTTATTGATAGCCAATTTTTGGCATCCAAATTGTACTCAGATTATATCATTGTTGCTTAATAATAAAAACCCTCAGTTGTTGCACCAGTTTTCCCAAGTTGGGCTTTTTCGAGGACTTTTGTCCAAAAATAACGGTGTTATATTTTTTTGTGTGCCAGTATTTCTTAGTTTACAGCACTCTTATTTTCCACAGTATTTTTGTGAATATTGCAATGTGGTTATTTCATTGTTGTCGTAGTTGTTGGAAATATTGAGAGGGGGTGAATCAATATTTCTTTTCAATTGTTATTTTCACCAGTTAGATCACTTGTATTTAGAACACAAATGAACAATAAGAATAAATACTTTTATTAATCTCTTCTTTACAATAAATGAAGTACAATATATGTGTAGAGCTCCAACCCTAGATGAAGACACCAATCTTCAATCTCCCAGGCTCCAACCTGTATTTTTCCAAGCACCGACTTGGACTTCCCAAGGCTCCAGCCTTGTCAACTTTGAGGCACCAACCCTATATCTGGTACAGGCTCCAACCTAGTTTCTTGAGGACTCCTATCCTCCAGAGCTCGAACTCTATCTTCCAAGACACCAACCTTATTTCTATGAGGCTCCAACCTCCTCCTTCAATTCATCAACATAAGTTTAGTAATTATTCACGGCTCCCAATATCTTCTTCGATGAGCCATGTCAATCTTCAACAATGCCTTTACTTAGTGTCCACGTCACTTCACCAATGACAACCTTGTCTTATCATGAAGGCGTCGCCACTGCTCTTCATGATACTCAAACCAAATCTCCAAAGTCATCTCATGATGACTTTCAATAATGCATCATGGTCTTCAAGATTAACTCCAAAGTCATCCAAGGCTTCTCAACAAGGTGTCTACAATAGCTTGCTCAAATCCTGTTCACTTCAAGTCTAGTGTGTTGCTTCAAGATGCTCACAGGTTACTTTCAATTTGGTACAACAAATCTTCAAAAATCCAAGTGTGGCCTTATAGGAATGTCTTCAAACCTTCAAAGGTCAGCAATCATAGATCACCACTAGACTTCGAGTCAAACCACCATATGTCTTCAAAGAACAACCCAAGTCTTCACTGTTCAATACTTCTTTTGTCCAAACACTTCACTTCTTCACTGCCCAATGCTCTACTTATCCAGAAGACTGTTCCTTTTGGTTCAATGCTTTACTAAAAGACTTTCTCATTCACAAAGGGCTGAGCTTTGTCACCTATTCAAGTTATTGATCTAAACTGAGGCCATTTCAAACTTCAAAGAGCATCCAGGTAAGTAAAATACTCCACAGGTCAATGTTCCACTGAGATTGCAATACCCAACCTCCACGAGGTCCAATCAAACCACTATAATCTTGCACCAAGTTTTAACTCTAAGTGTAAAACAGGTCACAAGGTCCAGATAGATTTATAGGTGTATATTAGGCTTCCAACAATCTGAATAGATCACCTTCCTTCATACTTGATCTAGGATAGGTGTATATGTATATATATATCACCAAGCCTTAGGTCTTCTCGACAAGTTAGTCACAAGATCCGAGGTTTGGTCTTATTTTACTCCACTGTACCAAAACTCTAAGATATTTGAGCTCTTAATTATAGTTTCAAAACCCACAACCAGATCCGAGGTGTAATACTTAACCCAACAAACAATGTAGTGTCTGAGCTCTGTTGCTAAGAGTAGCTATCGAGTTTAGTCCTCCAAGCTGTGAGTTATAGTCCTCCAAACTGTCTGTGATATCCGAGCTTTGTGGTGGAGACAGTCCTTCTCATACACGAGCCTCAAAATGTTTATTACAGTGGGTCCGAGGGTAATCACAGTATGTTTGTGCCACAATAAGATTGCATAGGACCAAGGTTGTTTATGTGCTGGAGGTGTCTAAGGTACGCTACCTCAAATCTGAGAATGTGATAGTGGCTAGGTCCGAGCCTGTAGCTCCCTGCCAGAAATATGACCTTTAAAAACAGTTTTGTCTGAGCCTTATTCTGTAGTTGAGTCCGAAGTTAGTTGCCTGTAGCTACTTCAAATGTCAAGAAAATTTCATCCCAATCATAAGAGTTTGCTAGGCTTTTAAGCCTCCTCTCCTTTACCCTTCAAGTTCATGAGTTGTGAACTGAATATATTTCGCTGTGATAGATGACCGAACTAAATGAAGGTCTGCGGTCTTATTTATATACATTATGTTATGAAAATGAAGGGATGTGACCCTTGGAGGGAGGCCGACATGAGAGATAGGGGATAGGTTGGCTAGATTTCAGAAATAGGATATATAACTTTCAAAACTAGACTATTTGGAGTTAGGAGTTGAGTGAGGGCTCGTTGGAAGAGGAAAGAGTCCTCTTTAAGATGGTGAAGTAGTCGATGTGATAGGATGCTTCCAAGGTGTCAAAAATTATTTTTCTTTGTGATTGTTCTTGAAATAAGAATGCCCTCAACAGTTATCCATGTTATCTAAGTCATCAAGTCCTTTGTCAAGTGTCATCATGAATGTCATCAAGTAAGTCATTTATGTCATCAACTTATTAAATGTTTAGGTTAGGGCTTCTTCACATGAGCAAGGACATCATCATGGTTTTAGGGCTTTTTCATCAAGAGCAAGGATATCATAAATATACATGAGGTTATGACATCTTCATAACAAGGTTAGTTCAAGAACTTTCACCACTAGGGTATTATGATCAATGGGCATCTAGGGCAACATCATGCATCAAAAGAATTAGCCATCACAAACAATGACATATTGACATCAACGACAACCTTGACTAACAGTAGCAATAAGTTGTTAAAATTAATTTACAGTTAGAAGAAATAATTGTTGCAATAGGATTTCGGTAGTGAAATTTTTACAAATAGATTGCAAAACATATACAAAACAAAATATATAAATAAAAAGGCTTTGAATGGCCAATAGAGTCTTAAAAAACATGTTATAATCTACTAGCCTACCACATATCAATAATCATTGTGATAAGTTATTAAATTAATTGAATTATCAAACTCATCACCATCACTAGAAATGGGAACCTCAACATGAAATATAGAACCATCCTTTGGCTCAAATTGACGAACTCCTCAAAGGACATCTACTATAGTAGTACCAGTAGTATCATGACTTAAGCCTACCATTCCTAATACTACAACTAGATCATCATCCAAATCCACCCAAAGTCATCGGTAATAAACTCTATCAAGTGAGTCTCCTCCACCCATTCCAAGGATGGATGAATGTCATCAAAGACAATGGGATACGTATCAAGTCTTTTGTTCAACCTTGCACCTCAACCAAAAGATGTACCGCATGAAGACAATATCATGTCATTGTCTTTGTACAAGACACTCTCTTCTTCATATCCATCTACTCAAAGATAGACTAGTTGTATTTATATCCGTAAGAGCTTTCACTAATGATTCAAATCACAATTTTTTGTAACTAAGGGCGACGGCTACCAAACAAGCCCACCAATGGGTTGCAATAAATTATTAAATCATGACAATTAAAGACAAAGTTACTTAATTCAACAAATTAACTTGTGACTTTGGCTAGAAATTCATGTTGAAGAATGTAACTAGGTTCGGTCTTCATAAATTGTACTTGAGTCAAAATGTAATATATTTGTCAAAAGAAAAGCAAAAAGAATTTTGAATTATTATTTAATTGACTTGTTAAAGCATGGGTTTCATGCTTGGGTCAATTGTTATAGGTCAAGCCTCCATTGTAGGCTTTAGGTTGTTGACAAAGTCAATTATTGTTTGGTCAAAGACTCTTCCATCAAGTCAGCCTCTTCACCAAAGTCTTCAAGTCGGCCTAAAGACACTTCTCTTCACGTCGGCCTAACCTTATGGAAACACAATGGTTCAGGGAACTCATGTCAACCTATTTCACATGGATACAACTATATATACAAGCATAAGGACTTCGCTCAACATACAAGAAGACAAGCTCATATAAGTTTCAGATAAAAGCTTTCGATGCTACCACAGTGATAAGAGTTTAGTGCTATCACAGTGAGAAGGTCTCGATATTACCACAGTGATAAGGTTTCGGTGCTACCACAGTAAGAAGGTCTCGGTGCTACCATAGAAAGGTGGTCTCGGTGCTACCATAGAAAGGTGGTCTCGATGCTACCACAGAGAGAAGGTATCGGTGCTACCACAATGACAAAGGTCTCGATGCTACCACATTGACAAAGGTCTCGGTGCTACCACATTGACAAAGGTTTCAGTGCTACTACAGTGACAAGGTCTCAATGATATCTCAAGACCGAGGACTGAAGTAAGAAGGATTGTATTGCTACATCTAAAGATAGGGTTGTCACTTCAAGAACAGGGATATCATTACAGGACTGTATCATTCTTATAGAACAGAAGTATGACTATTGCATCACACAGAAATTTGTCAAGGGGCATCTCATTGTTGTGAGAAAGATGTGTTGAGTAAACTTGAAGAACAAAATGCTACACATAAAAATGAAGAAGAACAAACAAGGATGACTTGATGGAGGGAGTCTCTAGTCTAGGTTGTAAGGGTCTTGGTCGTCTCATCTTGTTTTTGAGTCTACTGAAGGAAGAATTCTTGACTGGGTTTTCCCCTAGAATGGGGTTTTGCCCTGGCTGCGTGCCTACATCTCGTGTCCTCTTCTATTTGTTGCTTCGCCTTAGTCTTGATGATAAGAAAATATAAATTGAACAAAAATATAATAATAATGAAAACATCACAAGATAATGTCATAATAAGAGAAATCAATTCGCTGCCACACTTTGGATTTCTCATCAATTCAAGTATTTAAACAATTTAACTAGAATAACTTTGGAATTTCCTACCTTGTTGGTCCCCATCTCTTGCAATCTTTACTAGTCTTTTACCCCATAGCTCTACTAAAACATTGATCTAACAATGTATTTCCAATTTTTGACTCACACCAAGGACCATGCACTCTAGGCACCCATACAATCCATCTTTGACCTCCCTTATTTCATCTTCTCCAATGTCATCTATGTAAAGATTCTATGTTTAGGAAATACACAATGGCATGTACAGGTGATGCACTTGATTATTCCATCTATTATCAATAATAGCCCAAATAGACCATACTTTGCTACTATAAATTTGTATGTCACCTACATTTCTTGGTCTATAGCCTCGTAAATATACCAATGGCCAATTTTCCCCTATCCATTAACCACAAATCCTTAACAAGGAGCTTAACAATTTTCACAACTTGTTTTCCAAAAAAAGTTCTCAAGAACTTTTATTTCTGATGTCTTCCCATCTTGTTTGTAGCTCCACTAAGATGCAATCATTCATCACTTGAAACATTTTTCTCAAGTTCTATCCATTTGAAATGTGAGAAAGTTTGTTGCAAATCTCAGGATAACCAACCTAACAAGCTCCCTGCCCCTTTGTGTTTTTCCTCATTAACATCAATATCCATGACTAATTGTAGATGTATTTTGTAATGTTCTTGCCATTATCTACAATGTCCTTGACACAGTCCTCTTAGCCTATATCCCAAAGAATGAGGTCTATGGATTGTTGGCACATGGGGTCCAAAATATTGTTTTGTATTTATTGTCTATCATCTTACCAACAAGAACATAATTAAAGACAGTCTATGATGATTTGAACAATATTGGCCACCCCTACCTCCAAAACATTCTCATTCAAATGTTAAAATAACATGTCAGCATCTTTCACCCTATCAATTGCATCTACAAATATCAAAAACCTGATTCCTTGTGGGCAAAGGGCAAGGAAATTTATTAAGGTGTGGTGCTTCCATTCACTCCATCCATCTCACATGTTGGTACATCTAGTTTTGGTCCATGACTCTTTAAAATTCTTCAAGTAATCATTTATGGACCCAACTTCTTTTTGCAAAAAGATCCCCTCAAGTTATGCATAGCAAGGCCTTTGAAACCCTTACTACCAACAACAACAAAATCCAACATAGGCTAGTAACATGGTAAGTAGGAAGAACTAAAGGGAATGTCAACATCATATCACTATCTAGCCATATATTCAAAACCATCCTCCTTGTATCGTGTCTTCCAGTGATTATCTAAGGTGGGCTGAGAGGCACTAGTAGGGGTGGAGTAGGGTGAAAAATAAATTTATATGTTCTTCCTCTTTTGAAGAACCATGACTGCAACACTAGGCCAGTTTTCATGAATAAGAGAAACATACCAAAAGGGGTCCCTAACAGTGGCAGAAGGGTTAGAGCAAGATACTTCAACAATAGGGTTGGTTGGGAACCGAATCTATTTTTCTCCCCATTTCATCATCAATGTCTTTCTATCAAGCCTTGTCTTCTCTAAATTTGTCATGCAGGTTCTGCATTTCATCTCTAATGACACCAATCTCAATGGCATCACAAGGGATAATTTGGCCTCTTTGACCAGTCATGTTCTTCCAGCATATAAATCTTCCCCTCTTTTATGTGTTTCTTGCAATATTACAAAAACTCTCTTTATTCACAATAGCAGCATTGACCCATACAGGCGCATGCGCACACACATATATATATTCATTAGTTATAGAACTTAAGATATTAATTGCTGAAAGGTGCATTACATAAAAACATAGCTTTAAATGAAAGGTCACCTTGATGCCTATAAATACCAAGGCCACTCATCACTGTAAATACATATCATTCACCATATTCTTATTCATTATTTTATATGTACTTGCCTTCTTGATTTCAGTTTTCTGTCCTTATGTCGGACATTTCTACAATAAATGAACTTTGTGCATTTCATTGGCATCAGAAATACATTCCAAGCCACGCATTTTAGACCTTGTCCGATCTGGCATTTTGCCAAAATCATTATATCATAGTTTCTCTGACAAGTGATCCTTGGCCAATTACATTTCCGAAAATCAGTTGAAAAAAATAAAATTAAAAATATGTCCATTGCAATTGAAGATTTCATTGCCAACACTAGAAACATACATAGTCTATAGATTCAGATGTAGTACATAAAATAGGACATGTTACAAAATCGGCATCTTTTATTTCCTAAAGAAAAATTTATTTTGTCGAAATGGTGAAATCGCATAGCAAAAATTCAAAAAAAGCTTTCCAATAAATTGTTGATAAAAACCATCAAACGCAGTAGAAGCAGGCCCGTCAGAAATCGTTATTTAGAAGACAAAACTGGTGAAGCGTTGAAAGTTTCATATCTAAACACCTGTAACCACCACAGCCGGCATTTTCTTGTAAAAGGCGATTCGGCCCTTTGGGACTACTGGGCATGCATTCAGTGACATCGTACGTTGTGAGAAAGAGAGTATCGGGTCAAAGGTTTCGTTGTGAGCATTTTCAAGCAGATGATTTCAGAATTTACTGCTGGCGTAGCTGCCGTGGCAAACAAATTGAACAGGCGAAGTTATCAGTGAAACCATGGTGACCCTGAGTTAATAAGACATTACTCTCCATAATTAAACAAGCGTTAAACCGAGGTTACAATGAAAATAGTTTAGGTAAAGTCATTTTCATGATAATTCGTGCAAGGTTAATCAAAAAAGTGAGAAAGTTACATTGCCATAACCTATAAAGGTTAACATATAGTCCAAACATCGAACGACGGAGATTCACAGCGTTAGAAGGTATATCGGCCAACTTGATCGAGAAAATAAGGGCGCTAATTTAATAGCAGTACAATCTTCGCATTTAGTGTCACCGGGGCAATTAGAAAAGCAACTTTATCCAGAGATATTCAAAGGTTTTAAAGTATTTAATTGAGGTACATTTAAAATAACAATTTAAAAAACACAAAAAACAAAATTAAAAAATAAAAAATAAAATAAAATTTTAAAAAAAATAAAAATAAAAAAAATTATAATGTGAATAGTCTGGTCAATAATCTTAAATAAAGTGATATAAATAAAGGTTATTAACCTATTTTATATTGAAATTGAAATGTGTTGGAAGTAAAGTTTGTTTTTCTATTCATCAGGGTAGTACAGTTTGTTTTTCTATTCATCAGGGTTCAATAACCCAGAAGAATAGGCACCCACACCAACGTGATGTCTCTCAGGTCTTGCGAGATCATAAATTATGGCATATCAGACCTGCACGCTACTAATATACTTTTGATGTTAGAGCGAAAATTAAAATTTCTGAAAAGTAGCACAAATTACTCACAATATATTACTGATTCGCCATATTTAAATAGAAGTATTTTTACCAAAGGGCATGAAAATATACTAGTAATGAAATTCCTATAATAACTATGATAAGAATATGTAGAGAACAACGTGAACAATTTGACCAAATTCAAATAAAATTTAAAAATGGATTTTAATCATTAAACATAAAAAGTGGGGTAAAAAGCAACGAACATGTAGCTCGTTATTAGAGAGAACAAACAAAATAAAAAATAAAAATAAATAATAATAATAAAAAATAAAAAATAAAAATAAAAAAAAAATCTTAACATTAAGGACCACCTTCACAAAGTGCAGCAACTGAATGTAATCAAAGTTTACAAGGGGAGTATCAAACCGTTAAGATAGAATCTGACAAAATTTTATAACTCAAGGAAAGCTTATTAGATAAAATGAAAAAATTCATTATTTTATATCATCATTTATATTATTCGTAATCTATTTTGATGTTTTCAAAGTGGAAAAAAATTAGAGGAATCAGTGCACATGGTCATTTTAGTAATCTTGATTTGATCTTTATATTATTTGTCCATCTACTTTGATGTTTTCAAAGTGGAAAAAAATTAGAGGAATTGGTGCACATGGTCATTTTAGTAGCATGTTCCTACTAGGAAAAATGGAATTTGAAACCTTCCAAGGCCATTTTGAGATATCAACTGGCATTTTTTTTTCAATTGAAGAAATCTATCCTGGAGCAGCTCTCAGGGAGACCTGTTGGGACCAAAGCTCCCCTCCTCGGGACCATGTCAAATGGCATTTTCTAAGGTGAAAACTTTCCGAGAATTAGGTTGGACCCCTTGATGTTTTTTTACACTTTGAGACCTTTCCAACAACGCAAAGATTCCATCAATTAGAGCTTGTACGCAAAAGTTATACCTTACGCAAGTTGACCAACCATGTTGACCACCACGGTACAAGAGGATGACACATTAGCTCCCGTTACTCACACATATGGGGCTAGCCATGTGTGGATTTTCAAGAAGATTCTAGGACCAAAATTGTCACTATAAATGAGAATTGAGGTAGTCGAAAACCTAAACCTAGATGGCTATTCGACAATGTTAAATACCAAGACACTAAGAGGAGAGTGGGTTCCATTCTGTGCCATGGTATTTATTTCATAATTGAGTTGAGCATCTAGGATTGGGAAGTTAGAGAGAAAAATAACAAAGACATAAGATTTTGTAGCAGCCTTACAGGACACGAGTCTCAAATAACTTCACATAGAGTACTTTTTCAGTGCTTGCATACTTCAATACTAGAGAAACAAGAGAATAGAGTAGTCTCACCTTCTAGCTAGGTTTTCGAGGGTAAATCTTGTATTTATAAGTGGATGGTGTGTGTATAATTGTGTATGTCTATTTTTTCACATTTTAGCTATTCTTATATTTAAGCATAAAAACAGTAATTAAAAAATATGTGTCAGGCCCCAAGGTGCCAAGGCGCACCCCCATCTCGTCTGAGTACCAAGCACACCCAGCAGGCACCTTGGTAAGCAAAAAACCAAGTTAGTGCAACAACTAGGCAAGGGTGTGCCCGGTTCGTCGAAACGAGTGACCAAGAGCTAGTGTTTCTAGTTGGTGGAACCGACACGCGACAACACAATGAGGAGCGCACGTTATTTGTCGACTTGATGGAATGAACATCAATGACCATATGGCACTAGCCCAACCAAGCGACACAACTTCGTGCAAGAATGGAACATTTTCCTAGCCAAATTGGTAAGAGGTGGAACAACGATGGATTGGATGACACGTAGAGGGGCATCAACTTGAGATCGGGCGACACTGTGACGTAGCGTATGAGTTGACTTGTGATGCAAAGGTAGAACTGTCAAGTGATCCAACCCAACAAAGTGACACGAGTATGTGTGAGAGGGCATGGAGGTAAACCAATGCAACGAGAGGTGAACCAATGCAACGGTTCACCTGCCCCCATTGCAAGCTATATATATTGAGACTGCAAACCAAGCAAGATAAGCTAGGAGCAAAGACGCAAAACTCAAGAAGAAACAAGAATGAAGTGCTGCAAAGGACGAAGGCTCAGGAAAGTCTACAATAGTGTAGATCAAGAAGTGAACCAACCAAAGTCAACACAAAGGTGAACCGAGATGCACATCCAGAGAGAGACTCGAGATCAGGCGACACTATAAGGTAGCGTATGAGTTGACTTGTGATGCAAAGGTTGAACCGTCAAGTGAGCCAACCCAACAAAGCGACACAAGTATGTGCAAGAGGGCATGGAGGTGAACCAATGCAACAGGAGGTGAACCAATGAAATGGTACACTCGCCCCCATTGCAAGCTATATATATTGAGACTGTGAACCGAGCAAGACAAGCTAGGAGCAAAGACACAAAACTCAAAACAAAACAAGAATGAAGAGCTGCAAAGGATGAAGGCTTAGGAAATTCTACAATAGAGTAGATCAAGAAGCAAACCAACCAAAGTCAACACAAAGGTTCACCGAGATGCACATCCAGAGAAAGAATTAGCCCATGTGAGCCAAAATTTGGTGGCAAGACTTAGTAATGTAAAATTTGGTGATTGCAGAATCTGGATTATCCACAGTATCATAAAACGATTGTCAACGTTTCGAATCCCAACGGGGATCCATCTTCAGGACGAGAAATGAATGAAGACTGAAAGAAGGTCGCAAAAGGTATAAATAGTGAAGGTTTGAGATGAGTTCATTTGTTGACCAGAACTGAGTTCTACGGGCAGTCGACAACCACGCAGTCCACGCAGACGTAGAACTCAGTTCTTGTCAACAAATGAACTCATCTCAGCGCTTCACTACTTATACCTTTTGCGACCTTCTTTCAGTCTTCATTCATTTCTCGTCCTGAAGATGGATCCCCATTGGGATTCGAAACGTCGACAATCGTTTTATGATACTGTGGATAATCCAGATTCTACAATCAACAAAAACCACAGAAGCTTGAAAACCATAGTAAAATTTGGTGTTTTGCATGGTTAAAGGAAGGAACTGAGCCGAAGGGTTGTGGTTGCCTATCTTATGTAAAACTTCATTATTATAATATGAATTAAAGTCGAATAGTCGTTTTATTCCATTCTTGTGTACTATTGTTTACACTGCATTTATATTGCTATATGGAGATTGTGACAATATTGTTACCTGTTCTATATTGATGAAGTTATGATTTAGTTAAATAACTAATATAGAATATAATTGAAGAGTAACATATTGTGAGGCATAGCCTCAGCGGAATAAAATTGTTTTACACTAGGAAGTTGTGAACCACGCCACTATCACACTACTAATAGGTCACAGAGCACCAAAAGCATCTTGTAACAATGTGGAGCCCCTAAGTTCATGGCAAGTGGTATTAAATTAGTTCAACGGTACATCCATAAGGAGACCTGCAAGCAAAGAGGTATGTCAGCTTTTTGTGGTTCTTGTTCACATGATTCTTATATGAGAATTGGTGTCTTGGGGAAGAAGCAAGAGAACCAGAGGCACAAGTTGTGCTTTGTGAACATAGAGATCAGCCAAAAGGGCAGTAATAAAACTTGTTAACACAAGTGCCTCGCACAACTTCATGAGGGCAAGTTTGGCATCGCAACTTGGTTTGCACGTAGCCATAAGCAGGACTATGGTGAAGGAAGTAAACTCCAAGGCTAGAATAGTGATAGGAATAACAACAATGTGTTAGTTCATATTGATGGATGGAGGTGATCATTGAAATTTACAGTGATGTTTATGGATGCTTTTGAGGTGATATTGGGATAGGATTTCATGAGAGGGAATCTAGTGGTTCCAATACCGTGGATGGATAGACTTATTATCATGGGTGATAGCAAGATGTGGGTTGTGTGCACAACCGCTAGGAGAGGTGTGCTAATCGTCTATGCACTAAGTATGAAGAGAGCAGCACGTACGCCAGATGCTCAGTTATATGTAGCAGTGATCGAGGAAGTAGGAGATGGCCTCTACACTAAGTATGAAGAGAGCATAGTGTGGGCCAGATGCTCCATTATATGCAGCAATCATCAAGCAAGTAGGAGGTGATGGAATGGGGACGCCTATTCCACCAAAGCTTTTTGAGTTGTTAAGGACATATGCAAATAGGATGTCGGATTGGTTGTTGAAAGTACTCCCATCAAGGCGGGCAATTGATCATCACATTAAGCTTGAGCCTGGCCCCCCACCACCAACATGAGCTCCTTACAAGTTATCAGGTAAAGAGTTGGATGAGTTGACACATCAAATGACAACGCTAATTGATGCAAGGTTTATTCATCCTTCTCGTTTTCTTTATTGTGCTCCAATACTCTTTCAGAAAAAAAGGATATTAATGAGCTGAGGATGTGCCTTGACTACCAAGCATTGAACAAGAAAATAGTGAAGAACAAGTACCCTGTTCCATTAGCAGCAAATTGTTTCGACATGTTGGCTAAGGCAAAGGCATTTTCGAAGCTCGATTTGAGACAAGGCTACTATCAGGTTCAGATAGCACTGAGTGATGAAGCGAAGACGGCCATGGTAACAAGGTATGGAAGTTACGAATTCCTATTTATGCCTTTTGGTCTATGCAATGCTCCTGCTACATTCTCGACCTTGATGCATTAGCCACTACATCCATTCTTGGACAAGTTTGTTGTAATATACTTCGATGATATTATAGTGTTCAACAATGACATGGACGAGCATAAGAAGCATTTGGCACAGGTATTTGAGGCCACATTAATGTACTTGAAGAAGTCAAAGTGCATGTTTGCTAAGGAGATACAGTTTTTGGGCCACTAGGTTAGTCGGGAATGTATTTGCATGGATCTTGAGAAGATAAAGGTGATAATAGAGGAGCCTCGCAATGTGCATCATGTGAGGATCTTCATTGGGATGACCAATTACTACCGAAAGTTCATGGAGGGATATTCGAAGATAGCCAAGGAGATACAGTTTTTGGGCCACCAGGTTAGTCAGGAATGTATTTGCATGGATCCTAAGAAGATAAAGGTGATAATAGAGGAGCCTCGCAATGTGCATCATGTGAGGATCTTCATTGGGATGACCAATTACTACCGAAAGTTCATGGAGGAATATTCGAAGATAGCCTCCCCCTTGATAGACTTGTTGAAGAAGGACAGAGCATGGAAGTGGACAAAGACAAGCAAACTTGAATTTGAAGAACTCAAATGTCAGATTGTGACAACTCCCATGTTGAAATTGCCAAATTATGAGTGCTTGTTTAAGTTGCAAACAAATGCATCCAATTTTACGATTAGAGGAGTTTTGATGCAGGATGGACACCCTGTAGCTTTCGAGAGCAAGAAGTTACAAGATCGGGAGAGGAGGTATCTCGTGCATTAGAAGGAGATGACCACAATGGTGTATCGTCTATAGGTGTGGAGGCCTTACCAATTGGGCAAATTGTTCGTGGTGAAGAGAGATAACATCCCGACGAGTTACTTTGCAACACAATTGAAGTTGTCACCGAAGCAGGCTCGATGGCAAGACTTCTTTGCTGAGTTTAACATGACCAATGAGTATAGGCCAAGGAAACTCAATGTTGTTGCAAATGATTTGAGCAGAAAGGCACTGTAGGCAACACTTGAAGAGAGAGAAGACTTTCTTGCACAAGAAAAGAGTCAGATCTAGTTCATTGAGGAGTTGCAAAGAAGAATTCAATATGGGTTGCAAAATGACACTACAGCAAAGAACATAATGAAGCAGGTGAAGGAAGGAAAAACGAGGAAGTTCTTGTTGCAAGATGATCTCATGCTCTATGGATCACACATATGTTCCTAAAGTAGGTGGACTCGAGATGGAATTCTTGAAGGAGTGTCATGACTCGCCTTGCGCTGGCCACCAGTGACAACAGAGAACATTGACATTTTTGGAGAGAGGATACTTTTGGGGAAACAAGCGACGAGAAGTGGAAGAGTATGTTCAAACTTGAATTATTTGCCAGCAAGATAAGTCTAAAACCAGAGAACAGACAAGATTATTGCAGCGTTTACTAATTCCAAACAAACCTTGGTTGAGTGTCTCAATGGAATTTATCTCACAATTTCCAATGGTGCAAGGGCATAATGGGGTGCAAGTTGTTGTAGATTGATTCTCCAAGTATGTTGTCTTCATGTTGATGAAAGTACCATGCATTGCAGAGGATACAATAGGGAGGTTCTTCTGAAATGTGGTGAAGTATTAGGGTTTTCCATTGAGTATTGTATCAAATAGAGATATACTGTTTACAAGGAAGTTTTGGACCTCAATGTTCAAGTTGTGGGAACACAGTTGTTACATAGTTCCAATTTTTATTTGCAATTAGATGGACAGACAAAACGCATCAACTCTCTGTTGGAGGATTAACTAGGACATTGTGTAAGATTCCATCAGGGTATTTGGCCAAACTTGATGGATGCAACTCAGTTCAGTTAAAACTTGCAAAAGAGTGATTTTACAAGATATAGTCCATTCGAGTTGGTTAATGGGCAAGATGCCTATTACCCTACACATGGTCATGTGGGGCTACTATGGGAGGAGTCCCACCGCTCTAAAGTTTATGCACTGGTGGCAGGAGATTGTGGAGATGCTCAAGTGCACTTGACAGAAGCCTCAGAAAGGATGAAGAAATGGGCAGAGAAGGATAGAAGAGATGCAAAGTAGGTGTGGGCAATATGGTCTTTGTCATTATGACCAAGCAGCGATTCCCACCACCTGTCGATATGTCTATATCACAAGTGAGGAGCTCTAAGGGGCAATTCCGAGTTGTAGGGAGGATTGGTGATGTCACCTATAGATTGGATTTTCCCTTCCACATGAGAGCTCGTCATCTAGTCTTTCATATCAGCCAATTGAAGAAAGGTAGGGTGGATACAAATGATCCAAGCAAAGAAGAGCCACCATGAACCCCAGCCTTGATTGTTGATCATCCGGAGTTAGAGTTTGAGGAGATAATGGGCTATCCAACTCGAGCATTGGAAACAACAGGAAAGGGAATACTTCATCGAATGGAAGGATGGCCCACAAGAAGAAACAGATGGGAAACACGTGAGTCACTTTGGAGTTGGAAGAAACAGTTGAGGGCATTTGAGAGGAAGCATCAACTGATAGTCCCAGGTTTCTGGGGACGACGCTAACTCATGGTGGGGGTGGATGTCAATCCCCAAGGCACAAAGGCAAGGCCCCATCTCGTCCAAGTGCCAAGCACACCTTGCTGGCACCTTGGTAGGCGAAAAACCGAGTTGGTGTGGCACTTAGGCGAGGCCACACCCGATTGGTCGAGACGAACGACCAAGAGTTGGAGTTTCCAATTAGCGAAACCAACACATGGTGGCACAATGAGTAGGAGCACACATTAGGAGCCAACTCTGTGGAATGATCGTCAAGCGCCATATGGGCACCAACCCAAACAAGCAATATGACTACATGCAAGAATGGAACGTCAACTTAACCAAATTGGCAAGAGGTGGAATTACGATGGACCAAATGACAAGAGAAAGGGCGTCAGCCTAAGAAAGAGCAACACCATACGCTAGCATATGAGTTGACTTGCGATGCGATGGTGGAACCATTAGGCGAGCTCACCCAACAAAGTGACACAAGAATATGCGAGAGGGCATGAAGGTGAACCGACATGACAATTCATCTACCCCCATTGCAAGCTATATATATTCAAGACCGCAAACCAAATAAGGAATGTAAGGAGTAAAGACTCAAGACGAAACATGAACGAAGAGTTGCAAAGGATTCGTCTCAAGCAAGTCTACGATAGTGCAGACTGCTGAGCGAACCAACCGAAGTTTGCACAAAGGTGAACAGAGACACAGCTAGAGAGAGAACTGGCCTGGGTGAGCCAAAATTTGGTCGCGAGACTTGGTAATGTAAAATTTGGTGTTTTGCCTAGTTAAAGGAAGGAACCAATTTGTGAATATTTCAGTCCAGAAAAAAACTTTTTGCGGTGATATATTTATTTCTCCTACTTATTATTTCAAAAAGTTATTTACAAAATTCTTCCAGTAAATTTTGAAATAAATAATACTGCAGCATTCACTTATGTATATGCAGAGAAAGGAACAGTAAGAAATATAATCATAAGAAACAATCACATGTACACTTATTTTTGGATAATTGTCCACTGAAAAACCCAATGCAGGAAAATCGGTGCAGCAGATGAGGGTTTATATTATTATTCTTCAGCAATGAATTCTTTACAAGAAATAGAATGGCAGATTTCTTTAGAAAACACCTGAGATAGATTCTTCGGTTCCTTCTGGAGAATTCCTAACACCCGGAAGACCCACTATCTTCGTCTGCGTCACTCTATGTGTTTCCCTGCGCAGTCCCTGCTCTAGATTGCGTCACTCTGCGTGGGCACATTGCGTTGCAACTTTGCGTTGCCTTTTGTGTCCCTCTCTCTTCCTTCTTTGTCACTGCTAACTCCCTCTCCTTCTGTCTCTGCAACTCTGCCCTGCAACTCTCCCTTTGAAATAGACTTCTATTCCTTCAAAATAGACTTCCTTTGGGTTACTTAGTGTATACTCGGCTTACTTTCCAAATGACCCTCAAGGCTTCTCTTATAATCTTCTCATTGACAAATCAATGGCCAAGATTAAAACTTGACTTGATCTTCGTTCTCTAGAAGATTCACACTTTGTTTTATTAATACCCATTAATTATTTAATTTTCCTAAGTTTAGACTTACGGTCTCCATTAAAATTATTAATTATTTTAATAAAACACAAGCCAAGTGGAATTTCCACAAACAGTTTCTGGTTTCTTTGGAATACTGATGACCAAGCCTCCTTGCAAATATTAAGACTGTGAACACTTTCTGATGCTACAAAAATCAACACTCTCTCTTAGCGAGGAAAGTGTTCTAGCAAAATGTCTGTTGCATATTCCCATATCTTGAAGCATCCTCTGCGTTGATGATGCCTGGTTGTTGCCCCGCATCTGTTGCCTTCTGTACTGCTGCCCATGACCCTATCATTGTCATTGCCTCATATGTACTGCAGCTCCCTCTGAATCTTGAACCTACCCATTCCTGCTACTGAAATGGATTCTTGATCATCCCCATATTTTCTCTAAAATAGACAAACTTGTTCTTTCCCAGAGCTTTCGTGAGGATATCTACCACTTGTTCTCTTGTAGGAGTGTACTCCAATTGTACAGCTCCCCTTTGGACACAATCTCTGATGAAATGACACATGATGTCAATGTGCTTCGACCGATCATGAAACACAGGATTTTCAGAGAGCTTGATGCAACTCTGATTATCACACAGAATGTTGGTCGCCTCCATCTTCTCCTTGAGTAGGCTCACAAGCAATTTCCGAAGCCATATGGCCTCACACGAAGTCGTGCTAGCTGCCATATATTCATCTTTTACGGAGCTCGGGGCCACGGATTTTTGTTTCCTGCTGCAACAGGGGGTCATCCCCGATCCAACACTGAAACAGTGCCCACTCGTACTTTTCTGATCTACTGGGCTCCCAGCCCAATCTGCGTCAGTGAACCCACTCAACTTGATGTCATTGCCTCTGGTATATTTCAGTCCAAGGTTGATTGTTCCTTGTAGGTATCTGAGAACATGTTTGGTTGTTGCCCAATGAGCCCTCCTAGGTTCCACCATGAACTGAATGACGATATTGACAACATAACAAATGTCTAGTCAAGTGTTTACCAGATACATCAAAGAACCTATGAGCTTCCTATACAATGTAGGATCAGCCTCAACATCTTCTCAGCATCTTCAAACGTGTCAATTTTCTTCCAGTTGGTAATCATTGGAGTAGCCATGGGTCTACAGTCCTCCATCTGAAACCTTTTCAAAACTTCTGTAGTATATCTTCCTTGTCCAAGGAAGATCTTACCCTTCTGCTGCCAAACTTCCACCCCAGAAAATAATGCATCAGCCCTAGATCCTTCATGCCAAATTCCGCAACTAAATTCTCCTTGTAATGATTGATGAGCTTAGATGATACTGTTAGAAATAGATCATCTACATATAGCACCAGTATAAGAGGCTCATCCCCTACCCTCAGATAGCAGTGATTGGGATCTGCATCACTCTTGACAAATCCCATTTTCTGCAAGTAGCTGTCAATTCGACCATACCAAGCTCTAGGGGTTTGCTTCAGTCCATACAAGGCCCTCTTGAGCCTGCACACGAGTCTTCTGGTCATGCGTCTCAAAGCCCTCTGGTTGTTCAATGTATACTTCTTCCTCGATCACCCCGTCCAGAAACGCAGTATTGACGTCCATCTAGTGAATCTCACATCCCATCTGCACAGGAAGGGATATCACGGATCTAATAGAAGTATATCGAGCTATCGGGGCGAAGGTCTCTTCATAATCTATCCCTTCCTTCTAAGCGTACCCCTTAGCCACAAACCTGGCCTTAAATTTCTCGATGCTACCATCTGCAGCATATTTGATCTTGTAGATCCATCTCGAACCTACAACAGATATGCCCTGAGGCATGGGCACCACTTCCCAGACATCATTCGTCATGATGGAGTTGTACTCCACCATCGCATCGACCCAAACTTGGTGTGGAGCTGCCTCTTGAAAACTAGATGGCTCTCCAATCTGTGTGACCAAAGCTTGGTACATGTCAAGTTGTTTGTGCTACCTCTTCTCATTTCGAGGGGCTCCGACAAACTCTTCTGCATCCCTTAGAATATGTTGCAATTCTCAGCTCGCCTTACCATTGGTAGTGGGCGGATCCACCTGCTCTCCTTCCTGAAAGTCCTCGGGAGATGTATCCCTTGGATCCCCATGCCTTGGAGAGGCACTCGTATTACCCTCCGCCGGTCATTATGGTTGGAGCAACGGATCCTCCTTAGACTGCATAGCAGAAGGCATCTCCCGGAATTTTCTGAAGGCCCTCTCCTCCATGAATTTCACATCCCATCATACCACAATCTTCTTGCTCTCAGGAATATATATATATATACAGTAAGCCTTTGCGTTGTCACTATATCCCACCAAATATCCTTTTTCCGCATTCTTATCTAGCTTCTTCATCTTCTCTTCATGCACATGACAATATGCCACACTGCCAAAGATCCTAAAGTGGCTCACTTCAGGCTTGCTGCCAGTGAAGACACTTTCTGGAGTGATCTTACCCAATGCATTATGAGGAATCTTGTTATGTACATAAACAGTTGTATTACAAGCTTTAGCCCACAGAAATTTGGGCATGTCTTGATCGTACAGCATTGCCCTTGCAGCGTTGACAATAGTTATGTTCTTCCACTCTGCAACACCATTATGCTCTGGATTATATGGAGCAGCCCACTCTCTTCTGATACCTTCCCTTGCGCAGAACTCTGTGGAGATTTTATCTGTGTATTCTCCACCATTGTCTGAAGACTTCGTCCTTGGTCTTCAGAAAGTAGATCCAGGTCTTTCTGGAATGGCCATCAATGAAGGTGACGAAATATTCAGCACCACTAAGAGCTCTAGTGGACACTGGCCCGTAGATGTCTGAGTGTATTAAGCTTAACACGCTCTTAGCCCTATTGTTGCTTCTATGGTATGTTGCCTTGGCATATTTTCCTAATAAGCACCCTCTGCAGACATCATCTCGCTTGGTGCTCAGTTCTGGAACTCCTGTGACAGTCTTCTTGAGAATCCTTAACGCCCCATGACGCAAGTGCCTCATTCTCATGTGCCATAGTTCATTCAAGTCCTTTTCATCAGTGTTGCCTATTAGTGCCATTGGGGATTCGAGTTGTAACTTGTAGAGTTTGTTGTTTCTGACTCCAATTTGTGCTTTCTTCTTGCAACTCGGGTGTTTAACATATACTCTACTGCCAATGAAGCAAACATCATAACGTTTGTTTTGAAGTTGCGACACCAAGAGTAGTTTCTTCCCCAAACCCAACACATGCAGTACATTAGTGGCCCGAAGCTTATTACCAGCTTTCGTTTGAAATACTATGGTACCTCTTCCAATAGGGGTACATTTTGCCTTATTGCCCATGGTGATTTTAAAGTTCATCTGCTCTTCTTGGTAGTTTGAGAAACATTCTCACACTCTCGTCATGTGAGCAAAAGACCCATTGTCAATGTACCAGATCTCACGAGAAGACGAGCTTGACACACAAGCAAATTCTTCTTCTAATGTGGATGCCAAAACATAAACATCGTGATCCATCTATTCTTCCATGCTTCCCTTCTCCTCTAGAGAATTGTGTGAACCCTTCCTAGCTACTGCAACAACGTATGTTTTACGTTCGATCGTTGGTTATCTACTCTTGTTACTCATCTCTGGCTCTGATACCATGTGAAAATTTCAATCCAAAAAAAAACTTTCTGTAGTGATAGATCTATTTCTCCTACTTATTACTTCAATAAGTTATTTACAGAATTCTTCCAGTAAATTTCGAAATAAATACTACTATATCATTCACTTATGTATATGCAGAGAAAAGAACAGTAAGAAATATAAGCATAAGAAACAATCACATGTACACACTTATTTTTGGACAATTGTCCCCAAAAAAACCCAATGCGAGAAATCCGATGTAGCAAATGAGGATTTATATTATTATTCTTCAGTAATGAATTCTTTACAAGAAATAGACTGGCAGATTTCTTTAGAAAACACATGAGATAGATTCTATGGTTCCTTTTGGAGAATTCCTGACACCCGGAATACCCACCATCTCCCTCTGCGTCACTTTTGTGCTTCCCTGCGCAGTCCTTGCGTTGGACTACCTCACTCTGCGTGGGCACACTACGCTGCAGCTCTGCGCTGCCTCCTGTGGCCCTATGCATCCCTCTCTCTTCCTTCTCTGTCACTGTTGACTCCCTCTCCTTCTTCGGTATCTGTAGACTGCAACTCTACCCTACAACTCTCTCTCTAAAATAGAATTCTATTCCTTCATAATCGACTCCCTTCAGGTTACTGAGTGTATGCCCAACTTACTTTCCAAATGACCCTCAAGCCTTCTTTTATAATCTTCTCATTGACGAATCAACGGCCCAGATTAGAAGTCTAATCAATGGCCAAGATTAAAACTTGACTTGATCTTCATTCTCCAGAAGATTTACACTATGTTTTATGTGCTGGACTGCCTCACTCTGCGTGGGCACACTGTGCTGCAGCTTTGCGCTGCCCCCTGTGGCCCTATGCATCCCTCTCTCTTCCTTCTCTGTCACTGTTGACTCCCTCTCCTTCTTCGATATCTGCAGACTCCAACTCTACCCTACAACTCTCCCTCTAAAATAGAATTCTATTCCTTCATAATCGACTCCCTTCGGGTTACTGAGAGTATGCCCAACTTACTTTCCAAATGACCCTCAAGCATTCTTTTATAATCTTCTCATTGACGAATCAATGGCCAAGATTAAAACTTGACTTGATCTTCGTTCTCCAGAAGATTTACACTATGTTTTATTAATACCCATTAATTATTTAATTTCCCTAAGTTTAGACTTAGGTCTCTATTAAAATAATTAATTATTTTAATAAAACACAAATCGAGTGGAATTTCCACAAACGGTTTATGGGTTCTTTGGAATACTGATGACCAAGCCTCCTTGCAAAATTTGAGACTTCGAAAACTTTCTGATGCTACAAAAATCAACACAATCCAAAGGGTTGCAGTTCCCTGTCTTATGTAGGACTTCATTATTATAATATGAATTAAGGCTAGAGATCTATTCTATTCATTTCTTGTATACATGTGATTGGATAATTTGTGTACTATTGTTTATATTGCATTTATATTGTTGTATGGAAATTATGACAATAATGCTACTTGTTCTATATTCACGAAGTTATGATTTAGCTAAATCGTTGATATAGAATATAATTAAAGAGTAATATATTGTGAGGTGTAGTCTAGGCAGATTAAAATTGTGCTACACTAGGAAATTGCGAAACATGTTAGTGTTGCATGCCCAATAGGTCATAGTGAGCCAAAAGCACCTCGTAACTATTTGGAGCCCCTGGGGTCATGACAATATGAGATCTGAAGGCAATTAACCTTCACGGTAAAGATTTTAGTGTTTTATCAAATATATTGTGACGAATTATTCCAGTGGAATTATAGACAACAACATACAAATCATTAAGAGTTACTTGCTTAAATTGAGAAATTAAAAAATGAGAAATAATATGAGAAGATTGTCACTCAAGAAGATGAAGAAAAATATTCTTCACAAAACCATAATCAAAATTTGATTGCACCAATTAAGGAGTTACAAAATGATAAAAAGTTTCAATGGGGAAAGTTAGAGCAACTTACTAACATGGAAGCATTGATTAATAAAGTAACAATGTCCAAACCTATCTAACTACAGAGGTCTTTAAACATAAAAATCTAAGTCATAAAGAAAGAAACAAATATAGATCTAGTCAACATCACAACTCAAAAAGATGCAAATCTAATGGAAGTAGGGATATATTTAGAAATTGAAGTACAACTAATGGAAATTTTTAAGTATCTTTATCAATAAACTTTTCATCATCATAGAGTGACACGAGTGTAGAAAGAAATCATACTATCAAAAACAAAACTAAAAGGCACTACAAATATAATAGGTAAATTCATGTTAGAAGGACACATTCTGGACATGTTAGAGTCGATACTTTGACCAATAAATCTATCAACATTGTTGGACACAAAAACAATATTCAAACTATATTCTGAACAATATTAATTGCAATAAATTTTGGTCTCAAAGTAGAAGCCATCCTTGGGAATCACAATACAATAGGTTTTTTCCAAGAACCCTGCAAATGTTAATCCCACAAAAGATCAAATTAGGGTGGTTAGATGCTTTTAACATTTGACAACTCTACTTAATGCTTAGAATACCATATTGTAGCAAGCTAAGTGGGCTTGATTATGGGGAAAAACTCCACAGTTAAGCACACTTGAACCAGAGGAGTTCTGAGATGGGTAACCTCCTAGGAAGTCCTGGTTACCAGGTGCAATCCCCAGAAGTGATGATTGATGCTATGTGATTCATTTCACTAGTTTCAATCCCACTTCTTCACCCATGTGAGCATCACCCGATGCAATGAGTGCTAAGTGGACTATTCAAAAATCATGAGAAATTGGTTAGTTACAACTACCTCTCATGGAAATGGTCATAGATAAAGGACTTGCTTAACGCAGTTGAATCCCAAAAATGATATCTAAGGTAAATCCATGTTAGAAGGACACATTTTGGACATGTTAAAGTCGATACTTTGACCAATAAATATTACGACATTGTTGGACACAAAAACAATATTCAAACTATATTCCAAACAATATTAATTCCAATACATTTTGGTCTCGAAGTAGAAGTCATCCTTGGGAATCACAATACAATAGTTTTTTTCCAAGAACCCTACAAATGTTAATCCCACAAAAGATCAAATTCGGGTGGTTAGATGCTTTCAACATTTGACAACTCTATAAAATGCTTAGAAGACCATATTGTCTTGCATTATCAAAAATCATAGTTGAAAGAACAAAGAATCATGAGAAAGTGTTGCAAACCATAACAAGAGATAAATTTTTTCCATTAATATGCTTTGGGGACAAAGCATTTTTAAAGGGAAAGATGATGTTTTGTATAAAATAAATATAACTCATAAATATATCCCTATATTGTAGAGCTTAGAAATATATTTTTTTAAGATCTAGAGGAATCATTAACTCGTCGGGATTACATGGGTGAGGTACAGGTTCAAAGTTGACTGGCTACGACTATAATTAAAAAGTGTATTGCATAAGGACATAGATTTATGTGAAAGGTCACCTTAAGGGCAATAAATACCAAGGCCACCTATCACTGTAAATAGATATCATTAATCATATTCCTATTCATCATATTCCTCTTCATATTCGACATACTACAAAATTCATTTCAACCAATTTCATATCGAATTGATGCAAGCATAGCCATGGAGAGGTTTTGACCTAAAAGAGGTAAAAGGAAACATTAAAACCCTTAAAACTACAATGCCTCTTCTTCCCAAATCTTAAAATGTTATTATTTAATCACACCCTTGAAATGAACAAAGTTCAATTGCTATAGAAATATCCAACATAAAGGCATATAATTGGGATCCATATGTCCAACATAAGGACATACAATTGAAATACACATATCCAAAATGCCTTCACTGATTCAATATGAAACGAGTTGAAATGGTCACTTTCATACTAAACCAATCATCAAACAAATTCAAAAAGCGATTCAATGGGTTTAAGGGTCTAGCCAGTGAAACTAACCTATAATAATTCCAATTCAATTAGTGTTTAATACCTTGGATGAAACCAAGTCATGCTATTAAAGGGATAAAAGTGAGTTGATTCTTAGGTATGGAAATTGTACTAGCTCCTAGCTTGGCAAAAGTGTCTCCTATCATAGTGAGTAGGCTAACAAAGTGTCTACCATACTAGTGAATAGGGCTACTAGAGAGTTTCATGATTTATCATATCAACGACAAAGGCTACTAAAGGGTTACTAGTACTAATGCCAGAACTAGCAAGGGGATCTCATTATAATCCATATTAACAAGTAAGCTAACCAAGGATTTTACTTGTTTCATGTTGTTATTCCTCCAACCTAGCCCAACCCTAGGTTGTTAATTTTAGATAACAATGGTATGTTTTATGCTTAAGAGTGATTTACTTCAATTTTCCTTATTAGCCCAATATCAATTTCCAAATTAGCAATCACATTAACATTGATAGTAAATGCAAATAGAACATAAACAATAAGTAGAAGACAAACCAAGACAAGAGGACACAATATTTGGTGGATGCCAGGGAAAAACCCCAATGTGGGGAAAACCCTTTGATCAACTTCTTCTTATTATTCTTCAAAAGTTTAGCAAAGAGAGACAGTACAACATACAAATTTACTTGCCCAAACACTATCAAAACAGTCCAGTCAAACAGCAGTTAACAGGATGCCCTAACCAGAAAGTCAACATTGGTCAAACCAGCAATAAATCATCTCCAATGTAGCTCGGTCAAACATAGTCAACTCAACCTCCAAGGATAGTCAAAGTCGACCCAAAAACAGTCTTGAAATCTTTAGTCAAACTCGGTCAAAGACAGTCAACGCAGGTCAAACTGCTCCAAATGTCTCAAGATTTGTGCCAGCCAATGAAGCCTCAAGAAATCGAACCTCCTACCTGAAACCCGCAATCAAGTCTGTGGTGTTGACCCTCGACCAATGCTAGTCAACGCTCCTACAATCAGCCCTAAAACAGTCCTGAAATTTCCTCCTTAAATTTTCGGCCTCCTGCCACACGTGTGAAGAGAAGAGCTGCTCCTTTGTTGTGCGACCCAATCAGGAGAGGATAGAGAATGTGTGAGATGAGATGATGTCCAAATGAGGAGAGGGTCTCTCTTATTTATACAATTCAATGAGAGTGGAGACACATCTAATGGGGCATCATGAGCCTACATTAGACTTCTAGTCGACCTTGACAATTTCCACATGTCAAAATTAAATTCAAAATCATACTTCTACTCATCCAAACAAGATGATCTTTAGATCAATCTTGCACCTCTCGAAAAGAGGAATCCAATAAAAATATCATCTCCATCATATGAGTTGTCCAAGGTGGAGTTTCGCCATAGTTGCCAATTTTAACACTCCCTCTCAACTAGGGAGCAATCCACCTGCCAATCCATCTGACAACCTGTACCATCTCTGTCATCCATGCACTGCTCTGCTCTACTGAACTATGAAGAAATAATGAAGAAGAATTTGATCGAGAGTGAATCGGAAGACCTTGCCACTCTCCATTGACCCAAAGTCAGTTCAAAGGTAAAACCTTAATCAGACTTGATCCCAGATCAAGTTGTTGAACACCATGCATCCTAGCATAGAGAGTACAGCAGTACACAATGCATCCATCGATAGTGTTATGGTCTCTATCCTCATTTCCCAACTCATTGGCCAGATGAGAGGTACTTCCCATGAGTCCCAGACTACATGGGTAGGATGTATGTTATGGCACCAGCAGGAGAAGGTGAACCACTCATCCTACTCATATATAAACCAACAAGGGGTATCAGAGGGAAGGTGAACCACTCACCCTATACACAGTGCACCACTAGGGGAAGGTGAACCACTCACCCTATAATCGCTCATAGCTCCAAGAAGTACCCCCAAGCCCCCAGAGCTCCTAGAGCTCAATGTCCAACTCATGCAAGACCCTCATAGGAGGGTCTTTCCACGACTCCAAGTCTCTCACGGAAGGTTAAGAATTTGACCTTCCCCAAGGGCTTCATGAGAGTATTTGTGACCTGCTCATCAGTCCCAATGTGATGGAGCCCTACTGCTCCCCATTGTATCATATCCCGGATAAAGTGGTCCTGATATCAATGTGCTTGGAGCGGTCGTGGAACACGAGATTCTTTGAAAGGTGAATCCCACTTTAGTTGTCGCAGTAGATCACGGTGGTATCTAGCACATGCTCAAACAACTCACTAAAGAGCTTCCTCGACCAAACAACTTCACAACAGGCCATACTAGTTGCAATGTATCCGGCCTCGGCGGTGCTCAAAGCAACCAATTTATGCTTCCTGCTCATCCAAGATATCAAAGCAGAACCTAGTGAGAAGCAACATCCAGATGTGCTCTTACGATCCACCACAATGATAGCCCAGTCAACATCAGTGTATCCATGGAGCCTCAAATTCCCGACAGTGTATCTCAATCCATAATTGATTGTGCCCCGGAGATATCTCAAAAGATTCTTGGCAGTAATCCAGTGTATGTGATGAGGCTCGACCATAAATTGACTCAACTTATTCACAGCGAAGCATATGTCCAGACAGGAGTTCACCAAGAACATCAAGGCCCCTACGAGTTGACGATACTCAGAAGGATTTCCCAAATCGGGCCTAGCAGCACTTCCGCATAGCTTCTTAAAGTTGAGTTCCATCAGAGTAGTCACAAATTTGCAGTCTACCATCCCAAATCTTTCAAGTAGCTTCACAATGTATCTTTGAGAAAGGAAAATATCACCTGGATTTTGCCAGACCTCCAATCCGAGGAAGTAGTGCATCAACCCTAGGTCTTTCATCTTGAATTCAAAAGCCAACTCCCTCTTGCATTGATGAACGAGAGGATCTGCACCTGTTAGAAAGAGATCGTCCACATAGAGCACCAAAATGAGAGGCCTATCGTTTTCAACCTTGAAGTAAAGGTTCCGATTAGCTTCACTTCTTGTAAACCCCAGCTTCATAAGATAGTTATTGGTCCTTTCATACCAAGCCATGGGGGCTTGCTTCAACCCATAGAGGGGATTTCTTCAACCTGCATACATGTGACTCTCGGTCCAGAATTTCAAACCCTGTGGGTTGTTCTACATAAACTTCTTCCTTAAGCAAGCCATGTAAGAAAGTAGTTTTGACATCCATTTGATGTAGATTCCATCCTTGCGAGGCAACAAGGAAAATAATCGAACGGATGGCGGTATATCGTGCAACCGGTGCAAATATCTCATATACTCCCATCAGCTCCAACGAACCTGGCCTTGAACTTTTCAGTACTCCCATCAACTCCATGTTTGATTTTGTAAAGCCATTTCAAGGTGACAACAAACTTGTCCTTTGGTCTAGGGACCACATCCCAGACATCATTCTTCATGATCGACTCATATTCTTCATTCATTGCATCCTTCCAAACTTGCTGCTTCAAGGCTTCTTCGAACGTTCCACGCTCAAATTGAACAATGGTGCTCATGGACACTAAGTACCCTTAGTACTTGTTCAGCTTCTTACTTTCACGAAATGTCCCCCTCGGTGCAATGTGTCTCTCTGCATCTTTGAGAGTGTCTTCAAGCCATGAGGGTCTCCTTTTTTAAGAATAGGGCTCACTAGGAGTTGGATCAATGGGATACATCATACCTTCTACATCGGGCATCGATTCATCCTTTAGTTCTTCCTGCTTTCCTACATCTTCATCTTTGTCTTTTTTTGGAATAGGAAGATCTCTAAACTTCCCAAGGGCGGCATCTTCGTCGAAATTGACGTCATGACTTATTTCCACTTCCCTTTGACTAGACACATAGATTCTATATGCCTTTGAAGTTTCACTGTAGCCCACAAATGTTCCCTTCTTCCCAGAAGCATACAGCTTGCTTCTCTTTTCTTTCGACACATGAAAATACACAGGACTACCAAAAATTCTAAAGTGAGAAACATCAGGTTTCATACCGGTGAAAACTTCTTCAGGAGTTTTGGAGTCCAATGCTTGATGTGTGCATCTATTTTGAACGTACACGACAGTGTTGGAAGCATGGCGCGAGTGGCTTCAATGATGGTTCAATTCTTCCTTTCGACAACTCCATTTTGTTCAGGAGTATAAGCAGTAGTGGTCTCCCTCTTAATGCCAACTTCTCTACAATAGTCATTGAACTCGTTTGACTCATATTCGGTTCCATATCGGTCATCAATACTTTGATCTTCTTCCCTGTTTGATTTTCAACCAAGGCTTTGAAAGAGCGCAACCACTTGAACACTTTGTCCTTCTTCTTCAAGAAATAGATCCAAGTTTTGCGAGAGAAGTCGTCCACAAAATAAGCAAAGTATAAATATCCTCCCAAAGATGTTACGAGCAACATACCAGACAAATCAGAATGGATCAATTGTAGAATGTCGGTAGTCTTGCTATCATTTGAGAGGAATGGTCTCCTTATATGTTTTCCTTTGACACAACCATGGCAAACACATTCATGATCAAATTTAAAATCGGGCATAGCTGTGACCAACTTCCTAGCATCAGGAAGAGCTTTATAATGAAGGTGAGAAAACCTCTAGTGTCATAATTCGAATTGAAGGGAAGTGTTGCATGTCATGGCTCCCAAAGGAATTCCTCCAACTTGATAAAGGGTATCAACCCTGAATCCAAGAGTGAATGCTTCTTTGAAATTCCTTTTCCAAACACGTACCTTACCATCAATAAATTCCACCTTTGAATCCTTTGTCTTCCATCGCCGAAATAGATACCAAATTATTCTTCAAGTCAAGTACATATAATACATCTTATAGATGAAGGATTTGACCTTGATTTAAATGAAGAGTAACAGTCCCTATCCCTTTTATGGGATAGGTGGCATTGTCTCCAAGTATGATCTCCAAATTGGTTTCCTTTTCAATTAAATGTGAGAGGGCCTATTTGTACCTAGTGAAGTGCCTTAAGGCACCACTATCAATCAACCAATTATCCAACGTGTCCGGAGGAGAGGTAGTAGAGAGAGCAAATATAAGATAAAATACTTTTTGCTTGTTATCTGCAACATTAGATTCATCATACCTGGAGTTTCTCGATCATTTGGGAGGTCGACCATTTCCATATTGTGCAGCAGGAGCATTTCTCTTTCCTTTGTTGTTGAACCTATTATTCCTTTGATTTCCATTTCCCTTGAAATTGTTGTGATTGTGATCATCATCTCGTGGTGTATCCCTTTTATTAGGACATTCTCTAGCATAGTGGCCAAACTTGTTACAATTGAAGCATCTTCCCTTTCTTCCTTCTTTGAATCTCGGTCTTCCTTGACCTTGTTTCCTTGGACTAGCATTGTTTTTTCTTTTAGCATGAACGGAGAATGCAGTAGGATCATTCCTATTTAAAGGCATGTCTCTCTCCATCATTCTTGTCTCTTCTTGAGTGCATCTAGTCAACAATTCATCAAAACCTGGAAACATGTCATTGTTGAGGATAGTGGTATTGAATACATCCCATGCTCGGGGAAGACCTCCAAGGGCAATAAGAGTGAGCTCCCGGTCAACAATAATGTCTCCAATAAATATAAGATCATTTTTATTTTGAGTGCATCTCGTCAACAATTCATCAAAACTTGGAAACATGTCATTGTTGAGGATAGTGGTATTGAATACATCCCATGCTCGGGGAAGACCTCCAAGGGCAAGAAGAGTGAGCTCCCGGTCAACAAAAATGTCTCCAATAAATATAAGATCATTTTTATTTCGGTAATCCTCATGAAGTACGATTAGATGGATTCCCCTCTATCCATCTTGATATGCTTCAGCTTGTTCTTGAGAAAGAGGATTTGATTTGTGTTGCTAGCCTTGAACATGCTAACCAACTTGTCATACATCTCCTTAGATGTGCCCAGCTCGGAAATGTAAGCAACCAAATGCTTTTGAATGGAATCCCTGATGGTCTTTTGAGCTTAGACCTCTCCTTTCTTGTACTTTGATTTAGTGGCAGCCGGTGCATTTGAAGGAGACTCAGCAATCTTTCCCTGCACATAATCCATGACTTCATTCTCTTCCAAAGTTAATCTAGACACACCTTCCAAGCATGATAATCAAATTTATCATTGAGCTTGTCCTCAAATTTGAAATAAGATTAGGAAGCCATTGACCCTTGTCCTTCTGCAACAAATCTCAGTAACTGCTTTTCTCACTCTTGCTTGGGCTTTGTCTTCACCTGGGCTCTAATACCATGTTAATTTTAGATAACAATGGTATGCTCTATGCTTAAGAGCAATTTACTTCAATTTTCCTTATTAGCCCAAAATCAATTTCCAAATTAGCAATCACATTAACATTGATAGTAAATGCAAATAGAACATAAACAGTAAGTAGAAGACAAACCAAGACAAGAGGACACAATATTTGGTGGATGCCAGGGAAAAACCCCAATGTGGGGAAAACCCTTTGATCAACTTCTTATTATTATTCTTCAAAAGTTTAGCAGAGAGAGAGACTACATCATACAAATTTACTTGCCCAAACCTCATTTAAAGCACGCTCCTCCACCTCTCCTTAACCTCATTTAAAGCACTAGTCTTATTTGGAGTTGGTTGGGGTGTCAAGACAGACTCCTCCCTTGACCTTTCAGGAGGAAGTTGGGTCTAAACAGCGCGGGATTGGGTAGAGGTGACAATGGGTCCTTGCTTTGTGTCTGCCAACCCCAACAGGTTGCCAGGACCTTAGAAACTTTGCTCATTGGATAGGTAACAATCCCAACCATGGGATAATATTCCAACATGAGTGTTTATGCTTGAATGGAAAAATGTTCCCACAGAAACCACTTCCATAGTTTGTTATACTGGAGATAATGTTGATTTTTGTAGCATCGGAAAATACTATAAGCCCCAAATTTGGTGGAGAGGCTTAGACATGGGTATTCCAAAGAACACAAAAACCGTTTGTGAAAAATCCACTCGGTTAATGTTTTATTAAAATAATTAATTATTTTAATGGAGACCCTAAGTCTAAACTTAGGGAAATTAAATAATTAAAGGACATTAATAAAACAGAGTGAGAATAATCTAGAAAAGGCAGAGATCAAGTCATGTTATAATCTTAGTCGTCGATTAGAGATATAATCACAGTCGTTGATTTCTCAACGAGAAGACTATAAAGCAAGGCTTGAGGGTCATTTGGAAAGACACACGGAGTGAATCTTGAGATCGAAATCTTTTGACGGAGCAGTGCTCAGAGGAAGATCAGATCTAAGTGATTCAGTGCAGTGAGGGGTAGAGTAGCTTCTAGAGAGAGATTTTCTCAGTCAGAGAATCATCAGCAGAGAGAGGCAAGAAGACGTCCAGCAGAGAGAGGCAAGAAGACGTCCAGCAGAGCCAGTCAAGGTGATGCAGAGCCAGCGCAAAGCCAGTCAAGGCTGCGCAGAGGTTCAGAGGGTTTCCAAGATTCAGTTGTCGGATCAGATCTAGAATCTAAAAGTCGTGGTGTGAGACCGGGAGGCTCAGATCTAGAATCTGAAAGTCGTGGTGTAAGACCGGGAGGCTCAGATCTATGATTCCAGGAGTCAGTTCGATCCATTGTTGCGGTGACGCAAGGCCTACACAGTGACTGCGCAGAGGCTACGCAATAACCTCCAGAGGCAGCTTTTCTAGTGACCGGATCAGCCGGATTTTACAGTGATTGTGTGAGGTAAAACTCATAATTTCTTTCTGCCAGTATTTCTCTCTGTAACTGAATAACTCTTGAGGTATTCAAAGATGTATTCAGGATTTGCTACTGCTTAATAATACAAACCCTCAGATCTGCTACACTGGTTTCCCCACAATGGGTTTTTCAGGGGAATTGTGTCCAAAAATAATTGTGTCATATGTGTGATTAATTTCTTGCTTAGTTTCCTTGTTTCGAAATCATATTTATTCAGTGTAGGCTGCTTCAGTAGATACTTCAATAATTCAGATCTGAATTAATTATGTAAATGTAATTTACTTAATAGGAGAAGTACACTCAGTTGATGCAGTAGGATTCCATAGATTGTCAGATCTAGGAATTTTCACAAATAATTCATATGCTTTATGCATTATGCATTTTCATATTGTTGTTAAATGGAATGGGCGTCCAATGAATGTATCCCAATTATTGAAAGATGCTCTAATTAGCGCCTAATCCATCATTAAATATGAATGTCCCATTGTTCAGTGGACAAATTTCATGCGGACCTTGTTAGCTTGAAATTTAACAAGGGGGTTTGTAACATTTGATATACAATCCCAGGGGAGGTCATCTTCGACCCTACATAACAAATAGAGTCTAAATACACTTGGGGATTGGTTAAGTCATAAAAAAACCAAGCAGAGGACCTTGCACTATGGCAAGGACTGGAAATTGCAATTGCAAAGAAGATATCTAAACTGTTAATATATGGAGACTCTCTTCTGGTAATTCGTTAGATGAGGAAAAGGAAAAGATTGCAGCAAAAGATTATTCCCCTCTTCTGCAAAGGATTACTCTCAAAATGACGAACTTTGAGCAAATAGAATTCTTCCACATGATTCAGTCTCAAAAAAGAATAAAGAAGCTCTATTGGAGCAAGAGAAATTGGAATTAGATCATGGAAGACCTATCTTCTCCCCAATTCCATGAATACAAAATTTAACGCTTTAAACTTAAAGCCAAAAAGAGGGGACAAACAAAAGTGGCATTTTAATGAACAAGTGGGATCTAGTCGAGCACCTACACCATTAAATCCCTGCAACCCTCGTCTTTCGAGGAGGAGGCACACTATGCTCATAACATTATCTTCATTTACAATCCCCTCAAGCGTCCTGTCGACAATAACATCTGGCATTACGCGTAGATAGGTAAGGATCACAGGTGGCATTTTAGTATTAGACGAGAGATGGTTAAACCTGTGAGAATCGGTTCAAATCTCTCCCTATACTCAGCTCTAGATAAATTCTCGCACCTTCACAATTATTACCTGACACTCCATGGATCAATGCAAGATCTCAACATCGATTTCGAATCCTCGCGTTTCAAAGCTGCAAAGAGGCAAGAATGGAGTTATGGTTATATATTGGTCTTTGGTGTCGAGAAGATTAACTTCATGTTGTCGTTGAGCTCTCATTCTTACGATTTAAAGTGCTACCTCCTTCGCAAAATCATTGATCATACTCCAAGCTCAACTATGATTATTAAAGATCCATCAACAACCAAAGAATGGGCACTGGTCATTTGGTTGTTGGCAAAGTTTACAGAGTCCTTTGAAGGCCTTTTGGTTGCCTAGCAAATATGAGCTTCCACAGAGGTAAGTGAGTGAACCACCTATCAATTATTGGCCAAATCCAAACTGTTGATTCAGAAGGCTCTCATGGAACATTCTCGACAGAGACATGTGCAAGTCTAGTTACTCTTGAGGCTATAATCAAAGCACTTGAAGACCTTCTGCTATGTGAAGGTGCACTAATCTTCAACGAGGAGCCAACGACGAAGAAATTTGAAAGCTTTCAAGAAGTTAGAACCTCTGAACATATGCAACCTTTGGACATGCATAGCTTCAGTCAAATGAAGAATCAGGTGCACTTTGATCATATGAATCCTGTTACTACTGCAAATTTTGTTGTTTTCAAATGTTATGTAAATATAAAAAGTTGTTAGGTACTTTTTGTCATGACTTTAGCTAGCATGTTTTCAGTATAATGGATAGATATAGAGATAGAGGAAGAATATGTCAATTTTGGACTCTGGAATCTATTGCACAGCAGATATGTTATGAATATGTCAGGGAACTAGCCCAAAGCCCATTTTTTTCTTAATATAAATCAGTAATCGTTCCCCCTTCAAAAAAAGCATTCGATATACAATTCCATGAGGTGCTAGGATGAGCTCAAACTCGCAAGAGTAAATTTGTTGAGCCTCTCCAAAGGAATAGGAGTCAAATACGCCACAACATTACACGCCAAATTTAACCTTCTTGCTTAGAATTAACAAATTTGTTTTGACTCCAATCGCTTAATGTGGTATTCAAAAATAAAAATAAAAATCCACCACTTCATTGCAACTTGCGTTACTGACAACTAGCCTAGATCCATTTTAACTCTGGATCTACAGAGCACTGAAAGGGATCAAATCCCTTTTCACTCTAAAAGAGGTTTGCATCTCAAGTGATTTGATCCCTCTATGTGTTTGGTAGATTTGTAGCTAAGATAGATATAGGTTGGTTTAATTATTAATTATAAATATAATTATAATTATTAATTTTATGTTACTTTATTCCAATTTTATGTAATTTGACCGAGTCAAAATGTTAAACAAGACATTACATTACAACATCTCTACCATACTAGGCTGGAGAGAACCAATTTACACTTCACTAGAGAAACACCCTTATCACAAATGTTTTGCAACTTCAATCAATGTTTTATGGAAAATAAATTGAAATCGAAATTATGTAAATTTATTCCACACTTAATATAAATGAGGCCAACCCAAGACACTCAGATTGTACACTCCTACAACTATTTTGCTCGAAATTTTGTACAAAAATCTTAGTTTCTATTTGCTCGAAAAAATGCAATACAAGTACATTGTTGGGAAAAATACTAAGAGGGGGGGGGGGGGGGGGGTTCGGGGGGTGTAAATCAATATTTTAACCTTAATTCAACTTTTCATTTTGTATTCTAATTTCCATACACTACTATCATTCATGCAACTCGCGATGTACGCGACTTCAGTAAAGGCAAACAGCGTATATCGAGTTGACTAACTTTTTATATATTTCATCATTTGTTCATCTTCATGCATCATTACTTCATTATTTATTAATTAAACAGTAACCATGAACAGTAAGAGCATAATAAACCATCACACATAAGCAACACAACAACACATGAGAACACCATGATTTTTAGGTGGAAACCCAATGTGAGAGAAAAACATCGTTGTCATCATCTTTGTCTTCTTTCTTATTATATAAAGAAAATATTTTACAATCTTGTATTGGCACAGACTCTAACCAGTATGCAGGCACCCACCTGCAGAAGGCTACAACCTTCTCTCGTTCTCCAAGACCCACTGGAAGGGAGCTACAATGCCTTAATCTCGTTTACCAACACCCACCGAAAGGGAGCACCTACCCCCTGCACAAATTTACCAGCTACCACTGGAAGGAAGCTCTGACTCCCTTACTGAAGAATCCAACCCTCGGCACCTTTGTGGACCACATTTCATAATATTTCATTCTGGATCGACCTGACTCAAACCATCACACCTGTGGGCCACCTTTCATCATATTTTCAAACTATACCCACTTCCATCTAAGCCCAATACCAAATAACAATTCTGAAATCAAACACTTGAACCAACTAAATCACTATATTACCAGCAAACCAATTACTGAATCTCAATCAACCAATGCAACTAGATCAAACCAATTCATATCAGCTCATATCAATGCAGAACCACTCATAAGTGTACCAGACAATATATTGTTCATCACAAAAACTAATTGTTGTCAATGCAAAACTTGATCAAACACATGTCATAATGTATACGCTATTGTTATGAAGCACACCCGCGTATATAAGCACTTCTTCTATATCATACTTTCGTGCATCATACTTGCGTGCAGAGATCAAATCACTAACAACTGAATCTGAATCAATGAATCATATATTGAATCAATCACAGATCACTAAACCAATTACAAACGACCACATAGTAGCATCATCGCTAATCAACATTCCATTTTATAACCAACTCGATCCAACCAATACTGTCAAACGCAGATTATCAGGATAGAGACAGCATCAACAGACAGCAGCAAACATAACAGAATTAATCAAATGTCATCAACAAGCCATACTACAAAACCCTAGAGAATATAGGCGACTTCCACAAAACATATCAGCGTATGTACTTAACAATCATGCATAACACCCGCGTACAAATTCTGAACATACTGAAATCTTTTCGCAAATTATATACGTGATTAGCCAGAAGATGATCTGCGTATGTACACGACCTTTCAAAGGCAAACCAGCGTACAGATCTGAAATCACTGAATCGTACTTTCGCTGCACCCACAACACATATTGTGCAAACTTCACTATCACATATTCATATCAGAGTATCACTATCATCACAGATCTATCATTGTTATATATTTAGACAATTACAACAATTAAATCAATCAAGCATATATGTCAACATATCTTCATATCTGAAAGATCTAAGTCTTCTCCATGCTCCCTGGTGCATCCCTGTTTTAGATCAAATTACACATGAATAACCCTTGCCTTTCACACACAACTTTTTGATCTCCATCTCCTTATATAGCTTTAGCCTTAGCCTTAGCCAATACCTTAGGCCAATCGCTTATTCTTTGACGAGATCAAATAACTGTTTTCGCACCCATTACTATGGGCCAAAACCATGGTGCAGATTATGTACGCGACTTTTCTTCATAGTACCTATGTATGTACATTGTACGCAACCTTGCTTCACAGGACCTGCATATACTTTCTCAAACTTTGTCTTTACAAATCTACTGTCACTGAGCATCTATATAAACATCTTATTATCACAATGTTGATATCTTTATCAAGTAGGTTGCCATCAAGGACAATACATTAACCATAATGCCAACATACATATGAAAGAATAGAAATATAAAGGTACGGCTCAAAGCCTCCAAAATAAATTGTATGGATCTTCGCCTAAAATTAGTTTATAGCCTAGAGCTCACTCAAATGCTTACTCTAAGCTTTAAGGCTGCCAAAGTTGTAATTGGCGCAGTCGTAGGCTACTTTTTCAGATTGGTGCACTCTAATTGGTGATCCACCTTTGACTTTGTCTACTCTTTTGCTTGACTCTGTCAAAACCAATTGTTGTGCATGCCCCACATCAACAACTAACTGTTAATTGATCAAAATCCTATCCTGTCCACACATATCCAACTCATACTAATAATGGCACTCCTCTTTGCTCTTCATTGTTTGCATATGATTACATTTTTCTCTAGGCAATTATGTGTTATCTGTGTTGCACAGGTACCCATCCTCCCTCAATCCACCAAAAAAAAAAAGAAAAAAAAAAACATACCCACCATTCCATCGTTTCAGGGACTTGTAGGACCCTAGAAAATGTCCCCAAATTGTGAGCGACTTCATAGGGGGCTGAAGGACTTGCTTGCTGTCCCAAGATATTCCAATTTCCAACAGAATTCAGGAACGCTCTGTACAGATTTCGAGGATATTTTGGGCATGTATCTTCAGTTTTAACTATAGATATTGATGATTGGACAATATGAACATTTTTCCCATCTAGTTTTTCATACTATACTGAATCTGTACAAGTTGCAGCCCAAAAAATTGGTTTTTGTAGTAGAAAGGGTGAACATGCAGAACTGCATGAGGAAGAACATGGGGAAGCAATTTTTAGACAGATGTCCCCCCTGGTTACTCCTTTCTCCAAACCATAAATGAAGATGAAGACTCAAATGACGAAAACAAGGGAAATCTCAAGAAATAATGATGAGCTTCCATTCTGGTAGAGCCTTCTCAGGAACAGACATGCAACGGCATCATCAAGACATCCAAGACTCCAAATTATTTTCAACTTCAACAGACTTGTATATTTATTTCAGAGAGTTTCAATATTACAACTTGTGATCAAACATCAACACACACCCCCGTTCCCATTTTCTATAGAAGTATTTATAGAAGAATGAGGAGGTGAGATCTGAAAAAAGATCTCTTAAGGAAATTAATATAGTGTGATGACTCCTCGACCTTCTGAGGGGCTCGATGGAGATTTTTTGCAGGTGAATCACAGTATTAACTGTTTTTCAATAAATATCAAAGCTCGGTGGGAGCTTTATTTGACTTTGAGGCTCTGTACGCTGTGTGGAGTGACTCTGCAGATATTTTTGCATTTATTCTCTTACAGAAGTAACTCCTTGGCTGCGCTGGAGGTGAATATCTGATTTTCTTCAATAATTTCGGCCCCTGTTTGAATGATTTGAGGCAACAGGTGGCTCCCGTGGTAGTTGAGGAATCAATTTGCCTCAAATGCAGCGGTGGAAGTCTTTTCTGCCTAACAGATTTTTTTGATTTTCTATTAATTCTGCTTTAGTTTTGGAGATTATGCTTTTGATATTCAACCTTAGCCGTGATCCCCAAATTTGTCTTCAATCGTCAATCTCCTGTGTGCTGTCTTCAGAAACCAATACTCTTTAACTTTCCCAGAATGAAATAGTGTCTTGTTAATGTGTAGAGCCGCGCCGGGCTTTTTAAAGGTATCAATGCTCATAGAGCATCGACAACTAATGGAAATAGAGCCCGGTGGAATGGTTCCGATTGATAGATCAAAGGTGTAGGAAACGTCTTTCTGGCCCTTAGCTTTTCTTCATAACATAATGGAAAACCATTAAAATACCTGCAAAACACAAAAACAATTAAGAAATCCTGCGGAATTTGGCTTAAACTGCTTAGAAGGCTGGGAAGGAGCGTAGCCGTTGGATGAAGGCATCCAACGGTGGAGATCGATGCAAAAAGGCAAAGGAGAGTGGGGAGAAGAAATAAGGCGGGTGGCTTTGGACCGACCGATCTGGACACGTGGACGGTCCAGATCGAATCGGAGGATCGCAATCGGAGGGGTGAAACAAAGGGCGTGATTGAAAAATGCCGATGTGATTGCGCAATCGGGGAGACTTGTGCGATTAAGCGATGACCGTTGGATTGGCGGGAAATGGACGGACGAGATTAAATTAGAGCAGTCGCAATCGGGGAGTGCGGAAGAGGGGATGCGATTGAACTTGCGATGCGATGGAGCGATGACCGTTAGATATGAGGGTCAGATCAACGGCGGGGAGCGAATCAGAGGAATCGCAATCGGAGGTGGCAGGTAGGAGCATGCGATTGCACAATCGGAGAAAGTTGCGATTGAGCGATGGCCTTTCGATCTGAGAGTCAGATCAACGGCGGAGATCTGTTCTGAGAAGAACAGGCGGAAAACCCTTTGAAATATATGAAAACTTAATTTTTGAAATAACATAAAGTTTTTATGGATCGTGGGCGGAAAATATGTATATAAAGCGGACGGGCGCCTGACTGCGGGGCCTTCGGATATATGGAATGTAATATGTCCGGGGCATATTTAAAACAAAGGGGTCAATCACAATCGGGCCATCGGGCTTGGTTATTCCGATCAACCTATTTGAAACGTTGCGATGCGATTGGCACCCGGGGTCCTTAACACTTGGTCCCGGGGGAAGTCATATGAAACAGGGGCTGGGGAAACTTTTAACATATGAGACCCAATCGCATCGGAACTTTGACGTGGGTCTTTTTGACCTACCCATTTGATTTCTCCGATTGCGATTGCGCGATCGGTCTTTCAATCAACCCATTAAAATATTAAACACGTGACTTCAATTTTTTAACTTAAAACTTCGGAAAGTGGGTTTTGGGCTTACAAAGGAAAAAATTGATCGGAGAGGGATTTTTCAATGGTTTAGCGCCTGATTGCGGGCTCTATGGTTATATGAGGAAATAATATGATTGGGCGGTTTTATATGAAAGGCTAATCGCAATCGGAGCTTTGTAATGGTTCAAAGACATGCACCCTTGGATATTTGCGATGCGATCAGCGCCAAAAAGCTTTGGCGTTTGGTTTTAATGTATGGGCATGTGGGGGGAAGTGGTTTAGGACTTTAGCCTAAGGGGCTTAGGTCCATAGTAAATAAACTTTGTTTTTTTATGAAAATTTTCAAGGATTTAAATGGGTTTGGGGGTTCCGAAATAGTTAAAAAGTGAGTTTTTAACTATGGAGAGGGGAATTTTTCATAAATGGAAAGAAGAGGATTTATGAAAACATGGCAGTTTTGATGGAGAAAAAGGGGAGCAGATGAAAGGTTTGAGAAGAGGGAAAAAGATGGTCTTTCAGCGGTCTTTCATTTTTAATCAGCAGAATTTTATGAGTATAAAATGGGACAGCAAATGAGGATTTGGGACAGAGGCATGAGGCCTTAAAGAGGCTTCAAGAGCCAACAATTTTTAGTGATAAAATGTGTTCCTTGGAGGCTCCAAAAATATCTTAGCCACCTTTTGGTA